>CAVNZL010000001.1:0-35000 GCA_963693355.1 Pontia daplidice
AGGCGTTCGGCCGATACCCACTAAAACCACCAGGACCCCATCTCAGCGCGTCATGGACCGAGCCATGGTATCAGCCGTTTGGCCATAACCCACGACCCGGCCCGCGCATACCGCGCGTCGTGAAACGCGCGGCCCTCCTTTGCCGTCGGAGACGGCTGCTGCGTCCCGTACTTGCGGGCGCAGCTCCTCCGGTGTCCCTCGCTTTACCTTCGCGATTTCGCGATCGCTCCGGCTGGCAAGGGACGTGCGGGAAACTCGTCCGCAGGGTGCTGATGCCCCGAATCATGACCGGCGTCCGAAGTGGAGGCCGGCCGAACCTTACCTAACCTGCGGTAACCCAAAAGCGGGCCCCTGTGCGTGGGCGCGCAGAGGTAGCGCGGGGGAGTGAAGTCTCTATCGCCGTGCGATAACCGTGGACTCACTTTACCGGCAGGCTCCACCTAAGGCGCGTGATTGACCAGGTTGCAGGGCACTCCCGGTCCGCGCCTACCGCACGTCGGTTGACGCGCGGTCCTCCTATACCGTCAGAGACGGCTGCTGCGTCCTTCGCGTCTCAGTGAGACGGTCAGGAGCAGCTCCTCCGGTGTCCCTTGCTTCACCTTCGCGATCAACGATCGCTCCAGCTGGCAAGTGACGTGCGGGAATGGTCATCCGCTGAGCGCTGATGCTTATACCTAGACCGGCGTCCAAAGTGGAGGCCGGCCGCTCCCTTATTCGCTTCCCCTTCGCGATGGCTGCCCATACAGCGATCGTTCCAGGTACTGAGCCCCCCCGGCACGACAAGCCTAGGGAGCCGCGGGTAAGTTCGTCCGCGGTGGGGGGGGAAACCTAACCTAACCTAACCTAACCTAACCTAACCTAACCTAACCTAACCTAACCTAACCTAACCTAACCTAACCTAACCTAACCTAACCTAACCTAACCTAACCTAACCTAACCTAACCTAACCTAACCTAACCTAACCTAACCTAACCTAACCTAACCTAACCTAACCTAACCTAACCTAACCTAACCTAACCTAACCTAACCTAACCTAACCTAACCTAACCTAACCTAACCTAACCTAACCTAACCTAACCTAACCTAACCTAACCTAACCTAACCTAACCTAACCTAACCTAACCTAACCTAACCTAACCTAACCTAACCTAACCTAACCTAACCTAACCTAACCTAACCTAACCTAACCTAACCTAACCTAACCTAACCTAACCTAACCTAACCTAACCTAACCTAACCTAACCTAACCTAACCTAACCTAACCTAACCTAACCTAACCTAACCTAACCTAACCTAACCTAACCTAACCTAACCTAACCTAACCTAACCTAACCTAACCTAACCTAACCTAACCTAACCTAACCTAACCTAACCTAACCTAACCTAACCTAACCTAACCTAACCTAACCTAACCTAACCTAACCTAACCTAACCTAACCTAACCTAACCTAACCTAACCTAACCTAACCTAACCTAACCTAACCTAACCTAACCTAACCTAACCTAACCTAACCTAACCTAACCTAACCTAACCTAACCTAACCTAACCTAACCTAACCTAACCTAACCTAACCTAACCTAACCTAACCTAACCTAACCTAACCTAACCTAACCTAACCTAACCTAACCTAACCTAACCTAACCTAACCTAACCTAACCTAACCTAACCTAACCTAACCTAACCTAACCTAACCTAACCTAACCTAACCTAACCTAACCTAACCTAACCTAACCTAACCTAACCTAACCTAACCTAACCTAACCTAACCTAACCTAACCTAACCTAACCTAACCTAACCTAACCTAACCTAACCTAACCTAACCTAACCTAACCTAACCTAACCTAACCTAACCTAACCTAACCTAACCTAACCTAACCTAACCTAACCTAACCTAACCTAACCTAACCTAACCTAACCTAACCTAACCTAACCTAACCTAACCTAACCTAACCTAACCTAACCTAACCTAACCTAACCTAACCTAACCTAACCTAACCTAACCTAACCTAACCTAACCTAACCTAACCTAACCTAACCTAACCTAACCTAACCTAACCTAACCTAACCTAACCTAACCAGTCCGCGTCCAAACGCCATTAAAATCGGTCGACTCCACGTCGCTCCGCGCCACTTCAAAGTTTTAAAAAATAATTAAAAATAGTTCCGGTAGTGCTTCAATAGTGATTTACATATCAAAAGACGCGGAAAAATCCGCTCTTTCGTGCAGTGCTAATTTCATTTTCAAAAATTTTCATTTTCTATTTTTCTTAGACTAAAAACTTTAAAAATTTCAGTTTTTGTGCAATTAAAAATACTTAAAGTGCAGTGGAAAATCCAAAGTGTTATCGTAGTGATAGAACACAGTGCTGCGCACCTTTCGACTATATTTTGGTCGATAAGGATTTATATTTGTGGATTTTGTGGACTAAAGACTGGTAAAAACTCAATAACTTTTAAACTAAATCTATAAGCACCCTTTTTTTATCACCTTAATCGATAGATCTCGTTAAGGCGCATCGATTGACACCCATATCGACACCATCCAACTCAAATTGGATTTTTCAGCGGCTGAAAACCAGTTTTTCAGTCGCCAAATCACGGCGCTTCAGTTTACAAAACCAAAAACTATACAGGATTGTGCGCAAAACCAAGGCCTATCGAATGACATATCGGAACTGAAAATCCGATAATTTTCAGGCACTGAAAAAACCCAAAAACCGGTTTTTGCGTTAAAACCCCCAGAAGGTAACGCAACACCGACAAACAAATATCACCACTAGATCCGGCTTCTCCTGGCGCTTCTTTGGACATAAAGTTTTCGAATTTCTGATAAGTAGTTCTGGAGTTACAGATTTTTTTCTAATTTTCGCAGTAAATTGTTATTTACTCCTACAATATACATATAACTGTACATATTTTTACATAGAAAAATAGAACTCGTTGAGACGCATCGTTCTATACCAATATTGTGGGGATATAATTAACACACGATTTTACAGAGGCTGAAAACTGGCTTTTTACAGTTTTTCAGTCGCCGACTCACGGCCCTTCTACTTACAACAACAGTTACTATCCTAAAATACGCACAAGACAGCTGGCTATCGATTGACATATCGTTTTTAAAAATCGGAATTCAAATATCCCCTAAAAACACCAGAAAACTGGTTTTTGCGTCTGAACGCCTACCAAACAGTACGATACCACCTCAGCACCATCGCCATTAGCTGCATCTTCAAATTGCGCACCCCTGGACATCAACACCATCAATTTCCGTCGTGTAGTTTGGAAGATAGGACCATCGGAAGATTTCTGCGCAGGGTTTCCACAGGATCCCTGTGCAACAAAAATCCATTCTATACGGAGTATAAAACATCGAACTCCCCTCTATCGGAGAAGCTACCACGACTCCGCCAGCATCCATCATCAGCTCCACCAGGAGCCAAGATTCCTGGTGATCATCAGGAACTGCTTCTTCACCACCACCATCTTGTAGTCCTGCTCGCGGGCTACAAGAAGAACCCAAACTCCGGTGCCTACGGTCCAGCGGAACAGGAGATATCCTATTCGGAAGCACCAGGTAAGGCGGATTACCAGCCTCATCTCCAACACCACACGTAAGTACACATAAACACACCGAGCTTGGGCTCGTTTAAACCGCCTTTTTAAGGCGAACACAACTACACGCATACAGCCGTTCGCAAATTTACCTTTCATCCCCTAATTTGAATTTTCACCCCCCCTCCCCCTAAAATTTTTACCCGCCCTCCCCACCCCCCGTGTCATATATCGTTTGATTCGTCTTTTAAAGGCGATTCTAACGCTGTAATCAGATTTTACTTTTGACCCCCCTCCACTTTTTTACGAAAAGATGATTACCCGTTCCCCACCAAAATCGTCAAAACCAAGCACCCCGACCCCTTCGCCTGGGACTGCCTCCAACACTGCTGCTAGACGGACTCTAGCTGAAGTCCTGAGCCCTGCTTTCAGCCGCAGCGTTCAACTAACTGAGCCAACACACACACTCATGGCGAGAGAGTACAGGCGAAAGGGTTTGGACGCCATCGCTGCCTCCAGAAACCTAAAGACGGAACTGAAGGTAGCAATTACAGAGGCGATCGACGGACTCTTCGGAGTCATAGCACACTTTGGTTCTCCCTCCCCCTCCCCCTCCCCTTCTAAGCCTCTCGCAGTTGCAACGGATGAAACAAGGAAATCCAACCCTGACACCAACACTACACTATTAATTGAGAAAATCGATCAGCACACAAAGCTCCTCGAGGAATCCAATAAGGCCATCAGCGCGCTCAATATACAATTGAAATCCACACCCAAACCCACTATCACCGAACACGCAAAAAACACTACCGACAAAAACAAACCAAAAACATACGCCACGGCCACCGCGGCCCCCAAGGCACCCGTTGGCCCCTCAATTATTGTTTCCGGCGAGGGGTTTGAGACAACGGAAAAACTTATTACACAGATATGCAAAACCGTAAACTTCCGCCAGGGAGGATACGCACCACTAAAGGTCACTCCACTTTCAAACAACAAACTCAAAATGGTCTTCGAAACCGAAGACCATAAAAAGCACACAGTCACTCAACTTAACAACACCAACACAATCAAGGCCCAAGATGAGAAGCGGATTAGTCCAATGATCATCTTGAAAGGCATATCCAAAAACATACCAGAATTTGACCTCATCCACACTATTAGGGATCAGAACCCAACACTCACTAACCATACATTCTCAATTAAATTCTTGGCCAATAACCGTAACACCTCACTGTACAACACGGTCCTCACAACCACACCCTCTGCCTGGAAAGCTTTTGCTGACCTTGGCAGAGTCAACATCGGCATGCAGCGGGTGCACTGTGCCAACTTTTCACCATTCAGGCAGTGTCAGAATTGCCTGAATTTCGGACACACTAAAAACCGGTGCCCCGCCAAAACACCTACATGCGCCAAGTGCTCAGCCCAACATCTTACCGCTGAGTGCAAGGAACATACATTCACATGCACCAACTGCCACCAACACAACATAACACATAAAACAACCACCGACACCCAACACCGTGCCGATTCAGAGCGTTGCCCCAAACTCAGAGCTATGCGCGCCCGCGTTGAATCAAAAGTCGACTACGCTTAAACTCGCATATACTTCAGCAATAACCATAGCAAACAAAACACACAACACAACACACAACCTACACTCAAATCTACTACACCTAAAACCTACACCGAAGTCGACTGCGACCACAGCGCACGGCAACAGTTCTTGGGCAACCTCTGCAACACTAACATCACACAAAACACTTATGCCATCACAAAGATACACTGTATAATACACACCTTCACAAGGACCGGTTGTACACTACTACCTTTCGCAGACACTCTACATCCTCTACAACACCTTTTCATCTAACAGCTGTTACACACATGCTTACATTTACACTTAGCTGCTATCCGTCTTACTTTGGTTCCTTCTACTTCCCCATTTTCTCTGTTTGCTTTTAATATTTGTATATTCATTCTTTTTGTCTGAAATGTTTTACCCACTGTGTTTTATATACTACTGTTAATTTTATTGTCATTTTTACTTCTACTCAGCAAATTATTGTTACTACTACTTATTTTCAAATTTGTCACCTTGTTTTTAAATGCTACTGATAATTTCATTGTCACTATTACTTTTACTTTAACTCAGCAACATGTTTCAAATTTGTCACCTTGTCTTAATAATACTACTTTTAATTTTATTGTCACTCTTACCTTTGCTTATTAAATACGTTAAATTTGTCATTTTATTAATCTGAACTGTTTTGTTTTGCGCAAGCAGTTATAATTGTCATTTTTCCATTATTTCAACTGAAGTTTATAAATTCGTTAGTCATTATTCTTACTGGTAATTTCACACCACCTTGGTACTACAAAATTTTTCCTTTTTATTTTACAAACCACGGTAATGGCGCAGGTGGTTGAGGGGAAGGAATTGTATCCAATAGCATGACTGATCCTCAACCATCCCGTCGCGCCTAAACCTTTTGATAAAATGTTTAAACCATCAAATACCTTTATAGGATATTTTTTGTACATTACAGCACTCTCAACGCGCGGGTTACTACAGGTGGTTGAGAGGAGGAATTTGTATCAAATAGCATGCCGATCCTCAACCACCTTACCCGCGCCCACCACCACTAGCATGTGCTATTGTCTGTTACTATATATTGTACCTTTTTTTATGTTAAATTTAATTACTTTAATTGTTATGCTTGTTTTAAATTATATTCTACTCACATTGTTCTACAATACTTTTCTGTATACATTACGTCTACATAGAATAACACCCTTTTCTGGTAAAAATCACGGTTATGGCGCAGGTGGTTGAGGGGAAGGAATTGTATCCAATAGCATGACTGATCCTCAACCACCTCACCGCGTCTAAAACCACTTATTACGTGTTTAAATTATTGAACTCTTAAGTTAATCATTGTTTATATCAACACATTCATGTCTTGTATTTCTCTACACCAATTATTTTTTACATGTAAATACTTTAACTTTATACTATTATTTAATTTAAGAAGTTTTTTGTACACAAATTATTGAAAGCGCGCGGGTAATCACAGGTGGTTGAGAGGAGGAATTTGTATCAAATAGCATGCCGATCCTCAACCACCTTACCCGCGCCTACCAACATTAGTTTTATATTCCTTTACTTTATTCTATCTTTAAATCTTTTAATTGTAAATTGTATCTTTTAATTGTAAATTTTTTTCTACTGTACTGTTTTATAATATGTTAACTCTGCACTAAATTAAGACTTATAAATATTATCGTTACGACGTGGACTCTATGCAGGTGGCTCAGTGAAGGTTGATCGTATCCGATAGCGAAGCCGACACTGAGCCACCTCACCTACACATATTGTTTAATTTTATTGAAATAAATAAAACCCACTGAAAAAATTATTAACCTAGCTTAGCTTCCTCGGCCCCGGGGCGTGAGTCGCCGGGGAGGTAGGCCCACTAGAAATTAGCAAAAAAAAAAAAAAAAAAAAAAAAAAAAAAAAAAAAAAAAACCTAACCTAACCTAACCTAACCTAACCTAACCTAACCTAACCTAACCTAACCTAACCTAACCTAACCTAACCTAACCTAACCTAACCTAACCTAACCTAACCTAACCTAACCTAACCTAACCTAACCTAACCTAACCTAACCTAACCTAACCTAACCTAACCTAACCTAACCTAACCTAACCTAACCTAACCTAACCTAACCTAACCTAACCTAACCTAACCTAACCTAACCTAACCTAACCTAACCTAACCTAACCTAACCTAACCTAACCTAACCTAACCTAACCTAACCTAACCTAACCTAACCTAACCTAACCTAACCTAACCTAACCTAACCTAACCTAACCTAACCTAACCTAACCTAACCTAACCTAACCTAACCTAACCTAACCTAACCTAACCTAACCTAACCTAACCTAACCAGTCCGCGTCCAAACGCCATTAAAATCGGTCGACTCCACGTCGCTCCGCGCCACTTCAAAGTTTTAAAAAATAATTAAAAAATAGTTCCGGTAGTGTTACAATAGTGATTTACATATCAAAAGACGCGGAAAAATCCGCTCTTTCGTCCAGTGTTAATTTCATTTTCAAAAATTTTCATTTACTATTTTTCTTAGACTAAAAACTTTAAAAATTTCAGTTTTTGTGCAATTAAAAATACTTAAAGTGCAGTGAAAAATCTAAAGTGTTATCGTAGTGATAGAACACAGTGCTGCGCACCTTTCGACTATATTTTGGTCGATAAGGACTTATATTTGTGGATTTTGTGGACTAAAGACTGGTAAAAACTCAATAACTTTTAAACTAAATCTATAAGCACCCTTTTTTATCACCTTAATCGATAGATCTCGTTAAGGCGCATCGATTGACACCCATATCGACACCATCCAACTCAAATTGGATTTTTCAGCGGCTGAAAACCAGTTTTTCAGTCGCCAAATCACGGCGCTTCAGTTTACAAAAACAAAAACTATACAGGATTGTGCGCAAAACTAAGGCCTATCGAATGACATATCGGAACTGAAAATCCGATAATTTTCAGGCACTGAAAAAACCCAAAAACCGGTTTTTGCGTTAAAACCCCCAGAAGGTAACGCAACATCTACAAACCATTATCACCATAAGAACCGGCTTCTCCTGGCGCATCTTTGGGCATAAAGTTTTTGAATTTCTGACAAGTGGTTCTGGAGTTACAGATTTTTTTCCAATTTTCGCAGTAAATTGTTAATAACTCCTACAATATACATATAATTGTACATATTTTTACATATATAGATAGAACTCGTTAAGACGCATCGTTCTATACCAATATTGTGGGGATAAAATGAACACACGATTTTACAGAGGCTGAAAACTGGCTTTTTACAGTTTTTCAGTCGCCGACTCACGGCCCTTCTACTTACAAAAACAATAATTATTTCAAAATACGCACAAGACTGCAGGCTATCGTTTGACATATCGTTATTAAAAATCTGATGTTAAATATCCCCTGAAAACACCTAATAACTGGTTTTTGCGTCTGAACGCCTACCAAACAGTACGATACCACCACAGAACTATCGCCATCAGCTTCGTCTTCAGTCTGCGCACCCCTGGACACCAAAACCATTAATTTCCGTCGAGTAGTTTGGAAGATAGGGCCATCGGAAGATTTCTGCACAGGGTTTCCATAGGATCCCTGCGCAATAAAAATCCATTGCAAACGGAGTATAATACACCAGACTCCCCTCTATCGGACAAGCTACCAAGACTCCACCATCATTCTTCATCAGCTCCACCAGGAACCAAAATTCCTGGTGATCACCAAGAACTGCTTCGTCACCAGCACCATCTTGTAGACCTCATCTCGGGCTACAAGAAGATACCAAACACCAGCATCAGCGGTCCAGCGGAACAGGAGATATCCTGTACGGAAGTGCCAGGTAAGGCGGATTACCAGCCTCATCTCCCACACCACACGTTACCACACAGAAACACACCGAGCTTGGGCTCGTTTAAACCGCCTTTTTAAGGCGAACACAACTACAGTCATACAGCCGCTCGCAAACTTTCCTTTCATCTCCTAGATCGAATTTTCACCCCCCCTCCCCTAAAATTTTTACCCCCCCTCCTCACCCCCCCTTGTTATATATCGTTAGATTCGTCTTTTAAAGGCGATTCTAACGCTGTAAACAGATTTCATTTTTGACCCCCCCTCCACTTTTTACGAAAAGATGATTACCCGTTCCCCACCAAAATCGTCAAAACCGAGCACCCCGACCCCTTCACCTGGGACTACCTCCAACACTGCGGCTAGACGGACTCTTGCCGAAGTCCTGAGCCCTGCTTTCAGCCGCAGCGTTCAACTAACTGAGCCAACGCACACTCTTATGGCGAGAGAATACAGGCGAAAGGGTTTGGACGCTATCGCTGCCTCCAGAAACCTAAAAACGGAACTGAAGGTAGCAATCACAGAAGCGATCGACGGACTCTTCGGAGTCATAGCACACTTTGGCTCTCCCTCCCCCTCCCCCTCCCCCTCTAAGCCTCCCGCAGTTGCAACGGATGAAACCGGAAAATCCAACCCCGACACCAACACTAACACTACACTACTAATTGAGAAAATAGACCAGCACACAAAGCTCCTCGAGGAATCCAATAAGGCCATCAGCGCGCTCAATAAACAATTGAAATCCACACCCAAACCCACTATCACCGAACACACAAATAACACTACCGACAAAAACAAACCAAAAACATACGCCACGGCCACCGCGGTCCCCAAGGCACCCGCTGGCCCCTCAATTATTGTTTCCGGCGAGGGGTTTGAGACAACGGAGAAACTTATTACACAGATATGCAAAACCGTAAACTTCCGCCAGGGAGGATACGCACCACTGAAGGTCACTCCACTTTCAAACAACAAACTCAAAATGGTCTTCGAAACCGAAGACCATAAAAAGCACACAGTCACACAACTCAACAACACCAACACAATTAAAGCCCAAGATGAGAAGCGGATTAGTCCAATGATCATCTTGAAAGGCATATCCAAAAACATACCAGAATTTGACCTCATCCACACTATTAGGGATCAGAACCCAACACTCACTAACCATACATTCTCAATTAAATTCTTGGCCAATAACCGCAACACCTCACTGTACAACACGGTCCTCACAACCACACCCTCTGCCTGGAAAGCTTTTGCTGACCTCGGCAGAGTCAACATCGGCATGCAGCGGGTGCACTGTGCCAACTTCTCACCATTCAGGCAGTGTCAGAATTGCCTGAATTTCGGACACACTAAAAACCGGTGCCCCGCCAAAACACCTACATGCGCCAAGTGCTCAGCCCAACATCTTACCGCTGAGTGCAAGGAACATACATTCACATGCACCAACTGCCACCAACACAACATAACACACAAAACAACCACCGACACCCAACACCGCGCCGATTCAGAGCGTTGCCCTAAACTCAGAGCTATGCGCGCCCGCGTTGAATCAAAAGTCGACTACGCCTAAACACGCACATTCTTCAGCAAAAACCATAGCAAACAAAACACACAACACAACACACAACCTACACTCAAATCTACTATACCTAAAACCTACACCGATGTCGACTATGACCACAGCGCACGGCAACAGTTCTTGGGCAGCCTTCGCAATACTAATATCACACAAAACACTTATGTCATCACAAAGATACACTGTACAATACACACCTTCACAAGGACCGGTTGCACTCTATCACTTATCACTTTTCGCTGACCACTCTACATCCTGTTCAACACCTTCCCATCCTACGGCTGTTACACACACACTTAACATTACACTTAGCTGCTATCCGTCTTACTTTGGTTCCACCCACACCTCCAATTACTTTATTAGCTTCCACTTTTTGTATTTTCACTTTTATTGTTTAAAATGTTCCAACTCACTGTGTTTTAAAACGCTACTTTCAATATTATGGTAACGTTTACTTTTACTTTTACTTTTTCTTAGCAACATGTTCCAATTTAGTCACCTTATTCTAAAATACTACTTTTAATTTTATTGTCACTTTTACTTTTGCTTATTAAACACGTTAAATTTGTCACATTGTTAATCCGAACTGCTTTGTATAGCGCAAGCAGTTATAATTGTCATTTTTCTCTTATTTTAACTGAATTTTTTAAATTCTTTAGTTATTATTCTTTCTGATAATTTCACACCACCATGGTACTACAAAATTTCTCCTTTTTATTTTTTTCAAATCACGGTAATGGCGCAGGTGGTTGAGGGGAGGGAATTGTATCCAATAGCATGACTGATCCTCAACCATCCCGCCGCGCCTAAACCTTTAGACAAAATGTTTAAATTATCAAATACCTCTATAGGATATTTTTTGTACATTACAGCACTCACAACGCGCGGGTTACTACAGGTGGTTGAGAGGAGGAATTTGTATCAAATAGCATGCCGATCCTCAACCACCTTACCCGCGCCCACCACCATTAGCATGTGCTACTGTTTTTTACTATTTATTGTACCATTTCTTTATGTTAAATTTAATTACTTTAATTGTTATGCTTGTTTTAAATTATATTCTACTCACATTGTTCTACAATACTTTCTGTATACATTACGTTTACATAGAATAACACCCTTTTCTGGTAAAAATCACGGTTATGGCGCAGGTGGTTGAGGGGAAGGAATTGTATCCAATAGCATGACTGATCCTCAACCACCTCACCGCGTCTAAAACCATTTATTACGTGTTTAAATTATTGAACTCTTAAGTTAATCATTGTTTATATCAACACATTCATGTTTTGTATTTTTCTACACCAATTATTTTTTACATGTAAATACTTTAACTTTATACTTTTATTTAATTTAAGAAGTTTTTTGTACACAAATTATTGAAAGCGCGCGGGTAATCACAGGTGGTTGAGAGGAGGAATTTGTATCAAATAGCATGCCGATCCTCAACCACCTTACCCGCGCCTACCAACATTAGTTTTATATTCCTTTACTTTATTCTATCTTTAAATCTTTTAATTGTAAATTGTTTCTTTTAATTGTAAATTTTTCCTACTGTACTCTTTTATAATATGTTCATACTACACTAAATTAAGACTTATAAATATTATCGTTACGACGTGGACTCTATGCAGGTGGCTCAGTGAAGGTTGATCGTATCCGATAGCGAAGCCGACACTGAGCCACCTCACCTACACATATTGTTTAATTTTATTGAAATAAATAAAACCCACTGAAAAAAATTATTAACCTAGCTTAGCTTCCTCGGCCCCGGGGCGTGAGTCGCCGGGGAGGTAGGCCCACTAGAAATTAGCAAAAAAAAAAAAAAAAAAAAAAAAAAAAAAACCTAACCTAACCTAACCTAACCTAACCTAACCTAACCTAACCTAACCTAACCTAACCTAACCTAACCTAACCTAACCTAACCTAACCTAACCTAACCTAACCTAACCTAACCTAACCTAACCTAACCTAACCTAACCTAACCTAACCTAACCTAACCTAACCTAACCTAACCTAACCTAACCTAACCTAACCTAACCTAACCTAACCTAACCTAACCTAACCTAACCTAACCTAACCTAACCTAACCTAACCTAACCTAACCTAACCTAACCTAACCTAACCTAACCTAACCTAACCTAACCTAACCTAACCTAACCTAACCTAACCTAACCTAACCTAACCTAACCTAACCTAACCTAACCTAACCTAACCTAACCTAACCTAACCTAACCTAACCTAACCTAACCTAACCTAACCTAACCTAACCTAACCTAACCTAACCTAACCTAACCTAACCTAACCTAACCTAACCTAACCTAACCTAACCTAACCTAACCTAACCTAACCTAACCTTTTTTTTTTTTTTTCCTGGGGAAACCCATTTACGGGCCCCCGCGCCGGGGCGTTCGGAGAATTAGCGCGGGGAGTGTGGGACTCGCCTACAGGCGTTCGGCCAATACCCACTAAAACCACCAGGACCCCTTCTCAGCGCGTCATTGGACCGAGTCGTGGTATCAGCCGTTAGGCCATAACCCACTTCCCGGTCCGCGCATGCCGTGCATCGTGAGACGCACGGTTCTCCTTGGCCGTCTTAGACGGCTACCGCGTCCTTCACTTCTCTTTCGAGTCGGTCAGGAGCAGCTCTTCTAGGTCCCTTGCTTCACCTTCACGATCTTGCGATCGCTCCAGCTCACAGGGGACGGGTAACAGCAGTCAAGCTAGCAAAATAAGCAAAAGCAACAAAAAGCAGAAAACATCACACAGAAAAGCAAAAAACAAAGGCATTAAGAGCAACAAAAAAAGCAACAAATATAAAAGCAACGCAAAGAGAGCAACATAAAGAAATAAGCAAAAGCAATAATTAGCAGAAAGCAGTGCGAAGCAGGTAGCCACAAACAGCAAGTAAAAAACAAACCAGCATTCTGTCCTAATTGGGCTATGCGCGCCGGAGATATTCGCGGCGGCGGCGCCCAGGACGTCTTCTTCTTGAGGGCGGCGCTGCAGGATCTATTTCCCGGGCCCGCTCTGCGTTTTCTTTCTTCTGGAGAACGGCCTCGGCAAATGCGACGACCGCCTCCCAGGCTCTTCTGTTCCCAACCATGGCGATCACCACATTGGGAAGCGTCAACCTAACCTAACCTAACCTAACCTAACCTAACCTAACCTAACCTAACCTAACCTAACCTAACCTAACCTAACCTAACCTAACCTAACCTAACCTAACCTAACCTAACCTAACCTAACCTAACCTAACCTAACCTAACCTAACCTAACCTAACCTAACCTAACCTAACCTAACCTAACCTAACCTAACCTAACCTAACCTAACCTAACCTAACCTAACCTAACCTAACCTAACCTAACCTAACCAGTCGCAGTCGAACCGCCGTCCAGATCGGTCACGAAAAGAATCGCTCCGCTTTCAAAAAATCACAAAAATAGTATTTTTGTCACGGAATTCAAAGTGCAATACATCATCTGATCCGTCTTGTGACGGCGAATCAGAATATATATAGGTCTTAGACCAAAAAGTGAAACATAAGTGAAAAAAGTGATAAAAACGAAAAAACAGTGAAAAAGTAGTGATAAAAGTGAATGCGGCGCGAGATATTGATCTACGACCCCTAGCGTATGGCACATCATTAAATGCGCCCTTTTGAGACGCATCTTTTGACACCTCACCTGGATTTTTCCGAAAAAAGGTTAGAGAGTTAAAACATAAAAACCAAAAAAGGGCGTGGTCGCAGACCCCTTAAATAGAGCTTGCCCACACAAGTGCTATACACCAATCGACGCGTCTTGAAAAGGCGAGTTGAACGACGTATCGATCTGAAAAATCGGCACAGAGAAAAAATTTTAATAAACAAAAAACATAAATAACCTTTAAGAAACATATAAAAATTTAAATATTTCAAAAAGTAAAGTGACGACCCCTATATTAAAAATAATAGTCAGATAGAGCGCAAAAAGCTGCATCTTTTGAGGGGTCACACAGATTTTTAGAGAAGCAAAATCCATTTTTAAAAGGGAAAAAACAAAAAACCACGTGGCACGTGGTCAGTGTTCCCGTGTTACAACTTCAACGTGCGACACACCAAAAGAAAGCCCTCTTCGAGCTCTACTAGAAGACGTCGAGAAGTAGAAAATCGGCTGTGCAGTTTCCGAGAAAACTCGACGGGAAGAACAAACACCTAAAAACAGGAATAACTCGGGAACGGTAGGAGATAGGCGTTTTTTGACGTCACCCGAGTATATGAGTATATACTCATATACTCGAATTGACTGGGGGACATAGAATTACCATATACCATTCCAAAAATTATCAAAATCGGAAAATAGCAAAAAAACCTCAAAAAAATCCGAAATTTTTGAAAATCGGGGGAAACTTTGAACGCCCGTAACTCGGAAACGGTGCGTTTTTCGCGAATTTTGACCGCAAAATTGTATACGTATATACGTATACAAGATTTGATTAGCAAAATTAACTTTATCTAAAAACATAAAAATTCCCCCCCTCAGGGAGAACCCACCGAACCCCCCCCCTCTCCGAGTCGTTACCGAGTATTCCAACATAAAAACTGTAATAAATAAATAAGTAGCTTGTAAGGAACCCCTGTGGACAAAAATTTTATAGAGCAAGTAAATAGTTTCAGAGATAATTCAAAATATAAATCAGGAAAATTAGATACTCCAACCCCCCCACCTCCCACATAACAAACCATAGTCTCACTAACAGCGGTAGGGGAAGAGAAGAAGTTAGGAGAAAACCGCGTCGAGATCGGACTGCAGACACCGGAGATACGAGTATTTTTCTCAAAAGCGGCCATTTTGTCCGCCATCTTGAAAAAACCAAAATAAGTGTATCTCCTGAACGGGTGGTCCGATCGCGACGGGATTTTCAACCTTATAAACAACCCACAAAGGTCCACAGGTGGATCCAATAAAAAACACTAAAAGTAGAGTCGACTCTACAAACCCAAATAAAAGCGATCATCAGCAAGAGCGCGGAGCGCTCAGCACGTCGCGGAAAACCGCTCTCTCCTCCAGCAAAAATTGACGGAGTTACAGGACTTTAAAAAATTGGCGGCCATTTTGTCCGCCATATTGAAAATATTAAAAACCAAATATCTCGAAAACTACTAAACCGATTCTCATAAGAGACACCTCAAACGAAAGGACTCAAAGAGGAGAGTCGACGCGGGTGGTAGAGACGACTCTACATAGAGTCCTAAAAATTAAGTGTATATTTTTTGGATGGGATTCGGTCTAGCATAGCAGTGCTAAGCTGAAACCTACTGTTAAGACGGACTCTACATATCATACTACTGTAAAATAGAGGAAAGTGTTATATAATTATATTGATAGGCTACTACCCTATTGGGAGCAGACCATAGCTTTAGTTTAGTGACTAGATAAGAATTACTGTATCAAATACTAAAAATATATTGACTCGGCTACTACCCTTTTGGGAGTAGACCTTAGGTTAAGTGACTAGATTAAGAATCGTGTATAAAAATTAATTTGACCGGCTATTACCCTATTGGGAATAGACCCTAGACTAAGTTTTAACCTTTTATAACAATTGTATATATTAATTATTGATTCGGCTACTACCCTATTGGGAGTAGACCTTAGACTAAGTTTTAACCTTATGACAATTGTATATATCAATTATTGACTAGGCTACTACCCTATTGGGAGTAGACCTTAGGCTAAGCGATTAGATTAAGAATTGTCTATACAAAACTATTTATTGACTCGACTACTTCTTATTGGGAGTAGTCCCTAGTATAAGTTTTTAAAAAATAATTTAAAAGTTGCAAACCTATTATTGACTCCATTGAGAGTAGGGAACTACTTTCATTGAACTGAATAATTTAAATCTATAAAACAAAATTTTTAACTTCTGACAAACCTAATAGGCAAAATGTTGGGAATTCGAACTCCCCCCAAAGGACAGACATCAGCAACTGGCATTAGGACCAGTATAGATAAATGGGAGGAGGCCTCCAGCCAGGCCCCAAAGGAAGCGAAAGAAGTCTCCGTGGCCGGGGCGGAGGGAGGAGGGAAATCTCCTGCTCCCGCTCAAACCAGGGAAAAAGAAGCAAAAAATTGCTACCTAAAGGCAATGGCGCACCTCGCGGAGTCGAGGAATATAAAAACAGACATAAAGACAGGGGTACAGTCAGCGGTGAAGCGGCTATACCAAATAGTAAAGGAGGCAGAGGAGGAGATTACGAAAAACCAACACAAAGGAGTACAAAAACATAAAACTGACAACAAAACGGGAGTGGAAGAACTAAGTAAGCAAATAGAAAAAATGGAGCAAGAGAATAGGAAGCTGGAGAAAATCAGGAAAGAACTGGAGGATCTGGCAGCAAAGAAAAATGAGAGTGCCCTGACCGAGATCAGAAAAGGATTCGACGAATTAGGAAAAAGGGAAGAAGAAAGGTATAACAACTGGGAGAGTAAAATGAAATCGTATGCGGAGGCAACGAAAGAATATCTCGGCCAGGGTCAAATTAGGAAAGAAGGCCCGGGAGGAAAACCTACCCTACACTCTGTTGTGGTGGCGCCTAAGAGTGCGACGGACACTTCAGAAGAGACGATGCAGAACATCAGGCATCTCCTAAATGCGAAAGAGGAAGGATGGCAGGTTCAAAAGATAAGAAAAGCCAGAGATGGAAAGGTAGTAGTGGGATGCAGGACAGAAGAGGAGAGGACGAAATTAAAGGAAAAGTTGGAAAAAGAAATGGAGGTGAAAGACGCAGCAAACAAAAATCCATTAATAAAAATAAAAAATCTCCTGTCCTGCAATACAATAGAAGACATCTCCCGGGCCATAAGAAACCAAAACAAAAACGTGACTGCACATCTCGAGGAACGAGATCTGGAGTTAAAAGAAAAATACAGGAGAAAAGCGAGAAACCCGCTGGAGAGCCATGTGGTCCTGCAAGTCACTCCAAAACTTTGGCAAGCCTTAACATCGGCTGGCAGGATACACGTGGACCTCCAGAGGGTTTGGATAGAAGACCAATCCCCTCTGGTACAGTGCTCGATGTGTCTGGGGTACGGACATACCCGCAGACACTGTAAGAAAGACACTGAGGTGTGCAGCCACTGCGGAGGACCCCACATGAGGGTGGACTGCCAGATCCAAAAGGAAGGAAAACCACCCAGCTGCGTTAACTGTAAAGAGATAAAGGGAAGAAACGCGGAGCATGGGGCTTTCAGCCAGAGCTGTCCAACTCGTCAAGGATGGGACAGGGCAGCAAGGCTCAGTTTCGCGTACTGCTAAAAAAGCCAAGGGCTCAAACAAAACAACCGGCTTTCTCCTGGCACAAGCGAACCTGAGGAAAAAGAGAATCGCGATCCAGGAGTTTATTAAAGAAGCGGGCGGTAGAAATGTAAAAATAGCGCTACTCCAAGAACCGTACACAGGGGCCAGTAAACAGATGGCAGAAAGCCCTGTTTACAGAGTAGTGCAGTGCGTTCCCACTGAGAAGAAACCGGTGAAGGCGGCGATACTAGTTTTCGACGATCAAATAGAAGTCATGCAAGACAACGCACTCAACACGGAAAATATAGTGGCAGCTGTCCTGAGGACGGACCAGTGGGAAATTGGGGTAATCTCTGTGTACTTCGAAGGCGATGAACCCATCGAACCATACCTCGAAAAATTGAAAATCGTCACGAGAAAGCTGAAAACCAAGATGGTAATGATTGGAGGGGACGTGAACGCTTGGAGTGAGTGGTGGGGGAGCCGAAACGAAGACACACGAGGAAAGGAATTACGAGGGTTCCTTGATGAAGAGGGGCTGAACATACTAAATTGTGGTAATACACCCACCTTCGACACCATACGAGGGGGCCGTAGATACATGAGCACAGTAGACATTACGGTATGCACAACGGCCCTTCTCAGCAAAGTAAGAAGATGGTGGGTTGATACATCAATAACCAGCTCGGACCACAACACAATCTTCGTAGACACAGCCCTTCAAAAACCCCAAGCACAAACCCTACCGAAAACTACCCGCAAATATAATACAAAAAACGCAGACTGGGAGGATTTTAAAAACAAAATCAGGACGGAGCTAGAGAACCAGGATTTAAAAAAGGACAAAATAGAAGCACTGGACAGTAGGGTCAGGGTTAATAACATAACAAATAAATACATACAGGCCATAATAAAAGTCGCCGAAAAACAATTCCCCAAGATCAAGCAAAAAAGAAAAAACTATAACCCACCCTGGTGGAACAAAGAAATAGAGGCCCTAAAGAAAGAAATGACAAGGAGGAAGAAAAGGATCTCCTACGCAGCTCCCAGAAGGAGAGAGTGCGTTGTAGTTGCCTACCTGGAAGCAAAAAAGTTATATGAAGACGAAATTAAAAGGGCACAAATGGAAGGGTGGAAGAAACTCTGCACTAAACAAGAAGGGGAAAGCTTGTGGGATAGGATATATAAAATAATCAGAAAGGCGGAAGGGATCAGGGAGGACACCACACTTATAGAGAAGGGCATTTCGTTGAACTCCGAACAATCGGTGCAGCTGCTAGCGGAAAAATTCTTCCCGCCTGATAATCACGAAATGGATGATGACATCCATCGAAAAATTAGAAGAACGGTCGAGGAAATGGCCAACAGCTTGCACGGGGGCGGGTCCGATGAAGTGCCAATTACAATGGCGGAGCTCGTCGGCACCGCTCGAAGTTTCAACCCGAGGAAGGCCCCGGGAGCTGACGGACTCACAGCGGATATCTGCTACGCAGCTATCACTGCGAAACCGGAGGTAACCTTGGCCATCTTCAACAAATGCTACGAGGTGGGATGCTTCCCTGATCCATGGAAGGAAGCCAGGATTGTGGTACTGAGGAAAGCAGGAAAGGAGGATTACGCGGCTGCCAAATCCTACCGTCCTATTGGTCTCCTGCCAGTAATGGGGAAGATCTTCGAAAAGGTGATAATAAACAGAATAAGACACAGCCTACTCCCCAGGATGAGCGGGAGACAATATGGATTTATGCCAGGAAGAAGCACGGAGGATGCCCTCTACGATATCTTAACCAAAGCGAGAAGCCACATCGTAAACAAAGAAATAGTGCTGATGGTGTCGCTAGATATCGAGGGGGCCTTCGACAACGCATGGTGGCCGGCGATCAAGTACCAACTGGCAAGGATGGAATGTCCCAAGCAACTAAGGCTAGTAGTGGAAGACTACTTCAGGGGCAGGAAGGTGGTGGTCCGCTACGCAAATAGAGAGCACAAGAGGGAACCCGAAAAGGGATGCATCCAGGGCTCGATTAGCGGCCCCACTTTCTGGAACATCTTGCTCGACCCACTACTGGTCGAACTAGAAGAAGATGGGACTTATGCACAGGCTTTCGCAGACGATGTGGTGCTGATGTTCAATGGAACGGACACGCACTCCATCGAAAACCGAGCAAACGTTGCCCTCGAGCATGTGAGGAAGTGGGGTATCAAGAATAAGCTCAACTTCGCGCCACAAAAAACCAAAGCTATGGTCCTGACGCGAAGGTTGAAGTTCGATACCCCAAAAATTAGAATGAACGGAGAATATATTGAAATAGGAAAAGAGATAAAATTACTGGGACTGACGATCGACGAGGGTTTAACGTTTAATCAGCACGTGCATAATGTCACAAGGAAAGCGGCGGACATACATAAAAAAGTGGCAAGAATGGCGAAGCTGGAATGGGGCATGACGGGAGACATGGTACACCAGGTATACCAAGCCGTCATAGAGCCGATAGTGACATACGCGTCGGCAGCCTGGGCACCGACAGTAAAGAAAGCGTGCACGCGTAAGAAACTGGAGACGGTGCAGAGGGCCTTTGCACAAAAAATAGCAAAAACGTACAGGACGGCTTCGCTAAATTCCGCGACGCTACTGGCGGGGATACTGCCCCTCGACCTCAGGGTGGTAGAGACCGCCGCGATGTTTGAGGCCAGGAGGGGGTCATCACCGTTCATACGCGAGGGAGACCGGATTGAGCGACCCGTGCCTGCGCTACAACAACCCCATCCCGCGGAAATACCGGAATTAAGCTTCGCCATCATAACGGACCCTGGCCCTATACAAAATGAGGACACGACGGCAATTTATACGGACGGGAGCAAGACAGAGAAAGGAACAGGTGCAGCGTGGACGAGATGGGAAAAAGGAAGAGAGATAAAGTGGAGGAAGATTAAGATGGCCCCTTACTGCACCGTGTATCAGGCAGAGCTGGCGGCGCTCGAAGGTGCAGTCAGGGAGGCGGCGATGACGGGTACTGACGTGAATATCTGCAGCGACTCGAGGTCCTCGCTCGAGGCCATCGCGGGGGGACGTTCTCGAAACCCTCGCGTTGTCGAGATCCGCAGACACCTGGTGGAGAGCCGGAAAAAGGGCCAAAACATAAAACTCCACTGGGTGAAGGCGCACGTCGGCACGGAGGGAAACGAGAGGGCGGACGAACTCGCGAGGGCCGCGGCGGAGACCTCCAAGGTCAAAGCGGTCCACGTCGAGTACCCGTTATCGCACATAAGGAAAGAAGTAAGGAAGAAGACAATAGAGGAATGGGAACAAAGGTACAAGGAAGGAGTCACAGCAGGAACAACCAAGCTATTTCTGCCAAATGTCACAGATGCATACAAGATGATTCGAGACCGAAGATTCAGTCCTGGGATGGCACAGGTCCTCACAGGCCATGGGCCTTTTGCTGAGTACCTGTGCCGTTTCAGGCTGAAAGAGCAGCCCGACTGTGAATGCGAGAGCGGGGTGGAGCAAACCATCCAACATCTCTTAGTTGAATGTCCCGTGTTTGCCTCCTCCAGGTGCGACCTGGAACAGATTACCGGCATGTCGCTCAGTCTTGAAGGACTGTCCGGCATGCTGGCCTGTGACAGAGCGCATCTGGAGGAGTTTTGCATGAAAATAATAAAGAGAACATCGGTATTCAATGAAAGTAAAAGCGGGGCGGGGACCGCGAGGCGGCCGGCGCCCACTTGCCAATGAGTATTATAAGAATACTCACGGAGAAGTGAAAACCGCCCGCGTCGCGGGCCAAGCCTCGCAAAAGAAGGTGCTAAGAACTGAAGTTTAATGTATATATCTGTGATAATTGTGACTGTAGTAATAAGTAGTATAAGAAAATTCGTGTAAATCCTAAAATAAAAATAAATTTGTGTGTCAACTCATTCTGAGGATGGATGAAAGAAATGAAGTATGCTTAGCTTAGTTCCACGGCCCCGGTGACAAAGCCGGGGGAGGTAGGCCTATTAGGTGAAATAAAAAAAAAAAAAAAAAAAAAAAAAACCTAACCTAACCTAACCTAACCTAACCTAACCTAACCTAACCTAACCTAACCTAACCTAACCTAACCTAACCTAACCTAACCTAACCTAACCTAACCTAACCTAACCTAACCTAACCTAACCTAACCTAACCTAACCTAACCTAACCTAACCTAACCTAACCTAACCTAACCTAACCTAACCTAACCTAACCTAACCTAACCTAACCTAACCTAACCTAACCTAACCTAACCTAACCTAACCTAACCTAACCTAACCTAACCTAACCTAACCGAGTCCGCGTCCAAACGCCGTCGAAAACGGTCGAATTCACGTCGCTCCGCGCCTAGAAAAAGTTTGAATTAAGTTTTAAAAATAGTTCCGGTTGTGTTTTAATAGTGTTTTATATATCAAAAGACGCAGAAAAATCTGCTCTTTCGTGTAGTGTAAAGTTCATTTTCGTAAATTTTCATTTAATATTTTTTATCGAACAAAAACTTTTAAAATCTCAGTTTTTTCTCTTTTAAAAATAGTAATAGTGCTTTTAAAATTCTGTAGTGATTTCATAGTGACAGGACACAGTGTTGTGCATGTTTCGACAATATTTTTGTGGATAAGGACCAAAAATTGAGGATTTGGTGGACAATTTAGTACTAATTTTTTAATAACTTTTTAAATAGATCTTTGACAATACCTTTTCTATACACCAAACGACAGATCTCGTCAAGGCGCGTCGTTTGAGCCTAATATCAAGTTTATACGACTTAAATTGGATTTTTCAGCGGCTGAAAACCTGTTTTTCAGTCGCTAAATCACGGCGCTTTAGTTTATACAAACAAGTTATACATAGAAAGGTGCGCAATTTCAACAGCTACCGTTTGGTGTATTGCTCCTGAAAATTGGATAATATTAAAGACCTGAAAACACCTGAAAACCGGTCCGTGCGTTCAAACCCCTAGAAAGCAACGCACCACGAACAAGTGAGTACCATCATTAGAACCGGCTTTTCCAGGCGCATCTAATGACATAATTTCCATTAAATTTCAGCAAGTAGTTTCAGAGATATCGAATTTTTTCTAAATTTTTCAAAATTTTTCAAATAACTCACATATATTATACAAAGTCATACATATTATTATTCAAGAAGATAGAGCGCTTTAATGCGCATCTTTTGACACCCATATTGTGTGATTTGGATGGAAAATAGATTTTTCAGGAGCAAAAAACTGGAAATTCAGGTTTTTCAGCTGCGAAATCGCAGCCCGTTTATATACAAATAATTTGAATACAGAGAACAACGCAGAATACAATTCCCTATCAATAGACATATAGATCAATAAAATCGGAACTGAAATAACCCCTCAAACAACGTAAAAACTAGTTTTTGCGTTATAACGCACACAAGACAACACACCATAGCATCGCCCATTACACCAAAAGGAGCGCCTTCGTCTGGCGCATCAGACGACACCGAAATTTCCATTTTTCATCAAACGGTTATCGAGATATCAGCAGTTCCAGTATTTAATCCAGGGTTTCCATAGGAACCACTCCATCCAGAAACTTAATTTTAACACCACCAGATTCGCAATTCTTTATTACACCGGACCAGACCTCACAGCCCCATCACCTATCATCACCGGCTCCACCAGGAATTCGAATCCCTGGTGACCACCAGCACCAGCTCCAGCACCAACACCATCGGATAGAGCTCGAAGGGGGCTTCTAGATAATACCCAACACCAGGACATTCGAAGCAGTGGATCAGGAGCAATCCTACTGCAAAACATCAGAAAAGGCGGAGGATCAGCCCCAACACCAACAGGGAACAAGTTCTCATAGAAACCTGTCGAGCTTGGGCTCTTCTAAACCAGAATTTTAAGGCCTACACGATCCTGCACGTGCAAACGTTCCTAAACCCACCCTTCACCCCCCTAAACTGAAATCCCCCTCCCCCCCCCTGTAAAATCTTACCCCCCCCTCCCCACCCCCTCGTGTTTGGGGTCGTTTGAATCGGCTTTTTAAGGCGGTTCTAACGCGCTACGCACACTCCTCGTCCAACCCCCCCCCACCCTACACCAATATGTTAGGCCTACGAACACCGACTAAAAATAAACCTGCACCATCTACAAGCACTTCTGATAGGAGGACCGAGGGAGAGTCGCTCCCTATACAAGCACCGACCCCGGCTCCACCTACAGACACACAAGAAAGTGCAACGGGAACCGAGATCGCCACACCCGAAGGCAAGAAAGGAAAAATCTATAGATCACGAATCACGGAAGCAGCGGCTTTGCAGCAGAGCGCACTTTTACAACTCGATGCGGCGAGAAACCTCAAGGGCGAAATCAAAGTCGCTGTTACGTCGGCAGTGAGAAGGCTTTATGAGCTAGTGCGAGATGGAGAACTCCTAGCGAAAAACAAAAAAGAAGATCAACCTAACATAGCCTCTAGCCAAACAGAGCAAACAAGTATAGACAAAAGGATCGAAGAGAAAATAAAGAAGATAGAAAAAATGATGGAAAGTAACACGAGGAAGCTAGAAGAAGTAAGCACAAGAGTAAGCAAGCACAGCGCAATGTACATCAAGGATAGGGAGGAAAACAATAGCACAATTAAGGGAATGGTAGGGAAAATAGGCGAGCAAATGGAGAAAATCGAGGAAAGAGACAAAAAGATTGAACAGAAACTGGAAGCTACATATGCCAGTGTAGTAGCCACAGGAAACAAGAGGGAACAAAAGGACGAAGTGATAGGACAGTACAGCATGGCAAACAGAGGAGCAGAAGTGCATTCAATGATTATCTCTCCTACGAACGATCAGGAGACAAGCGACCAGACACTAAACAGAGTAAGAGAAGTAGTGAACGCCAAAGAAGGAGGCATTAGAGTGGACAGAATTAGAAAGATCAAAGACGGAAAGATAATCATTGGCTGCAAAAGTATCGAGGAAAAGAATAAGATAAAGGAAAAACTAAAAGGAAAACGAGAACATCTGGAGATTAAAGACGTCGAGAACAAGGACCCTCTTGTTGTAATAAAAAACCTGTTGAGCTACAACACTGAAGAAGACATCAAGCAAGCCATACGCACGCAGAACAGCAACATAATCGCGGGCATCGAAGAGAAAGAGTACAGGATCGCTGAAAAATATCGTCGCCGAGCCAGAAACCAGCACGAGTCTCATGTGGTTCTGCAGGTGTCGCCGAAGGTATGGCAAGCATTAACGCAAGCAGGTAAACTCCACATTGACCTGCAAAGAGTACTGGTAGAAGACCAGTCACCGCTAATGCAATGTATGCGCTGCCTTGGCTTTGGACATGGTCGCAAGCACTGTCAGGCAGAAAACAACTCGTGCAGTCACTGCGGTGGAGAACACCTGAAGACGGAATGTGAAGCGTTTAAAAACGGAAACCCGCCGAAGTGCAAAAACTGCACAGAAACCGGAAAAGAACATCAGCACAATGCCTTTGACAGTAGCTGCCCTACAAGAAGGAGATGGGACGTAGTAGCCAGGCGCAGCTACGCGTACCTGTGTTAAGACAAGGGCTCCTCAATAAATAATCGACAAAAAATCACAACGGACACAATAGACAAAACATGCATAATTATACAAATAAACCTACAGAAGAAAGCACTAGCCACCACGGAATTGACAAACGACGCAAAGAAGAACAATATCGCCATCGCCCTAATTCAAGAACCCTATGTAGGCGCAACAGGGAAAATGATAAACCCAAGTGGAGCGAGAACATATCAGTGTGATAAAAAAGAAACTACAGTGAAGGCGTGCATAGTTGTCTATGACCAAAAATTAAAAGTAGAACCAATCCCAGAACTTACCAACCCAAACATAGTCACAATAAAAGTAGGAACGGGAGCATGGGAGATACAATACACGTCATTCTACTTCGAACCCAGACCGCACCCCATTGCTCCCTACCTAACTGAGTTGGACAAACACATACAAAACAATAGGGCAATTATAGGAGGAGATGGCAACGCAAAAAACATTTGGTGGGGAAGCAACAAATCGGACAAACGTGGGAAAGAGTTTGAACACATGATAGAGGCTAAAAACTTACAAGTACTAAACATCGGGAACACCCCAACGTTTGAAATAGCCAGAGGTGACAAGATGTATTCGAGTGTCATAGATATAACGCTATGCACTCAGAATGTCTTCAACCTGATTGAAGATTGGAGAGTAGCAAGAGGACAGCTCAGTACCGACCACAACCCCATCCTATTTGGTATAAAGCTCCAAAACACCGACGAGGAAATAAAAAGAACTACAAGGATATACAACACTAAGAAAGCACAATGGACTAAGTTTCGTGAGGAAGTTAGTAAATTGCGAGTGGAAAAGATTAACAACCAGCAAGAATTAGAGGGCATAGCCGACAAAATCACTTTAGAAGAGACAGTAGAAAAGTATATCCAAGTAGTTACTGAAGCATGCGAAAACAACATACCTAAAATCAAGAAGAGAAGTATGAAAAAGACTCCGTGGTGGAATGATAGCTTGGAAGAACTAAGAAAAGATGTGGTAAGGAAGAAAAGAAGGATTAGGTGTGCCAGACCTGCCAGAAAGGCAGAGACAATAGAGCTGTACCTAAAGGCAAAAACCACATACGAGGAGGCAGCAGATGAGGCCAGGGTGAATAGCTGGAGGAACTTTTGTACAGAACAGACTAAAGACGGGATGTGGGATGGCATATATCGAGTCCTAAACCGCTCAAAATCACAAACGATAGACACACCACTGAACAAGGGAGGCAAAATACTAAGTCTATTAGAATCAACCGAACACCTAGCTGACACCTTCTACCCCCCAGATAGCACTGATAATGAAAACGAACAACACAAGGAAACCAGAAAACTAGCAGATTTAGTCAACATAGAATCAGAAACAGAAAACCTAGACCCCGCATTCACAAAACAAGAACTTTACACAACCATCAACACCTTTAACCCAAAGAAAGCACCCGGAGGTGACGGACTAACTTCAGATATTTGCAAAGAAGCCATACTGGCTGATCCTGACACCTACTTAGCCATCGCAAACAAATGCCTCACCCTGGGATACTTCCCAAAAGCCTGGAAAGAAGCTACAGTTATAATATTAAGGAAACCTGCGAGAGAAAACTACGCGGAGGCTAAGTCCTATAGACCTATAGGCCTTCTGCCGGTATTAGGCAAAATATTCGAAAAAATGATAATTAATAGACTAAAATGGCACCTAGTGCCAAAAATAAGTACCAACCAATACGGCTTTATGCCGCAAAGGAGTACGGAGGATGCCCTCCATACTCTAACGAACAAAATACAGACCCACTTGAAGAACAGAAGGCTTGTCGTCATTATATCATTAGACATTGAGGGGGCTTTTGATAATGCGTGGTGGCCCCGCATTAGAGTAAGATTATCGGAGGAGGGATGCCCGATAAACCTACGTCGGGTAATTGATAGCTACCTCTCGGAAAGAAGAATAAAACTAAGATATGCCAACCACACAACATCCAGGTGGACTACGAAAGGTTGTGTGCAGGGTTCGGTTGGAGGCCCACTCTTGTGGAACCTCCTTCTGGACCCACTGCTCAAGACACTTCAAGACTCGGGAATCACAGCGCAAGCCTTCGCAGACGACATCGTCCTGCTAGTGGAAGGAGAAGCCGCAGGAGAAATAGAGGAGAAAGCCAACCCAGCTCTAGCGAAGGTATACGAATGGGGAATAAACAATAAACTTAAGTTTGCACCACAGAAAACAAAGGCCATGCTAATCACGAATAAAAGAAAATTTGACGCCCCAAGATTAAGCATGGCAAACACCGACATCGAAATGGCTGAGTCAATAAAGATCCTCGGACTCACAATAGACAAAAAGCTCACATATAACCTACACGTAAAAAATATAACAAAAAAGACAATAGACATTTTTAAAAGAATAGACAAAGCAGCCAAAGCAAGCTGGGGCATACATCCAGACATCACCAAGACCATCTACACAGCAGCCATAGAACCTATAATGCTGTACGCATCGGCTGCCTGGGCGCCAGCCACCAAAAAGAAATGCGTACAGCGCCAGCTAAGGAATATTCAGAGGAAGTTCGCCCAGAAAATCATAGGCGGATATAGAACGGTCTCATATGAAGCGGCACTTACACTAGCAGGACTACTTCCTCTTGATCTCAGGATACAAGAATCGGCGGAGCTCTACCACGCTAAAAGGTATGGCACATCTCAAGACCTAAATGACGCAGAAGTCGAAAGGAGAGTGCCTTACACCGAAAGCCCGCATCCAGCCGCAATCCTGAGTATCGGATTTGAGCTACTGACCGACACGGAAAGCCTCACCAAAGCTGCAGCCGATATAAAAATATACACCGATGGAAGCAAGATAGACGATAAGACAGGGGCAGCATATGTAGTTACTGATGGACAGAGCGGTGAAGAAACGAAGAGGAAGAAGCTAAAATTAGCCGACCACTGCTCTGTCTATCAGGCAGAACTACTGGCATTAAATGCAGCATTGGAGGAAGCAATCAAACTCAAAAAAGAGACAACAGCTATCTTAAGCGACTCGCGGTCTGCTTTAGAAGCAGTCACGGGTGGAAAAAGCAATAACAGATTGGCAACCGAAGCGAGAACCAAAATTAAAAATATCTTAGAAGACGGCAAGAAAATCAAGTTATTCTGGGTCAAGGCGCATGCCGGACTACTGGGCAACGAAGCAGCGGACGAAGCAGCAAAGGCGGCGGCACTTCACTTGAAGACCAAACCCCATTATGATAAATGCCCCACATCATTTGTGAAGAAATGTATAAGAAGAAGAACGGTGGAGGAGTGGTGTGACCGATATCGGAACTCGGACTCGGCATCTGTCACAAAACTCTTCTTCCCGACGCCGAAGCACGCTCATGGAGTGCTCAAGAACGGCAGACCGACCCACAAGATCACACAAGTACTCACTGGACATGGCGGCTTCTCAGAGTACTTACACAGATTTAAGTGCAAGGAGGAGCCGACATGTCCATGTGACGGTCAGTCAAGTGAGAGCGTGGTTCACTGCCTTCTTGAGTGCCCCATGAGCATGAATGACAAATACAATTTTGAGGCCAACACCAATTTTGAACTTAACATAGATACATTAAGTATAGCCATAAGTAACCCAGATATTAGAGCAGAATTTGTAAAATACGCAGAGAAAATTGTAAATAGAGTGTTAAAACAAAATAAAAACAAAAATACTATATTGACATAAAGTAATGTACATATAAATAACCAAGCTAGATCTAAGTAACTCATAATATTAAGTAAACTAGAATAAATATTGTAACCAATAAATGAGCAAACACTGTAATGAATAAAAACATATGTAGAATAAGGATTAAAAGAAATGTATAGAAACATAGAATAGTCACTAAGAAACATATAATTAAGAATAAGTAATTAAGTAAAAATTAGCATAAGTAAACATTGTAAACCTAAAAGTAAAACAGTGAATTATTAAAGCGACGGGGAATGAAACCCCAACTATAAATAAGAAAAATAACAAGTAGATATTACAAAATAGACAATAGGAAACATATAATAAGAAATAAACATTTTTGTTAAGAAATCTAATTAAACAGCCAGTAATAGAATAAGCATAGTATGTAAGACGCGAACTGTATGATTAAAAATTTGTAATTGGTTTTAATTTTAATAAAGATACATAAGGTCTCTGACGATAAGTCAGGGGGGGGATTGTAGCTCCACGGCCCCGGGGCGTGAGTCGCCGGGGAGGTAGGCCAAGTAGGCGGGGGGCAATAATAAAAAAAAAAAAAAAAAAAAAAAAAAAAAAAAACCTAACCTAACCTAACCTAACCTAACCTAACCTAACCTAACCTAACCTAACCTAACCTAACCTAACCTAACCTAACCTAACCTAACCTAACCTAACCTAACCTAACCTAACCTAACCTAACCTAACCTAACCTAACCTAACCTAACCTAACCTAACCTAACCTAACCTAACCTAACCTAACCTAACCTAACCTAACCTAACCTAACCTAACCTAACCTAACCTAACCTAACCTAACCTAACCTAACCTAACCTAACCTAACCTAACCTAACCTAACCTAACCTAACCTAACCTAACCTAACCTAACCTAACCTAACCTAACCTAACCTAACCTAACCTAACCTAACCTAACCTAACCTAACCTAACCTAACCTAACCTAACCTAACCTAACCTAACCTAACCTAACCTAACCTAACCTAACCTAACCTAACCTAACCTAACCTAACCTAACCTAACCTAACCTAACCTAACCTAACCTAACCTAACCTAACCTAACCTAACCTAACCTAACCTAACCTAACCTAACCTAACCTAACCTAACCTAACCTAACCTAACCTAACCTAACCTAACCTAACCTAACCTAACCTAACCTAACCTAACCTAACCTAACCTAACCTAACCTAACCTAACCTAACCTAACCTAACCTAACCTAACCTAACCTAACCTAACCTAACCTAACCTAACCTAACCTAACCTAACCTAACCTAACCTAACCTAACCTAACCTAACCTAACCTAACCTAACCTAACCTAACCTAACCTAACCTAACCTAACCTAACCTAACCTAACCTAACCTAACCTAACCTAACCTAACCTAACCTAACCTAACCTAACCTAACCTAACCTAACCTAACCTAACCTAACCTAACCTAACCTAACCTAACCTAACCTAACCTAACCTAACCTAACCTAACCTAACCTAACCTAACCTAACCTAACCTAACCTAACCTAACCTAACCTAACCTAACCTAACCTAACCTAACCTAACCTAACCTAACCTAACCTAACCTAACCTAACCTAACCTAACCTAACCTAACCTAACCTAACCTAACCTAACCTAACCTAACCTAACCTAACCTAACCTAACCTAACCTAACCTAACCTAACCTAACCTAACCTAACCTAACCTAACCTAACCTAACCTAACCTAACCTAACCTAACCTAACCTAACCTAACCTAACCTAACCTAACCTAACCTAACCTAACCTAACCTAACCTAACCTAACCTAACCAAGTCCGCGTCCAAACGCCATAAAAATCGGTCGACTCCACGTCGCTCCGCGCCACTTTAAAGTTTCAAAAAATAATTAAAAATAGTTCCAGTGCAGTTTTAGTGATAAGTGATATATCGATAGATGCAGAAAAATTCGCGCTATCTTTTAGTGTTAAATTCAGTTTTAAATATTTTTGCTTTCGATTTTTTTTAAGGGAAAAACTGTTAAAATTTTCGTTTTTGTGACTTTAAAAATAGATTTAGTGCTTCAAAAATTGTGATTAGTGTTTTAGTGTGTAGATCTCGTTAAGGCGCACATTTCGACCTACTTTTCGAGATCAAGGACTCATATTTCAGGATTTTATGGACAGATTACCGGTAAATTCCTTATAACTTTCTTAAACGATCTACAACAATACTATTTTATTACACCAATCGATAGATCTCGTGAATGCGCTTCGATTGATACCAATCACGACCACTTTCCAGCAAAACTGGATTTTTCAGCGGCTGAAAACCTGTTTTTCAGTCGCCAAATCGCGGCGCTGAAAGATAAAGACACGAAATTTATACAGGATTGTGCGCAAAACAAAGAGCTGTCTAACGACGTATCACACTCGAAAATCGGAGCAATTTCAGGACCTGAAAACTCCTGAAAACTGGTTTTTGCGTTTGAACCCCCCGATTACTACGCACCACCAAAGAATAAATATCACCATCAGAACCGGCTTTTTCAGGCGCATCTTTTGATACCACATTTACCATTTTTCATGCAGTAGTTCTGAAGACAAGATTTTTTTTCATATTTTTGCAGTTAATTCATAATTATTCATTCAGTTTACACAAAAGTGTACATTAAATTATATTAAAAAATAAAGCGAATCAAGACCTATCGATTAACACCACATTTGGATTTCTGCCATCAACCCTCGATTTTTGGGAGACCAGAAACTGGGGTTTCGCCCACCAGACTGCAGCGCCGCCACTTGCATACAGTATTACACCTTCAATAAATCCGCCTGACAGCCAGCTATCGATTGGTGTATCGCACATAATAATCGGAGAAAGGATCACCCCTCAATTTTATGAAAAACCGGTTTTTGGGTCATAACCAGACCTGAACATCAGAAAACCACATTTTGCTATATACCATCAAAAGCGCCTTAACGAGACGCTTCAGGAGACACTAAGATCACGGAGATACGTCACAAAGTTTGGGAGTTATCACACCAGGAACCTTTGCAGCCAGGGTTCCACCAGGAACCATTCATCCTAAAAATCTGGGACCACCCTCATAAGATAGCCCCAATTCCGTTCTATCTTACCGCATCGCACTCGAGAAGCAACCCTCGACCTCCGCCGAGCTGGTCACCAACTTTTCTGGTGACCTCCTGGAACAGCTCCTGCACCATCGCCAATTGCAAGATCTCGCCGGGAGCAGCTGGAAAACACCCATCACTCCTCGGCTGCGACCAACAACACGGCGGATATCCTCACGGGAAGCTTCAGGTAAGGCGGATTACCAGCACCAGTTTTCCAAAGACATAATTTTCAATAGAATACCGTCGAGCTTGGGCTCGTTCAAACCGCCTCTTCAAGGCGTACACCATTACACTAATACAGATTCACTCAAACCTACCCTTCACCCCGCAGATTCAATTTTCACCCCCCCACCCCTAAATTTTTTCCCCCCTTACCCCACCCCCTCGAGTTTGGTATCGTTCAAATCGTCTTTTCAAGGCGGTTTCAACGCTACACAGCACATCCACTTTGAACCCCCCCCCCCCACCCTTCACGAAAAATGATTTCGAGAACTCCGCCAAAAACAACCAGCGCGGGCACCCCTCCGCCTATATCCTCGAACCCCTCAGCACGGCGGACTCTGGCCGACATGCTGAGTCCTGCGTTTGCCCGCACTACACCACCTGTCGAGCCAACTCGAATGGAGATGGCTAGGGAACATAGGCGGAAGGGATTGGAGGCACTTGCAGCCTCCAGGAACATCAAGGGTGAATTGAAAACAGCTATCACCGAGGCTATCGATGGTCTCTTCGGGGTCGTCGCCACCTTCATCCCCTCTACCCCTCCCCCCCCAAGAACCTCCCTACTGCAAACCAGTGACACAAACACTAACACAAAAACAAACACCGATCTACAAACCAAAGAACTCATACAAAAACTTGAGGCCCACACCGGGCTACTGGAGGAGTCCTATAGGGCAATTAGGGAGCACAGCAAGCTTCTTAAGGCGCAGCCTAAACCCGCGCCAATGGTCACTCAACCCAGCGCGGTGGAATCAATCGACACGAACAAGTCCTACGCCAAAGCTGCTGCTGCTATCCCGAAACCCCCTGCAGGCCCTTCCATCGTGGTCGCCGGCGAGGGCTTCAATACCACTGAACAACTCCTCACACAAATCAGCAAAACGGTTAACTTCCGTCAAGGTGGCTACGCACCCTTAAAAATCACCCCCCTCTCGAACAAGAAACTTAAGTTGACGTTCGAGAAGGAAGAACACAAACTACACACGGTAACGAATTTACAAAAACATAAACAGATCAACACACAGGAGGAGAAGAGACTGGACCCAATGACTATTCTCAAAGGGATCTCCAAAAACACTGAACAAAAGGACCTCATAAACACCATCAAGGATCAAAACCCCACACTGGCCGACGAAACATTCGCAATTAAATTCATCACCACAAACAGAAACTCATCACTTTACAATGTAGTTCTACACAACACACCCTCTGCCTGGAAGGCCTTCGCTAACCTAGGCAGAGTCAACATTGGCATGCAACGGGTGCATAGCGATAACTTTTCACCATTCAGGCAGTGTCAAAACTGCCTGAATTTCGGACACACAAAGAGCCGTTGCCCCGTTAAGACCCCCACATGCGCCAAGTGCTCAGCTCAACATCCTACAGCTGAGTGCAAGGAACACACACTCAAATGTACTAACTGCCACGAACATAATAAACAATTTAACACAAACACCGACACCGAACACCGTGCCGACTCGGATCGCTGCCCCAAAGTCAAAGCCATGCGGGCCCGCGTTGAGGCCAAGGTTAATTACTCTTAGATATACATTACACCTACCAACACAATTCACTCTGTTTACTCTTAACAGAAACCTGAAACATGCAACACCTAGTCACATTTGACATACTATCACAACACGCTTAATCCACACATTACATTGACAGCGACCTCAACGCGTGGCCTCGGCTTTCTCTGGGAAGCATCCGCAACCACGAGCCACAAACATCACTGCCTCTCTAGAACCACTCAACAGTAAAACCACACAACTACACATCACTTCTTATTATACTTCAAGCCCTAGGCCTAATTACATAACGTACAACATCACTCCTTTCATCAACATCGTTAAACCTAAATATAAATACTGGCTGCTAATCCGCCTCACCCAACAATTTATTTTATTTTATTTCATCTTATTTACTTGCTGCTCCCAATCTTTACTGCGCTCCACTATAACCTTATGTTTCTTATACCTTTTTTAAATTTGTCATTTTTTCTATTTACTATTTTACATTTGATTTTTGTACTTGCTGCACTGGATATTATTTAGCACTCGCTTTATATACCACTTTTCTATTGTACTTCTTTTTCACATTGTAAATATTACGTCATACCACCATATCATACATCATCACTGTGTTTAAATCATTAGATTTCATGTTGTTATGAAAATTCTTTTGCACACGAAACTACATAAAAATGCGCGGGCTGATGGTGGTTGAGAGGATGGAACTGTATCAAATAGCAGACCTGATCCTCAACCACCTCTCCCGCGCCCACTTCTAACTTTTATATCTTTGTTTTTTTTTTTTTTTTAACCGTAATTAGTATTGTAAATATTTCTTTAATCAACCATGTTAAATTGTACCGTGTTTAAATCATCAGATGCTATGTTCTCATAGTCATTTTTTGTACACAAAACTTCATAAAAATGCGCGGGCAGATGGTGGTTGAGAGGAAGGAACTGTATCAAATAGCAGACCTG
>CAVNZL010000001.1:8215000-8222500 GCA_963693355.1 Pontia daplidice
TTTTTATAAAGGTGGCTGAGGCGGCTCACGGCTAGTGTCGCTATTTGATACGATCTTCTGTCCGTGAGTCACCTGCACAGAGTCCACGTCTTAAACTAAGTAATAAAATATAATCTAGGTTTATGTACATGGTTCTTAATTTTTATAGTAGTGAATATAAGCTTAGAAAATATAATAAGGGTTGATAAGAATATAATCAAAGTTAAAATCTAAAATTAAAGTGAAATATAAATATTACAATATGCACAAGGTGCGAATGCAGTGGAGAGTAAACTAAGTTAAAAGTTTACAAAGTAATAAAATTAAGAAAATAATGAGAATAAAAGATGACAATTTTCAATTTACTATTAAAGTATACAGTGTTGAGCCATAAAGGTATATAATAATAAAAGTTGAACATTACAATTATTAACGATTTAAAATTATAAAATTAGAAAGATGAACAAAATAAGATAAGTTTTACATGTGTGGCTTAATGACATACGAATTTGTAGCCACAGTGGAATGGCTGAAAGTTAAACATTAAAGCTATAAATTAACAAGGTAAATGATTTATTTAAATTAGTAATGTATATAAAGGTATAAAAATGTGCAAAGTTGCAGTTGAATTCGAATATTCTTGAAGGTTTACAGGCTATTTTATAAGTTATAACAATCGAAAAGTGTTCAAGTTGGTACTTGGAGACACATATGTTATAGTAAAAATACAAGTGAGGTAAAATAAAAGTAAAAGTAAAAAATGAGATATAACAACATTTAAAAGAATAGTAATTGCCTGATAAGATGGATTCCAGTTAAGTTGTGGTAGGTGATCCGTTGTATTCTTTAAGTGAGTCTATTATTTTCGTGATAAGGTTTAATAGTGATTCTATGGTGTGTTTTTTGTTTTCGAGAAGGGAGAAGGGGTTTTTACTCCTTCTGTGTTTTTGTAAGTGTTCGTGTCTTAGGTGTATGAAGCGTGGACATTCTTCGATGAGGTGTTGTAGTGTCTGTGTTGTGTTTGAGTCGCATGGGCAAGTGTCATTATCAGTAATGTGGAAGCGCTTAAGGTGGTCCTTAGCGAATGAGTGTCCAGTTAAATATTGTGTGATTTGAAAAGTGGTTGGAAACTGTTTAGTGAATTGTTTGATGGTGTGAGTGTCGTGTAAGAGGGATTTCGTGTGTTTGGCGGTGGGTTCATCCTTAAAACGTTGTTCCCATATCTTTGTGATTTCGCGTTTGGTCTGCGTCTTTATGTAAGTTATGGGGCATCGTGCATAAAAGTATTTTTGGTGTGAGGTGGATGCGGCTTTAGCCGCGAGGTCCGCCTCCTCATTTCCGGTGATACCAGAGTGACCTTTCACCCAGTTGAATTTAATGTTTGTGTCGGTGTTGTTATGGATGATTTCGTGTATACCAGTGACTAGATTGTGAGTGTTATTCGGTTGACCTATTGCTTGCAATGCAGACAATGAGTCGGTGTGAATAGTGTAGCTATGGGGTGTAGTGTTGGTCTTGCTGTGCGAGTGATTGGTGGCCCAATTGCAGGCTCCTCTAATGGCGACTAATTCCGCTTGGAATACAGTGCAGGTTGGGTGTAATCTCCTTTTCCATCTGTGTATAATGTCTGTGTTATTGAGGGAGTAAACGACGAATGCTGCGCCCGTCTCGCCAGATTCCTGTTTACTCCCATCTGTGTATATGTTTATGTTATTTGTTGAGGTGTGTTTGTGTAGGTTATTCTTATATGTGGTGTATTTTATTAAGGGTCTTTGTGCAGGGTGTAATAGTTTGGTAAAATGTGTAGGTTGTTCAACTGGGATGTCACTCGGTATGTGTTTGTTGGTGCCCTTGATTCGTGCGCTTTCGATCTCGAAGGCCTCGGTAACTTTGAGGTCAAGCGGAACGAAGCCCGCGAGGGCAATTGCTGCGTTAGTCGATGTGTTTTTAAAAGCTTTGGTGGCCCGAATAGCGAAACCACGTTGTGTTTTTAGGAGGAGTTTTTTATTATACCTCTTGTTGGCCGCCTGTCCCCAGATGGAAGCACCGTATGTTATGATTGGTTCGATAACCATTTTGTATATCATCCTAATGTTCTCAGGATGAGGACCCCAAGTGGGTCGTGTGAATGTGATAATTTTATTAAAAATGAGTGAGGCTTTAGCGGTGACATGTGTGACGTGGTGTTTGAAAGTGAGTTTATTATCTATTATGATTCCGAGATATTTTATAGTGTGAGTGAATAGAAGTGGAGTGTTGTCGAAAAAGATTTTACAGTTCTGAGCTTGATTAGTGAAGGCAATGGTTTGAGTTTTATCGGGGCCAAATTGAAGTTTGACCCCCTCGCCCCATTCCTTAATAATGTTAAGAGTGTGGTTTGTTTTGTGTTCTAAGGATTTAATGTCTTTGTCTGTAGTGATAAGTATTATGTCATCTGCAAAAGCCTGTAAGTGGCATCCTGATGGTAAGGTGGTGTGGAGGAGTGAATTGAGAATAATGTTCCATAGTATGGGCCCACAGGCCGATCCCTGAACACATCCTTTTTGAGTATAATGTGTAGTGCGTGTGTTGCCAAATTGTAATGTGACTGTTCTGTTGGTTAAGTAGTTTTGTATGAGTTTAAATATGTTGAGTGGGCATTGTACAGCTCGTAATCCGCTCAACACCGCGGGCCACCATGCATTATCGAAGGCAGCTTTGATGTCGAGGGATACGGCTATGGTGTGTTGTTGGTTGTGTTTTGCCGTTTGTATGATGTTAATGGCCTCTTGTAAGGCGTGTACTGTGTTTGTCTGTTCAGTGAAGCCGAACTGTTGTCGGTTCAGTAGTTTGAGTGTGTGTGCCTTGTGTGTGAGTCGTTTTGTGAAAAGCTTCTCGAGCACTTTCCCAAATACTGGGATAAGGCCGATAGGCCGAAATGAGTTGAGGCTAGTGTAATCGTTTTTACTGGGTTTTGGTATAATTTTAACTATAGCCTCTTTCCAGGGCGTGGGGAAGTGGGCCGTTTGTAGACATCGGTTGTATAGGTTGGTAATTAGCTCCGGGTATTGTTGAGCGAATACCAAACAGATGTCACTGGTTAGGTGGTCGTTACCGGGTGCTTTAGTATGTTTGATGGAGTTAATGGCGCTTATTATTTCAGATGTAGTGAATGGAGGGTCGTCGTCTGTTTTAGGAAGTAATTTACTATTGGCGCGGATGTTTGTGTGCTTGTCGTTTGTATCTGGTGTCTCTGTCGGATAAAAGTGATTAAGTAGAGCTGATGCTGTTTCTTGTTCGTTGTTAGTGAATTTGTCTCCGATTTTAAGTGTGCGAGGTTGAATGGTGTGATTGGTTTTAAGTAGTCTGTTGGTGATGGACCAGACGTCCTCTTTTCCTTGTGATTCGCAAAATTGCCTGAAATGTTGTGTAGATGTTTTTCTGATCGCCTGAGTGTATAGGTGTTTTGTATCGTTGTATGCTTTTATTAAATCTGGAGGAGGTGTCTGTCTGTGTCTGGAGTGTGAGTGTATTTTACGGTGGAGGTCGATGCATTGTGATTTGAGCGTTTGTAGTTCCTCACTCCACCATGGAGCTTTTGGTCTGCCGATACCTGTTTTAAGCGCAAAAGACTCTTCGCAGGCTGTGTGTATTACTCGTGTGAGATTCGTGATAAAATCATCAATTTGTGTTGGTGTGATTGTTGAGATATCGCTATTTAAAATATTATGTTTGGTAATGTTTGTGTGTAGTGTCTCTTTAAAGGTGTGCCAATTGCCTTTGCTGGTGTTAAATTTGAATGTACTATTGGGGATTGCTCGGGCTATGGGGTTAATTGAGCAATCGAGGTGATAGGTAATGGGGTTGTGTTGGGTGGAAGGAAAGAGGTGTTGTTTAACCTCCCAATTGTGTATATGGTAGTATATAGGTGCAGTGGATAGTGTGAGGTCGATTATGGACGATCTCTCTGCTCCGTGTGTAACTGTTTCGAATGTGGGCGTGTTTCCATTGTTGTTAATGTGTAAATCGTTAGAGTTGATAATATCGGTGAGGTTTGCGCCTCGAGGGTTGTTGCGTGAGCTACCCCACAGCTGGTGCCACGCATTGAAGTCTCCGCCAATTATGATATTAGTGTTTATATGTGCTTTAATAAAGGTGTCGAGTGTGTCTAATGTGTTATGTGCGTCAGTTTTCGGTTCAATGTAAACCGACGCGATGTAGAGTGTTTTTGTTGCGGTTGGAATGGCGATAACCACCATGTTGCCTGTTGTGTATTGTGAAATTATATGAGCGTTAATGTGTGACTGTGTAATGATACAGGCCTTCGTTGTGCTAGTCGCACTGGACTGAAACACGCGGAGGCCTGTAATGTTTTTGACTGTGTTGTTAGTCGTGTAAGGTTCTGATATGATTGCGATGTCGAGTTTCTTTGTAAAAAAGTGTTGTTGGAATTCTTGAAAAGCGTTGCGAGACCGGTCAAGGTTCGCTTGTATGATGTTGAGTTTGGTGTACATGTTATTCATAATTGACTTTGGCTTCAACGCGGGCACGCATGGCCCTCAATTTGGAACAGCTTTCGTGGTCGGCGCGGTGTTCAGTGTTTGTGTTTGTTTTGTATTGTGTGTTGTGTTCGTGGCAATTGGCACATTTGAGTGTTAGTGCTTTGCACTCTTTGGTGGGGTGTGAAGCGGAGCATTTGGCGCAAGTTGGTGATTTCGCCGGGCAGCGGCTCTTTGTGTGCCCAAAGTTCAGGCAGTTTTGGCATTGCCTGAATGGCGAAAAGTTATCGCAATGCACTCGCTGCATGCCAATGTTGACTCGGCCGAGGTTGGAGAAGGCTTTCCACGCGGAGGGTGTGGTGTGTAGTACTGCATTGTATAGTGATGAATTCCTATTAATGGTAGTAAATTTAATAGAAAATGTTTCGTTGGAGAGTGTAGGGTTTTGATCTTTTATGGTGTTGGTGAGGTCGTGTTCGTCTATACTTTTAGAGATCCCTTTTAGTATTATCATTGGGTCCAATCTCTTTTCCTCCAGTGTATTAATTTGATCGTGTTTCTGTAAATTTTTAAGTGTGTGCTGTTTGTGTTCCTCCTTTTCGAAGGTAAGTTTTAATTTTTTGTTTGAGAGTGGGGTGATATTTAAAGGTGCGTAGCCGCCTTGACGAAAGTTGACGGTTTTGTTAATCTGTGTGAGTAGTTGTTCGGTAGTGTTGAAGCCCTCACCAGTGACTACAATGGTGGGGCCCGAAGGGGGTTTCGGGATGGCAGCTGCTTTGGCGTAGGATTTGGTGTTCGATGATTCCACCGCTCGAGATTGGGTGACCACTGGCGCGGATTTTTGGTGCGCCTTAAGCAGGTTGCTGTGCTCCCTTATCGCCCTATAGGACTCCTCCAATAGTCCGGTGTGGGCTTCGAGCTTTTGTATCAGCTCTTTAGTGTGATGGTTAGTGTCGCTGTCCGTAGTGATATTGGGTTGAGAAAGGGAGGCCCTAGGGGGAGGAGGGGTGGATGGGATGAATAAAGCGACGACTCCGAAGAGGCCGTCAATAGCCTCAGTAATGGCTTTCTTTAAATCACCCTTGATGTTTTTAGATGCCGCGAGGGCGTCGAGTCCCTTCCGCCGATGTTCTCTGGCCATCTCCATTCTGGTGGGTTCCACTGGCGGGGTTTTGCGTGTAAACGCCGGGCTCAGCGTGTCAACGAGAGTCCTTCGTGATGAAGGATCAGAAGACGTATGCGGAGGGGTGCCCGAGATGGTTGATTTAGGTGGAGTTCTGGGTAACATTTTCCGTGGGTGGTGGGGGGGTGTCGGAGGAGGATGTTATTTACGGCGTTAGAATCGCCTTTAAAAACTGTATTAAACGAGCCTAAACTCGGGTGGGTGGGGTGAGGGGGGAAAAAATTTAGAGGAGGGGGGAGGAAAATTCACCCTGGGGGGTGAGGGGTTGGTTTGTGTGCGTCTGTATATGTGTATTGGTGTTGGTGTTAATGAGCCCGTTCAAATGAGCCCAAGCTCGGTGAGTTTGCTGTTGGTAATGTAATGTGTTGGAGATCAGGCTGGTAATCCACCTTACCTGACTATTCCGTTGGGGATTGCTCCTGTTTCGTTGCTCCGACTGCGGCGTTGATTGGTGTTGCTTGGCAGCCCGCGACGGGGTCTACCAATTGGTGCGGGTGTTGCAGCGGATCCCGGTGATCACCAGGAAACTTGGTGATTGGTGAAGCTGATATGATGTGATGTAATTTTCTTCGTAGCGGGGCCGATGCAGGAGCGTTGCGGCAGCGTTAATTAGTTAAAATGGTGTATGTCGGCTGATTGGATCCTGTGGAAACCCTGGTTTCCGTGACGAAACTGAGGATTGCTCAGGAACCGCTTGATGAAAATTTAAAATGTTGGTGTCGATGGATGCGCCCGACGAAGCCGGAACTGATGCGTATTGCAACGAGGTGGTGGTGCGTTGATTTCGGGGGGTTTCAACGCATAAACTGGTTTTTCGGTGTTTCGATAGGGTATCCCTGTTCCGATTTAGTAGTGCGATACGTCAATCGATCCCTCTTTGCCTGGCGCGTAATTCCGTATATGAAGTTTTATTGTAGGTCGTAAGGCCGTGAATTGGAGACTGAAAATCTAGTTTTCAGCCTCTGAAAAATTGGTTTTAAATCCGATCTGCACAATCTTAGTGTCAAACGGTGCGTCTCTCTGAGCTCTATCGTATGATGTTATAAAATGTATGATTTTATTTAAGTTGAGTTGTAAAATGAGTTTTTTCCGAAAATTTCAGAAAAAATTGGATATCTCCTGAACTACTGAATGGAAATTAATTATTTTTGCACCATAAGGTGCTCCAGGTAACGCCGGTTAGGATGGTAATACTTCCTTGTTGGTGGTGTGTAGTTTTCAGGGAGTTTAAACGCAAAAACCGGTTTTCAGGTTTTTTCAGGTCCTGAATTAACTCCGATTTTCACGTGCGATATACCAATCGCTAGCTGGTGTAATTGCGCACAGTTCTATGTATAACACGTTGTAGAGCACTGAAGCGTTATGAGTTGGTGGCTGAAAAACTAGTTTTCAGCCCCTGAAAAATCGGTTTATGAACCGATTGTTTTGAGATTGGTATCGTTAGATGCGCCGTGAAATTGTCTATCGTTTGAGTATATAAAACTATAGTGTCACTGATTTAAATTAAAAGTTATTAAGTTTTTAGTGTTAAATACGTTACAGTTTTCTGAAATTCAGGTCCTTATCCTTGATTTTGGTGTCGAACTGACCGTAAAAATCAGCTCTATCCTTTGGTACCACTTTCACAATTTTCGCTTAATAAATAGTATTTTTAACTTCACAAAAACTAAAATTTTTACAGTTTTTCACGTTTTAAAAATCGAAAATAAAATTATTTTAAACTGAGACTAACACTATCAGGTAGATCGCAATTTTGCGAATCTTTTGATATGTAGCACAACACTGTTACTTCACTGAAAACCACTTAAAATATTTTTCGAAACTTATTTTTGCGCGGAGCGACGTGGATTTGACCGTTTC
>CAVNZL010000001.1:8225000-8230000 GCA_963693355.1 Pontia daplidice
TTTATTGGTCTAGTGGGCCTACCTCCCCGGCGACTCACGCCCCGGGGCCGAGGAAGCTAAGCTCAAATAAGTTTATTCAGAAAACGTTTATTTATTAGAAGTAGTAACAATATAATATTGGACATGGGTGAGGTGGTTGAGGGCCAGTTTTGCTATTTGATACATGTTCTTTCCCTCAACCACCTGCGTAGAGTCCGCGTCTAAAACTAATTCAATTATTCATTACAAAGTAGAAAAATAAAACGGTTAATTAAATAAATTTAACAGGATAATTACAGTAAAAATGAGGTTATGCAAATGATTTAACAATTGTGTGAGATACATTAGTGCGTAGATGATATAGCTCTTAATATTAATACAAAAGTTCTTATAACTAACAATTATGGAGTTCAATAGATGGTACTTATAACTAACATGATTTACAAATACAAGAATTATTTAACATATCGTTATGTTATGAAAGAAAATAGGGTATAAAAGTAGATAGTACACACAGTATATTATAAAAGGTAGACAGTTAAAAGATATGATAAATTATTAGGTTTCCAGGTAAGGTGGATTTAGATCAGGTTGTTGAAGATGGGCTATTGAAGGCTTTGAGTGAGTCTATTATCTTAGTAACCAAGTCAAGTAGCGATTTTATTGTGCTTGGTTTGTTGTCGCTGAGAGAAAAAGGGTTTTTGCTTCTCCTATGCTTCTGCAGGTGTTTGTGTCTGATGTGTGTGAATCGTGGACATTCCTCGATGAGGTGTTGTAGTGTTTGTGTGGTGTTAGTGTCGCATGGGCATGTGTCGTTGTCGGTGATGTGAAATCGTTTAAGATGTTCTTTGGCGAAGGAATGTCCAGTGAGAAGTTGTGTTATCTGAAATGTGATGGGATATGTATGTATGAATTGTTTGATGTCATGAGTGTTGTGTAGAAGGGATTTAGTGTGTTTAGCAGTAGGTTCATCATTAAATCGGTTTTCCCAAAGCCTTGAAGTTTCCAGTTTAGCCTCTCTTTTAATGTATGTCATAGGGCATTTTGTGTAAAAGTATTTTGAGTGAGATGTAGCGGCGGCTTTAGCCGCGAGGTCGGCCTCCTCATTACCGGCGATACCACAGTGTCCCTTAACCCAGTTGAACTTGATGTTGATACTAGTGTTGCTGCAAATGGTGTGATGTATGTCTGTGACTAGGTTGTGTGTGTTGTTGGTTTGGCCGATCGCTTGAAGCGCGGCCATTGAGTCGGTGTTAATGATGTATGTGTGTGCGTCTGGATTTGTGTTGCTCTGACAGTGTGTGGTAGCCCAGTTACAAGCTCCCCTAATTGCTACCAGTTCCGCTTGGAAGACTGTGCACGTCGGGTGTAACTTGCGCTTCCACCTGTGTATGATGTTGGCTGTGTCTGGGGCGTAAGCTATGAACGCCGCCCCCGTCTGTCCTGTGTCTTGCTTACTCCCATCCGTGTATATGTTTATGTTGTTTGTTGCAGTGTGTTTGCTAATGTTGTTCTTGTATGTAGTGTATTTTATGGAGGGTCTGGAGGCTGGGTGTAAGAGTTCAGTGAAGTGAGTTGGTCGTTCAACTGGGATATCGTCTGGTATGTGTTTGCTAATCCCGTTGATTCGCGCGCATTCGATCTCGCATGATTCGAGGACCTTAAGGTCCAACGGGACGAATCCGGCGAGGGCGATTGCGGCGTTAGTTGACACATTTCTGAACGCCCTTGTGGCTCGGATGGCAAAGCCACGCTGTGTTTTTAACAAAAGTTTCTTGTTGTATCTTTTACTGGCTACATGTCCCCAAATGGATGCCGCGTATGTGATGATCGGCTCAATCACCATCTGGTATATGAGCCTGATATTTTCCGGGTGTGGTCCCCATGTGGGTCGTGTGAATGTGGTGAGTTTATTAAATATGTGAAGTGCCTTTGTAGTGATGTAAGTGACATGATGTTTAAAAGTGAGTTTATTGTCTATAATGATCCCGAGGTATTTTATTTTGTGTGTGAATTGAAGTGGAGTGTTATCGAAAAGGATTTTGCAATTTTGAGCTTGCGTAGTGAAAGCTATGGTTTGTGTTTTATCCGGGCCGAATTGGAGTTTGACCCCCGCGCCCCATTCTTTAATGATGTTAAGTGTTTTGTTGGTTTTATGTTCTAGTGTGTGAATGTCAGTGTCTGATGTGATGAGAATTATGTCGTCTGCGAAGGCTTGTAAGTGGCATCCTGTTGGTAGTGTGGTATTAAGTAGGGAATTTAAAATTATGTTCCAGAGGATAGGCCCACAGGCCGATCCTTGAACGCATCCTTTTTGTGTGTATCGTGTGGTACGTGTATTGCCTATTTGCAGGGTTACTGTTCTGTTGGTGAGATAATTTTGTATGAGTTTAAAAATGTTGTGTGGGCATTGTACAGCGCGTAATCCACTCAACACCGCAGGCCACCAAGCATTATCGAAGGCGGCTTTGATGTCGAGGGATACGGCTATGGTGTGTTCTTTGTTGTGTTTTGCCGTGTGTATGATGTTGAGTGCCTCCTGCAAGGCATGGACTGTGCTGGTTTGTTCTGTGGGTTAGGTTAGGTTAGGTTAGGTTAGGTTAGGTTAGGTTAGGTTAGGTTAGGTTAGGTTAGGTTAGGTTAGGTTAGGTTAGGTTAGGTTAGGTTAGGTTAGGTTAGGTTAGGTTAGGTTAGGTTAGGTTAGGTTAGGTTAGGTTAGGTTAGGTTAGGTTAGGTTAGGTTAGGTTAGGTTAGGTTAGGTTAGGTTAGGTTAGGTTAGGTTAGGTTAGGTTAGGTTAGGTTAGGTTAGGTTAGGTTAGGTTAGGTTAGGTTAGGTTAGGTTAGGTTAGGTTAGGTTAGGTTAGGTTAGGTTAGGTTAGGTTAGGTTAGGTTAGGTTAGGTTAGGTTAGGTTAGGTTAGGTTAGGTTAGGTTAGGTTAGGTTAGGTTAGGTTAGGTTAGGTTAGGTTAGGTTAGGTTAGGTTAGGTTAGGTTAGGTTAGGTTAGGTTAGGTTAGGTTAGGTTAGGTTAGGTTAGGTTAGGTTAGGTTAGGTTAGGTTAGGTTAGGTTAGGTTAGGTTAGGTTAGGTTAGGTTAGGTTAGGTTAGGTTAGGTTAGGTTAGGTTAGGTTAGGTTAGGTTAGGTTAGGTTAGGTTAGGTTAGGTTAGGTTAGGTTAGGTTAGGTTAGGTTAGGTTAGGTTAGGTTAGGTTAGGTTAGGTTAGGTTAGGTTAGGTTAGGTTAGGTTAGGTTAGGTTAGGTTAGGTTAGGTTAGGTTAGGTTAGGTTAGGTTAGGTTAGGTTAGGTTAGGTTAGGTTAGGTTAGGTTAGGTTAGGTTAGGTTAGGTTAGGTTAGGTTAGGTTAGGTTAGGTTAGGTTAGGTTAGGTTAGGTTAGGTTAGGTTAGGTTAGGTTAGGTTAGGTTAGGTTAGGTTAGGTTAGGTTAGGTTAGGTTAGGTTAGGTTAGGTTAGGTTAGGTTAGGTTAGGTTAGGTTAGGTTAGGTTAGGTTAGGTTAGGTTAGGTTAGGTTAGGTTAGGTTAGGTTAGGTTAGGTTAGGTTAGGTTAGGTTAGGTTAGGTTAGGTTAGGTTAGGTTAGGTTAGGTTAGGTTAGGTTAGGTTAGGTTAGGTTAGGTTAGGTTAGGTTAGGTTAGGTTAGGTTAGGTTAGGTTAGGTTAGGTTAGGTTAGGTTAGGTTAGGTTAGGTTAGGTTAGGTTAGGTTAGGTTAGGTTAGGTTAGGTTAGGTTAGGTTAGGTTAGGTTAGGTTAGGTTAGGTTAGGTTAGGTTAGGTTAGGTTAGGTTAGGTTAGGTTAGGTTAGGTTAGGTTAGGTTAGGTTAGGTTAGGTTAGGTTAGGTTAGGTTAGGTTAGGTTAGGTTAGGTTAGGTTAGGTTAGGTTAGGTTAGGTTAGGTTAGGTTAGGTTAGGTTAGGTTAGGTTAGGTTAGGTTAGGTTAGGTTAGGTTAGGTTAGGTTAGGTTAGGTTAGGTTAGGTTAGGTTAGGTTAGGTTAGGTTAGGTTAGGTTAGGTTAGGTTAGGTTAGGTTAGGTTAGGTTAGGTTAGGTTAGGTTAGGTTAGGTTAGGTTAGGTTAGGTTAGGTTAGGTTAGGTTAGGTTAGGTTAGGTTAGGTTAGGTTAGGTTAGGTTAGGTTAGGTTAGGTTAGGTTAGGTTAGGTTAGGTTAGGTTAGGTTAGGTTAGGTTAGGTTAGGTTAGGTTAGGTTAGGTTAGGTTAGGTTAGGTTAGGTTAGGTTAGGTTAGGTTAGGTTAGGTTAGGTTAGGTTAGGTTAGGTTAGGTTAGGTTAGGTTAGGTTAGGTTAGGTTAGGTTAGGTTAGGTTAGGTTAGGTTAGGTTAGGTTAGGTTAGGTTAGGTTAGGTTAGGTTAGGTTAGGTTAGGTTAGGTTAGGTTAGGTTAGGTTAGGTTAGGTTAGGTTAGGTTAGGTTAGGTTAGGTTAGGTTAGGTTAGGTTAGGTTAGGTTAGGTTAGGTTAGGTTAGGTTAGGTTAGGTTAGGTTAGGTTAGGTTAGGTTAGGTTAGGTTAGGTTAGGTTAGGTTAGGTTAGGTTAGGTTAGGTTAGGTTAGGTTAGGTTAGGTTAGGTTAGGTTAGGTTAGGTTAGGTTAGGTTAGGTTAGGTTAGGTTAGGTTAGGTTAGGTTAGGTTAGGTTAGGTTAGGTTAGGTTAGGTTAGGTTAGGTTAGGTTAGGTTAGGTTAGGTTAGGTTAGGTTAGGTTAGGTTAGGTTAGGTTAGGTTAGGTTAGGTTAGGTTAGGTTAGGTTAGGTTAGGTTAGGTTAGGTTAGGTTAGGTTAGGTTAGGTTAGGTTAGGTTAGGTTAGGTTAGGTTAGGTTAGGTTAGGTTAGGTTAGGTTAGGTTAGGTTAGGTTAGGTTAGGTTAGGTTAGGTTAGGTTAGGTTAGGTTAGGTTAGGTTAGGTTAGGTTAGGTTAGGTTAGGTTAGGTTAGGTTAGGTTAGGTTAGGTTAGGTTAGGTTAGGTTAGGTTAGGTTAGGTTAGGTTAGGTTAGGTTAGGTTAGGTTAGGTTAGGT
>CAVNZL010000001.1:8232500-8241758 GCA_963693355.1 Pontia daplidice
TAAGGAGTAAGGATTTTTACTTTTCCTATGTCTCTGAAGGTGTTCGTGTCTAATGTTAGTAAATCTAGGGCACTCTTCTATGAGGTGTTGTAATGATTGTGTAGTGTTGGAGTCGCATGGGCATAAGTCGTTGTCTGTGATATGAAACCGTTTTAAATGATCTTTGGCAAAAGAGTGCCCTGTGAGTAGCTGTGTAGTTTGGAAAGTGATAGGGAATTGTTGTGTGAATCGTTGAATGTTGTGTATGTTTAGTAAGATGTCCTTTGTGTGTTTCGCAGTCGGTTCGTCCTTGAATCGCTTCTCCCATGTGATTGTAGTTTCATGTTTAGCTTGCCTTTTAATATAGGACATTGGGCAGTCGTTGAAAGTGTACTTCAGGTGCGAGTTTGCAGCCGATTTGGCTGCCAAGTCGGCCTCCTCATTGCCCCGGATGTCTGCGTGTCCTTTTACCCATTTGAAGCGTATATATATATCGGGGTTGTCGGCGACGGTTTTGTGTATGTGAGTGACTATTTTGTGTGTAGAGTTGGGTTGAGTGATTGTCTGAAGGGCAGCCATTGAGTCTGAGTTGATTGTGTAGATGTGTTTGATTTTATTAGTGTTTTTGTGCGAGTGTGTGGTGGCCCAATTGCATGCCCCCTGTATGGCAAGCAATTCGGCTTGATATACAGAACAAGTGGGGTGCAACTTCCTCTTCCATTGATGTATGGTAGTGTTGGTGTTGGGGGAGTGCGCAATAAACGCAGCTCCCGTCTGTCCATTCTCCTGCTTACTCCCGTCAGTGAATATGTTGATGTTGTTTATGAGGTGTTTGTCGGTGTTGTTTTTGTAAGTGCTAAACTTTAAAAGTGGTCTGTGGGCAGGGTGTAATAGCTCGGTGTAGTGTGTGGGTCGTTCAATGTCAATGTCCTCTGGAATGTGTTTACTAGTGCCTTTGATGCGTGCGCTTTCGATTTCGCACGATTCAAGAACCTTGAGGTCAAGTGGAACGAACCCCGCAAGCGCAATTGCGGCATTCGTGGACACGTTCCTGAATGACCTCGTGGTCCTCAAAGCAAAGCCGCGTTGAGTTTTTAGTAGTAGCTTTTTGTTGTATCTTTTGTGTGCAGCGTGTCCCCAAATGGAGGCCCCGTAAGTGATAGTTGGTTCGATAACCATTTTGTATATAAGTTGTAAATTTTCGGGGTGTGGGCCCCAAGTGGGTCGAGTGTAAGTAGTGAGTTTATTGAAAATGTGTAGTGCTTTGTTTGTTACATGTGCGATGTGGTCTTTGTAGGTGAGTTTATTGTCAATGATGATTCCTAAGTATTTGATTTTGTGTGTAAATTGTAACGGTGTATTGCCAAAAGTGATTTTACATTGAAGCGCTTGTGTGGAAAATGAGATGATTTGGGTTTTGTCGGGGCCAAATTGTAGTTTGACTCCGTCGCCCCATTCCTTAATTATGTTTAGTGTTTGGTTGGTTTTGTTCTCGAGGGCGTTAATGTCGGTGTCAGTGACGATGAGCAAAATGTCGTCAGCGAATGCCTGTAAATGGCATCCGGTGGGTAATGTGGTGTTTAATAGTGAATTCAAGATGATGTTCCAGAGAACAGGCCCGCAAGCCGATCCCTGGACACATCCCTTTTGTGTGTGTTGTGTGACTCTAGTGTTGCCGATTTGAATAGTGACGGTTCTGTTGTTCAGGTAATTGTGTATGAGTTTAAAAATATTACGTGGGCAATGCACATTGCGCAGTCCACTCAGCACCGCCGGCCACCAAGCGTTATCGAAGGCGGCCTTGATGTCGAGCGAAACTGCGATGGTGTGTTGTTTGTTGAGTTTGGCTGTGTGTATGATGCTAAGTGCTTCTTGTAGTGCGTGTATTGTGCTTGTCTGTTCGGTGAAGCCGAATTGATGTCGGTTCAATAGTTTCATCTTATGTGCATTGTATGTTAGACGTTTAGTGAAAAGTTTTTCCAGCACTTTCCCGAAAACAGGGATGAGGCCTATGGGACGAAATGAACTGAGTTGTGTGTAGTCTAGTTTGTTGGGCTTGGGTATTATTTTAACAATTGCTTCTTTCCACGGTGTAGGAAAATGTGATAGTTGAAGGCAACGGTTGTAAAGTGTGGTGATTAGGTCGGGGTAGTTGAGGGCGAAGGTCAGGCAAATGTCACTGGTGAGGTGATCGTTCCCTGGCGCCTTCGTGTGTCTGATGGAGCTGATAGCGCTGGTAATTTCAGCGAGAGTGAAGGGAGGGTCATCTGCAGTTTCGGGTATGTTATTGGCTTGATTACGGGTATGTATGTGTCTTGTGTCAGTGTCTGGCGTGTCGTGAGGGTAAAAGTGATTGAGTAATGCAGTGGCGGTTTCTTCCTCGTTCTTTGTGTATATGTTGTTAACTTTGAGTGTGCGTGGTTGAATGGTGTTGTGTGTTTTTAGAAGTCTGTTGGTAATCGACCAGACGTCCTCGCCACCCTGCGCTTCGCAAAATTGTCTAAAATGTTTAGTGGAAGTTTTCCTGATGGTAAGAGTGTATTGTTGTTTTGTGTCGTTATATGTTTTTAATAAGTCCGGAGGGGGTGTTTGCTTGTGTTGAGTGTGCATGTGTATTTTATGGTGTAGCCTAATGCATTGCGATTTTAGTGTTTGCAGCTCGTCACTCCACCATGGAGCTTTAGGTTTGTGAATGCCTGTTTTTAGGGCGAAAGAATCATTGCAAGCTAAGTGTATAATTTGTGTGAGTTTGGTGATGAATTCGTCTATTTGTGTAGGTGTGAGCGTTGATATATTGATGTCCGAGATATTGTGTTTTAAAATGTTAGTGTGAAGCGTCTCTCTGAAAGTGTGCCAATTGCCTTTGCTGGTATTGTACTTAAATGTGCTGTTGGGAATAGCCCGTGCTATGGGGTCATTAGTACAATCAAGATGGTATGTTATGGGGTTGTGTTGAGTGGAGGGAAACAAATGTTGTTTCACCTCCCAATTGTGTATGTGGTGGTGTATAGGTATTGTGGATAAGGTGAGGTCAATGATGGATGACCTCGCAGTTCCATGTGTAATCGTCTCGAAGGTGGGTGTAAACCCGATGTTGTTAATGTGCATGTGATTTGAGTTAATGATGTCTATGAGATTCAAACCTCTCGCATTGCTGCGAGAGCTGCCCCAAAGTTGATGCCACGCGTTAAAGTCGCCGCCGACTATGATGTTAGAGTTGATATGTGTTTTAATGAAAGTGTCGAGGGTGTCTAATGTGTTATTAGCGTCGGTTTTCGGTTCAATGTAAACCGACGCGATGTAGAGTGTTTTTGTTCTGGTAGGGATGGCGATGACAACCATATTACCTGTAGTGTGTTGTGACATTATATGTGCATTAATGTGTGATTGTGTGATTATGCAGGCCTTCGTTGTGTTAGCCGAACTGGACTGAAACACGCGCAGGCCTGCAGTGTTTTTGACAGTGTTGTTGGTTGTGTAGGGCTCTGAGATGATAGCGATGTCTAGTTTATTTGTGATGAAGTGTTGTGTTAGTTCTTGTGTAGCGTTGCGAGACCGGTCAAGGTTCGCCTGAATGATGTTTAAACTTGTGTGCATATTATACGTAATTAACTTTAGCCTCGACACGGGCGCGCATGGCCCTCACTTTGGGGCAACGGTCTGAGTCGGCACGGTGTGTGGTGTCTGTGTTGGTGTTGTATTGAGAGTTGTGCTCGGCACAATTGGCACACTTTAGAGTTTCCGCCTTGCACTCTGCAGTAAGATGGTGGGCAGAGCACTTGGCGCAAGTCGGGTTCTTTGCCGGGCAGCGGCTCTTTGTATGCCCGAAGCTTAGGCAGTTTTGGCACTGCCTAAACGGCGAGAAGTTGTCGCAGTGTACCCTGTGTATACCCACGTTGATCCTGCCTAGGTCGGCGAAAGCTTTCCAGGCAGGTGGGGATGTGGCTAAAACGACGTTGTAGAGTGCTGTGTTACGATTTTTCGCGGTGAACTTAATGTGGAAAGTGTGGTTGGACAGTGATGGATTTTGGTCCTTAATAGTGTTAACAAGCTCTGCCTCCGCGATGTTTTTGTTAACGCCTTTCAAGATGACCATGGGGTCTAATCGTTTTTCGTTTTGCGCTTGTATTTGTTCGTTAGTCTGTAGCTGTTTTAAGGCGTGTGTTTTGTGTTGCTCGTTTTCAAATACCATTTTGAGTTTGTGGTTCGAGAGCGGGGTGACTTTGAGGGGAGCGTATCCGCCACTGCGGAAATCAATGGTTTTGCTTATTTGTTGAACAAGCTTTTCCGCAGTGTGGTTAGGTTAGGTTAGGTTAGGTTAGGTTAGGTTAGGTTAGGTTAGGTTAGGTTAGGTTAGGTTAGGTTAGGTTAGGTTAGGTTAGGTTAGGTTAGGTTAGGTTAGGTTAGGTTAGGTTAGGTTAGGTTAGGTTAGGTTAGGTTAGGTTAGGTTAGGTTAGGTTAGGTTAGGTTAGGTTAGGTTAGGTTAGGTTAGGTTAGGTTAGGTTAGGTTAGGTTAGGTTAGGTTAGGTTAGGTTAGGTTAGGTTAGGTTAGGTTAGGTTAGGTTAGGTTAGGTTAGGTTAGGTTAGGTTAGGTTAGGTTAGGTTAGGTTAGGTTAGGTTAGGTTAGGTTAGGTTAGGTTAGGTTAGGTTAGGTTAGGTTAGGTTAGGTTAGGTTAGGTTAGGTTAGGTTAGGTTAGGTTAGGTTAGGTTAGGTTAGGTTAGGTTAGGTTAGGTTAGGTTAGGTTAGGTTAGGTTAGGTTAGGTTAGGTTAGGTTAGGTTAGGTTAGGTTAGGTTAGGTTAGGTTAGGTTAGGTTAGGTTAGGTTAGGTTAGGTTAGGTTAGGTTAGGTTAGGTTAGGTTAGGTTAGGTTAGGTTAGGTTAGGTTAGGTTAGGTTAGGTTAGGTTAGGTTAGGTTAGGTTAGGTTAGGTTAGGTTAGGTTAGGTTAGGTTAGGTTAGGTTAGGTTAGGTTAGGTTAGGTTAGGTTAGGTTAGGTTAGGTTAGGTTAGGTTAGGTTAGGTTAGGTTAGGTTAGGTTAGGTTAGGTTAGGTTAGGTTAGGTTAGGTTAGGTTAGGTTAGGTTAGGTTAGGTTAGGTTAGGTTAGGTTAGGTTAGGTTAGGTTAGGTTAGGTTAGGTTAGGTTAGGTTAGGTTAGGTTAGGTTAGGTTAGGTTAGGTTAGGTTAGGTTAGGTTAGGTTAGGTTAGGTTAGGTTAGGTTAGGTTAGGTTAGGTTAGGTTAGGTTAGGTTAGGTTAGGTTAGGTTAGGTTAGGTTAGGTTAGGTTAGGTTAGGTTAGGTTAGGTTAGGTTAGGTTAGGTTAGGTTAGGTTAGGTTAGGTTAGGTTAGGTTAGGTTAGGTTAGGTTAGGTTAGGTTAGGTTAGGTTAGGTTAGGTTAGGTTAGGTTAGGTTAGGTTAGGTTAGGTTAGGTTAGGTTAGGTTAGGTTAGGTTAGGTTAGGTTAGGTTAGGTTAGGTTAGGTTAGGTTAGGTTAGGTTAGGTTAGGTTAGGTTAGGTTAGGTTAGGTTAGGTTAGGTTAGGTTAGGTTAGGTTAGGTTAGGTTAGGTTAGGTTAGGTTAGGTTAGGTTAGGTTAGGTTAGGTTAGGTTAGGTTAGGTTAGGTTAGGTTAGGTTAGGTTAGGTTAGGTTAGGTTAGGTTAGGTTAGGTTAGGTTAGGTTAGGTTAGGTTAGGTTAGGTTAGGTTAGGTTAGGTTAGGTTAGGTTAGGTTAGGTTAGGTTAGGTTAGGTTAGGTTAGGTTAGGTTAGGTTAGGTTAGGTTAGGTTAGGTTAGGTTAGGTTAGGTTAGGTTAGGTTAGGTTAGGTTAGGTTAGGTTAGGTTAGGTTAGGTTAGGTTAGGTTAGGTTAGGTTAGGTTAGGTTAGGTTAGGTTAGGTTAGGTTAGGTTAGGTTAGGTTAGGTTAGGTTAGGTTAGGTTAGGTTAGGTTAGGTTAGGTTAGGTTAGGTTAGGTTAGGTTAGGTTAGGTTAGGTTAGGTTAGGTTAGGTTAGGTTAGGTTAGGTTAGGTTAGGTTAGGTTAGGTTAGGTTAGGTTAGGTTAGGTTAGGTTAGGTTAGGTTAGGTTAGGTTAGGTTAGGTTAGGTTAGGTTAGGTTAGGTTAGGTTAGGTTAGGTTAGGTTAGGTTAGGTTAGGTTAGGTTAGGTTAGGTTAGGTTAGGTTAGGTTAGGTTAGGTTAGGTTAGGTTAGGTTAGGTTAGGTTAGGTTAGGTTAGGTTAGGTTAGGTTAGGTTAGGTTAGGTTAGGTTAGGTTAGGTTAGGTTAGGTTAGGTTAGGTTAGGTTAGGTTAGGTTAGGTTAGGTTAGGTTAGGTTAGGTTAGGTTAGGTTAGGTTAGGTTAGGTTAGGTTAGGTTAGGTTAGGTTAGGTTAGGTTAGGTTAGGTTAGGTTAGGTTAGGTTAGGTTAGGTTAGGTTAGGTTAGGTTAGGTTAGGTTAGGTTAGGTTAGGTTAGGTTAGGTTAGGTTAGGTTAGGTTAGGTTAGGTTAGGTTAGGTTAGGTTAGGTTAGGTTAGGTTAGGTTAGGTTAGGTTAGGTTAGGTTAGGTTAGGTTAGGTTAGGTTAGGTTAGGTTAGGTTAGGTTAGGTTAGGTTAGGTTAGGTTAGGTTAGGTTAGGTTAGGTTAGGTTAGGTTAGGTTAGGTTAGGTTAGGTTAGGTTAGGTTAGGTTAGGTTAGGTTAGGTTAGGTTAGGTTAGGTTAGGTTAGGTTAGGTTAGGTTAGGTTAGGTTAGGTTAGGTTAGGTTAGGTTAGGTTAGGTTAGGTTAGGTTAGGTTAGGTTAGGTTAGGTTAGGTTAGGTTAGGTTAGGTTAGGTTAGGTTAGGTTAGGTTAGGTTAGGTTAGGTTAGGTTAGGTTAGGTTAGGTTAGGTTAGGTTAGGTTAGGTTAGGTTAGGTTAGGTTAGGTTAGGTTAGGTTAGGTTAGGTTAGGTTAGGTTAGGTTAGGTTAGGTTAGGTTAGGTTAGGTTAGGTTAGGTTAGGTTAGGTTAGGTTAGGTTAGGTTAGGTTAGGTTAGGTTAGGTTAGGTTAGGTTAGGTTAGGTTAGGTTAGGTTAGGTTAGGTTAGGTTAGGTTAGGTTAGGTTAGGTTAGGTTAGGTTAGGTTAGGTTAGGTTAGGTTAGGTTAGGTTAGGTTAGGTTAGGTTAGGTTAGGTTAGGTTAGGTTAGGTTAGGTTAGGTTAGGTTAGGTTAGGTTAGGTTAGGTTAGGTTAGGTTAGGTTAGGTTAGGTTAGGTTAGGTTAGGTTAGGTTAGGTTAGGTTAGGTTAGGTTAGGTTAGGTTAGGTTAGGTTAGGTTAGGTTAGGTTAGGTTAGGTTAGGTTAGGTTAGGTTAGGTTAGGTTAGGTTAGGTTAGGTTAGGTTAGGTTAGGTTAGGTTAGGTTAGGTTAGGTTAGGTTAGGTTAGGTTAGGTTAGGTTAGGTTAGGTTAGGTTAGGTTAGGTTAGGTTAGGTTAGGTTAGGTTAGGTTAGGTTAGGTTAGGTTAGGTTAGGTTAGGTTAGGTTAGGTTAGGTTAGGTTAGGTTAGGTTAGGTTAGGTTAGGTTAGGTTAGGTTAGGTTAGGTTAGGTTAGGTTAGGTTAGGTTAGGTTAGGTTAGGTTAGGTTAGGTTAGGTTAGGTTAGGTTAGGTTAGGTTAGGTTAGGTTAGGTTAGGTTAGGTTAGGTTAGGTTAGGTTAGGTTAGGTTAGGTTAGGTTAGGTTAGGTTAGGTTAGGTTAGGTTAGGTTAGGTTAGGTTAGGTTAGGTTAGGTTAGGTTAGGTTAGGTTAGGTTAGGTTAGGTTAGGTTAGGTTAGGTTAGGTTAGGTTAGGTTAGGTTAGGTTAGGTTAGGTTAGGTTAGGTTAGGTTAGGTTAGGTTAGGTTAGGTTAGGTTAGGTTAGGTTAGGTTAGGTTAGGTTAGGTTAGGTTAGGTTAGGTTAGGTTAGGTTAGGTTAGGTTAGGTTAGGTTAGGTTAGGTTAGGTTAGGTTAGGTTAGGTTAGGTTAGGTTAGGTTAGGTTAGGTTAGGTTAGGTTAGGTTAGGTTAGGTTAGGTTAGGTTAGGTTAGGTTAGGTTAGGTTAGGTTAGGTTAGGTTAGGTTAGGTTAGGTTAGGTTAGGTTAGGTTAGGTTAGGTTAGGTTAGGTTAGGTTAGGTTAGGTTAGGTTAGGTTAGGTTAGGTTAGGTTAGGTTAGGTTAGGTTAGGTTAGGTTAGGTTAGGTTAGGTTAGGTTAGGTTAGGTTAGGTTAGGTTAGGTTAGGTTAGGTTAGGTTAGGTTAGGTTAGGTTAGGTTAGGTTAGGTTAGGTTAGGTTAGGTTAGGTTAGGTTAGGTTAGGTTAGGTTAGGTTAGGTTAGGTTAGGTTAGGTTAGGTTAGGTTAGGTTAGGTTAGGTTAGGTTAGGTTAGGTTAGGTTAGGTTAGGTTAGGTTAGGTTAGGTTAGGTTAGGTTAGGTTAGGTTAGGTTAGGTTAGGTTAGGTTAGGTTAGGTTAGGTTAGGTTAGGTTAGGTTAGGTTAGGTTAGGTTAGGTTAGGTTAGGTTAGGTTAGGTTAGGTTAGGTTAGGTTAGGTTAGGTTAGGTTAGGTTAGGTTAGGTTAGGTTAGGTTAGGTTAGGTTAGGTTAGGTTAGGTTAGGTTAGGTTAGGTTAGGTTAGGTTAGGTTAGGTTAGGTTAGGTTAGGTTAGGTTAGGTTAGGTTAGGTTAGGTTAGGTTAGGTTAGGTTAGGTTAGGTTAGGTTAGGTTAGGTTAGGTTAGGTTAGGTTAGGTTAGGTTAGGTTAGGTTAGGTTAGGTTAGGTTAGGTTAGGTTAGGTTAGGTTAGGTTAGGTTAGGTTAGGTTAGGTTAGGTTAGGTTAGGTTAGGTTAGGTTAGGTTAGGTTAGGTTAGGTTAGGTTAGGTTAGGTTAGGTTAGGTTAGGTTAGGTTAGGTTAGGTTAGGTTAGGTTAGGTTAGGTTAGGTTAGGTTAGGTTAGGTTAGGTTAGGTTAGGTTAGGTTAGGTTAGGTTAGGTTAGGTTAGGTTAGGTTAGGTTAGGTTAGGTTAGGTTAGGTTAGGTTAGGTTAGGTTAGGTTAGGTTAGGTTAGGTTAGGTTAGGTTAGGTTAGGTTAGGTTAGGTTAGGTTAGGTTAGGTTAGGTTAGGTTAGGTTAGGTTAGGTTAGGTTAGGTTAGGTTAGGTTAGGTTAGGTTAGGTTAGGTTAGGTTAGGTTAGGTTAGGTTAGGTTAGGTTAGGTTAGGTTAGGTTAGGTTAGGTTAGGTTAGGTTAGGTTAGGTTAGGTTAGGTTAGGTTAGGTTAGGTTAGGTTAGGTTAGGTTAGGTTAGGTTAGGTTAGGT
>CAVNZL010000002.1:0-10000 GCA_963693355.1 Pontia daplidice
AATAGATGCGGAAAAAATCCGCTCTATCTTTTAGTGTTAAATTCATTTTAAATTATTTTTGTTTTCGATTTTTTTTTAGTGAAAAACTGTAAATTTTTTAGTTTTTGTGTTTTTAAAAATAGTTTTAGTGCTTCAAAAATTGTGATCAGTGTTCCAATGTGTAGAGCTCGTTAAGGCGCACATTTCGACACAGTTTTCAAGGATAAGGATTAACATTTGAGGATTTGGTGGGCGAAAATCTGGTAAAACCTTTATAACTTTTAAATAAGATCTACGACCATAACATTTTATCATACCAATCGATAGATCTCCTAAAGGCGCTTCGATTGATACCAATCACGACCACTTTCCAGCAAAACTGGATTTTTCAGCGGCTGAAAACCTGTTTTTCAGTCGCCAAATCGCGGCGCTGAAGGATACAGCCACGAAATTTACATCATATTGTGCGCAAAACAAAGGTCTATCTAACGACATATCACATTCGAAAATCGGAGCAATTTCAGGTACTGAAAACTCCTGAAAACCTGTTTTTGCGTTGAAACCCCCCGATTACTACTCACAACTACATAAAGAATATAACCATTAGAACCGGCATTTTCAGGCGCATCTTTTGATACCACACTTGCAATTTTACATGAACCAGATCTGAAGAAAAGAATTTTTTTCATAATTTTACAGTAAATTCCTAATTACTCCTTCAATTTACACAAAAGTGTGCATTTAATTATACAGAAAAATAGAGCGCTTCAGGGGCCATCATTTGAGACTAAATTTGGATTTTTACCACCAACCCCCGATTTTCTGGAGACCAGAAACTGGGGTTTCGCCCACCAGACTGCGGCGCCACCACCTGCATACAAGTTTATACACTCTAAAAATCCGCTAAACAGATAGCTACCGATAGACATATCAAACATCAAAATCGGAGAAGGGATCACCCCTCAATCACCAGAAAAACCGGTTTTTGGGTGATAACCGGAACTGAACATTCGAAAACCACATTTTGCAATAAACCATCATTTGCGCCTTAACGAGACGCTTCAGGAGACACTAAGTTCACGAAGATCCGGTATATAGCTTGGGAGCTACAACACCAGGAATCCTTGCAGCCAGGGTTCCACCTGGAACCACACATCCCAAAAATCTGGAACCACTCTCGTAAGATAGATCTCATCCCGTACTATCTTACTGCACCACGTTCAAGAAGCTGCCCTCGACTTCCGCCGAGCTGGTCACCAATTTTTCTGGTGACCACCTGGAACAGCTCCAATACCATCGCCACTCGCAAGATCTCGCCGGGGGCTGCTGGGAAACACCCATCACTCCTAGGCTGCGACCAACAACGCGGCGGATATCCTCAAGGGAAGCTTCAGGTAAGGCGGATTACCAGCACCAGCTTTTTTAAACACAAATTTTCAAGAGAACACAGTCGAGCTTGGGCTCATTCAAACCGCCTCTTCAAGGCGAACACTAATACAGTAATACAGACTCACACAAACCTACCCTTCACCCCGCAGATCCAATTTTCACCCCCCTCCCCTAAATTTTTTCCCCCCCTTACCCCACCCCCTTGAGTTTGGTATCGTTTAAACCGTCTTTTCAAGGCGGTTTCAACGCTATACAGCACATCCCATTTAAACCCCCCCTCACCCCTCACGGAAAATGATGTCCAGGACTCCGCCAAAAACAACCAGCGCGGGCACCCCTTCGCCTATATCTTCGAACCCCTCAGCACGTCGGACTCTGGCCGACATGCTGAGCCCTGCGTTTACCCGCAAAACACCACCTGTCGAGCCAACTCGAATGGAGATGGCTAGGGAACATAGGCGAAAGGGATTGGAGGCACTTGCAGCCTCCAGGAACATCAAAGGTGAGCTGAAAACGGCAATCACCGAGGCCATCGATGGGCTCTTCGGGGTCGTCGCCACCTTCATCCCCTCTACCCCTCCCCCCCCAAGAACCTCCCTACCACAGACCAGTCACACAGACACAAACACAAACACAAACACTGAGCAACACACCAAGGAGCTCATACAAAAACTCGAAGCCCACACCGGGCTACTGGAGGAGTCCTATAGGGCAATTAGGGAGCACAGCAAGCTACTTAAGGCGCAGCCTAAACCCGCACCAGTGGTCGCTCAACCTCGTGCGGTAGAACCATCTGAAACTACCAAATCCTACGCCAGAGTCGCTGCTGCTATCCCGAAACCCCCTGCAGGCCCTACCATCGTGGTCGCCGGTGAGGGTTTCAACACCACTGAACAGCTCCTCACACAGATTAGTAAAACTGTTAATTTCCGCCAAGGTGGCTATGCACCGCTAAAAATCACTCCCCTCTCGAACAAGAAACTCAAGTTGACGTTCGAGAAGGAAGAACACAAGATACACACAGTTACTCACTTACGAAAACACACACAGATTAACACTCAGGAGGAGAAGAGACTAGATCCAATGATTATCCTCAAAGGGATCTCCAAAAACATTGACCAAAAAGACCTCACAAACACCATCAAGGATCAAAACCCCACACTGGCCAACGAAACATTCGCGATTAAATTCACCACCACGAACAGAAACACATCACTCTACAATGTAGTTCTACACACCACACCCTCTGCCTGGAAGGCATTCGCTAATCTAGGCAGAGTCAACATAGGTATGCAACGGGTGCACAGTGACAACTTCTCACCATTCAGGCAGTGTCAAAACTGCTTGAATTTTGGACACACAAAGAGCCGCTGCCCCGCCAAGACACCCACATGCGCCAAGTGCTCAGCTCAACACCTCACAGCTGAGTGCAAGGAACACACACTCAAATGCACCAATTGTCACGAACACAACAATCAATTCAAAACAAACACTGACACCGAACACCGCGCCGATTCGGACCGTTGCCCGAAAGTCAAAGCCATGCGGGCCCGCGTTGAGGCCAAGGTCAATTACTCTTAAATATACACTTAACCTACCAGAACACTTCACACTGTTTATCGTTAACAGTAACTCAAAACATTATACACCTAAGTCACATTTGACACACTATCACCACACGTTTAATTTACACATTACATTGATAATGACCTCAAAGCGTGGCCCTGGCTTTCTTTGGGAATGCATCCGCAACCACTGGCCACCAACATCACTGCCTCTCTACAACCATCCAACAGTAAAACTACACAACTACACATCACATCTTTTTATAATTCAAGCCCTTGGCCTAATAACATAACGCATAACATCACTCCTTTCATTAACATCAATCAAACCTAAATATAAATACTGGCTGCTAATCCGCCTTACCCAACAATCTATTTCATCTTATTTACTCGCTGCTTTCAATCTTTATTGTGCTCAACTATAACCTCATGTTACTTATATCCTCTCTTTTTAAATTTGTCATCTTTCTATTTTACTATTTTACCTTTCATGTTTTATTTTTTTTGTACTTGCTGCACTGGATGCTATTTAGCACCCGTTTGTATAACCACCGTTCTATTGTTTCTCTTTTTAATTACTGCAAATATTGCGTTATACCACCATTTTATATTTCATACTGTGCTTAAATTATCAGATTTCATGGTATCATGAAAATTCTTTTGTGCACCAAACTTGATAAAAATGCGCGGGTAGATGGTGGTTGAGAGGAAGGAATTGTATCAAATAGCAGACCTGATCCTCAACCACCTCTCCCGCGCCCACTTCTAATTTTTATATCTATGTTTTTCTTTAAATTTTCATTCGTAACTAGAAATGTAAATAACTCTTCAATCGATCATTGTAAAATTTCACCGTGTTTAAATCATTAGATGCTATGTTTTCATAGTCATTTTTTGTACACAAAACTTCATAAAAATGCGCGGGCAGATGGTGGTTGAGAGGAAGGAATTGTATCAAATAGCAGACCTGATCCTCAGCCACCACTCCCGCGCCCACTTTCAATTTTTATATCTTTGTCACTGTTTTTCTTTTTTCACTTATTTTTATTGTTAACAAGAATTGTAAATATTTATTTAATCAACCATTTTAAATTTAGCTGTGTTTAAATCATCAGATGCTATGTTTTCATAGCCATCCTTTTGTACACTAAACTTAATAAAAACGCGCGGGCTGATGGTGGCTGAGAGGAAGGAACTGTATCAAATAGCAGTCCTGATCCTCAGCCACCTCATCCGCGTTCGCCAACAATTAATTTAAGTTTTAATTTCAATGTTACAATTACTGTTTAATTACCTTTTCATTATGTACCTCACTTTTAATATTGTTTGTACTCTAGAATAAGTTTTTATTATCACTTTTGTTGTACGCGGACTCTATGCAGGTGGCTGAGAGAAGGTTGATCGTATCCGATAGCGAAACCGACTCTCAGCCACCTCACCCACCTTTACATATATTTTTCACAATAAAGTTCATATATGGAAAAAATTATTTCATAGCTTAGCTTCCTCGGCCCCGGGGCGTGAGTCGCCGGGGAGGTAGGCCTACTAGACAATTAACAAAAAAAAAAAAAAAAAAAAAAAAAAAAAAAAAACCTAACCTAACCTAACCTAACCTAACCTAACCTAACCTAACCTAACCTAACCTAACCTAACCTAACCTAACCTAACCTAACCTAACCTAACCTAACCTAACCTAACCTAACCTAACCTAACCTAACCTAACCTAACCTAACCTAACCTAACCTAACCTAACCTAACCTAACCTAACCTAACCTAACCTAACCTAACCTAACCTAACCTAACCTAACCTAACCTAACCTAACCTAACCTAACCTAACCTAACCTAACCTAACCTAACCTAACCTAACCTAACCTAACCTAACCTAACCTAACCTAACCTAACCTAACCTAACCTAACCTAACCTAACCTAACCTAACCTAACCTAACCTAACCTAACCTAACCTAACCTAACCTAACCTAACCTAACCTAACCTAACCTAACCTAACCTAACCTAACCTAACCTAACCTAACCTAACCTAACCTAACCTAACCTAACCTAACCTAACCTAACCTAACCTAACCTAACCTAACCTAACCTAACCTAACCTAACCTAACCTAACCTAACCTAACCTAACCTAACCTAACCTAACCTAACCTAACCTAACCTAACCTAACCTAACCTAACCTAACCTAACCTAACCTAACCTAACCTAACCTAACCTAACCTAACCTAACCTAACCTAACCTAACCTAACCTAACCTAACCTAACCTAACCTAACCTAACCTAACCTAACCTAACCTAACCTAACCTAACCTAACCTAACCTAACCTAACCTAACCTAACCTAACCTAACCTAACCTAACCTAACCTAACCTAACCTAACCTAACCTAACCTAACCTAACCTAACCTAACCTAACCTAACCTAACCTAACCTAACCTAACCTAACCTAACCTAACCTAACCTAACCTAACCTAACCTAACCTAACCTAACCTAACCTAACCTAACCTAACCTAACCTAACCTAACCTAACCTAACCTAACCTAACCTAACCTAACCTAACCTAACCTAACCTAACCTAACCTAACCTAACCTAACCTAACCTAACCTAACCTAACCTAACCTAACCTAACCTAACCTAACCTAACCTAACCTAACCTAACCTAACCTAACCTAACCTAACCTAACCTAACCTAACCTAACCTAACCTAACCTAACCTAACCTAACCTAACCTAACCTAACCTAACCAGTCCGCGTCCAAACGCCATTAAAATCGGTCGACTCCACGTCGCTCCGCGCCACTTCAAAGTTTCGAAAAATAATTTAAAATAGTTCCTGTGCAGTGAAAGTGACCATTCGGATATCATTAGATGCAGAAAAATTAGCGCTATCTATTAGTGTTAAATTCATTTTAAAATATTTCATTTTTCGATTTTTTACAAGTGAAAAACTGAAAAATTTTCAGTTTTTGTGTTTTAAAAAATAGTTACTGTGCTTCAAAAATTCTAATTAGTGTTCTATAGTGTACATCTCGTTAAGGCGCACATTTCGACCCTATTTTCACGGATAAGGATACATATTTGAGGATTTGGTGGACAAAAAACCGGTAAATTCAATATAACTTTTTAATTAGATCTACAACTACAGTTTTTTATAATACCATTCGATAGGTCTCATCAAGACGCATCGTTTAATACCAATATCGACCACTTTCAACTAAAATTGGATTTTTCAGCGGCTGAAAACAAAATTTTTAAGTTTTTCAGTCGCCAAATCACGGCGCATACAGTTACAGACACCAGACATACATAGAACTGTTCGCCTAATCAAGACCTATCGAATGACATATTGCACCATAAAATCAGATCACCACCAGACCCTGAAACCACCAGAAAACCAGTTTTTGCGTCTTATCACCACCAGGACAACAGTTTTTCACAAAGCCCATATCACCATCAGAACGGGCTTTTTCAGGCGCATCTTTTGATACTACATTCAACATTTTTCAGTAACCAGTTCAGGAGAAAAGATTTTTTTTTCATATTTTCGCAGTAAATTCTTCATAATTCCTTCAAGTTACACAAAAGTGTGCATTAAGTTATACAGAAAAATAGAGCGTTTCAGGGGCTATCATTTGATATCAAACTTGAATTTTTTCCACCAACCCCCGATTTTCTGGAGACCAGAAACTGGGGTTTCGCCCACCAGACTACAGCGCCAACACTTATATACAATCTTATAACTTCATAAAATCCGCCAAACAATAAGCTACCGATAGACATATCGCACATCAAAATTGGAGGAGGAATATCCCCTCAATCATCAGTAAAACCGGTTTTTGGGTGATTACCGTACCTGAACTTCTGAAAATTATATTGTGCCATACATCACTGCAAGCGCCTTAACGAGACGCTTCAAGAGACATTAACAACACTAAGATCCGACTTATAGTTCGAGAGATAGGACCACTGGAACATTTGCAGCCAGGGTTCCACCTGGAACCAACTAGATTAAAATTCAGGAACTAGTCTTAAAAGGTAGTTTTAATTCCGCACTACCTCACCACATCAAACTTAAGAAGCAACCCTCGATTTCCGCCGAGCTGGTCACCAATTTTTCTGGTGACCACCTGGAACAGCTCCAACACCGTCGCCATTCGCAAGATCTCGCCGGGGGCTGCTGGGAAACACCCATCACTCCTAGGCTGCGACCAACAACGCGGCGGATATCCTCAAGGGAAGCGTCAGGTAAGGCGGATTACCAGCACCAGCTTTTTAAAACACAAATTCTCAACAGAACACAGTCGAGCTTGGGCTCATTCAAACCGCCTCTTCAAGGTGAACACTAATACAGTAATACAGACTCACACAAACCTACCCTTCACCCCGCAGATCCAATTTTCACCCCCCTCCCCTAAATTTTTTCCCCCTTACCCCACCCCCCTCGAGTTTGGTATTGTTTAAATCGTCTTTTCAAGGCGGTTTCAACACTATACAGCACATCCCATTTAAATCCCCCCTCACCCCTCACGAAAAATGATGTCCAGGACTCCGCCAAAAACAACCAGCGCGGGCACCCCTTCGCCTATATCTTCGAACCCCTCAGCACGTCGGACTCTGGCCGACATGCTGAGCCCTGCGTTCACCCGCAAAACACCACCTGTCGAGCCAACTCGAATGGAGATGGCTAGGGAACATAGGCGAAAGGGATTGGAGGCACTTGCAGCCTCCAGGAACATCAAGGGTGAGCTTAAAACGGCAATCACCGAGGCCATCGATGGACTCTTCGGGGTCGTCGCCACCTTCATCCCCTCTACCCCCCCCCCCCCAAGAACCTCCCTACCACAGACCAGTAATACAGATACAAACATAAACACAAACACTGATCAACATACTAAAGAACTCATACAGAAACTCGAGGCCCACACCGGGCTACTGGAGGAGTCCTATAGGGCAATTAGGGAGCACAGCAAGCTTCTCAAGGCGCAGCCTAAACCCGCGCCAGTGGACATTCAACCCCGCGCGGTTGAACCAATCAACTCGAACAAGTCCTACGCCAAAGTTGCTGCTGCCGTCCCGAAACCCCCTGCAGGCCCTTCTATCGTGGTTACCGGTGAGGGCTTCAACACCACCGAACAACTCCTCACACAAATCAGCAAAACGGTCAACTTCCGTCAAGGTGGCTACGCACCATTAAAAATCACCCCCCTCTCGAACAAAAAACTTAAGTTGACGTTCGAGAAGGAAGAACACAAACTACACACGGTAACGAACTTACAAAAACACAAACAGATCAACACACAGGAGGAGAAAAGACTGGACCCTATGACAATTCTCAAAGGGATCTCCAAAAACACCGAACAAAAAGACCTCATTAACACCATCAAGGACCAAAACCCCACACTGGCCGACGAAACATTCACAATTAAATTCATCACCACAAACAGAAATTCGACACTTTATAATGTAGTTTTACACAACACACCCTCTGCCTGGAAGGCCTTCGCTAACCTAGGCAGAGTCAACATTGGCATGCAACGGGTGCACAGCGACAACTTTTCACCATTCAGGCAGTGTCAAAACTGCCTGAATTTCGGACATACTAAGAGCCGTTGCCCCGTTAAGACACCCACATGCGCCAAGTGCTCAGCTCAACATCCTACAGCTGAGTGCAAGGAACACACACACAAATGTACTAACTGCCATGAACACAATAAACAATTCAAAACTAACACTGACACCGAACACCGTGCCGACTCGGATCGCTGCCCCAAAGTCAAAGCCATGCGGGCCCGCGTTGAGGCCAAGGTTAATTACTTTTAAATATACATTGCACCCACCAAAACACTTCACACAGTTTACTTTTAACAGTAACCTGAAACACACTACACCTAAGACACATTTGACACACTATCATCACACGATTAATTCACACACTATATTGATAATGACCTCAATGCGCGGCCCTGGCTTTCTCTGGGAAGCATTCGTAACCACTGACCACCAACATCACTGCCTCTCTATAACCATTCAACAGTAAAACCACACAGCTACACATCACATCTCAGTATACTTTAAATCTAAGCCTAATAACATCACGTACAACATTACTTCTTTCATCAACACTGTTTAAACTCAAATATAAATAACGGCTGCTAATCTGCCTTACCTAACTTGATTTCACTTCATTTTACTTTAATTTACTCTATCTTATCAACTTACTGCTCCCAGTCTTTATCGTGCTCCACTATAACCTTATGTTTCTTATACTTTTTAAATTTGTTATTTTTTCTATTTTACATCTTACTTTTTGTACTTGCTGTACTGGAAGCTATTTTGCACTTGTTTTACATAACCACTATTCTATTGTATTTCCCCTTTTTTCTTTATTAATGTAAATATTGCATCATACTACCATTTTATTATCACTGTGCTTAAACTATCAGATTTCATGGTAGCATGAAAATTCTTTTGTGCACTAAACTTGATAAAAAGGCGCGGGTAGATGGTGGTTGAGAGGAAGGAATTGTATCAAATAGCAGACCTGATCCTCAACCACCTCTCCCGCGCCCACTTCCAATTTTTATATCTATGTTTTTCTTTCAATTTTCATTTGTAACTGGAACTGTAAATAACTCTTTAATCAATCATTGTAAAAATATCACCGTGTTTAAATCATTAGATGCTATGTTTCCATAGCCATTTTTTGTACACTAAACTTTATAAAAATGCGCGGGCAGATGGTGGTTGAGAGGAAGGTATTGTATCAAATAGCAGACCTGATCCTCAGCCACCACTCCCGCGCCCACTTCTAATTTTTATATCTTTATCGTTGTTTCTCACTTATTTTTATTATTAACTAGAATTGTAAATATTTATTTAATCAACCATTTTAAATCTAACTGTGTTTAAATCATTAGGTGTTATGTCTTCATAGCCATCCTTTTGTACACTAGACTTAATAAAAACGCGCGGGCTGATGGTGGTTGAGAGGAAGGAACTGTATCAAATAGCAGACCTGATCCTCAGCCACCTCTCCCGCGCTCACCAACAACTAATTTA
>CAVNZL010000002.1:12500-17500 GCA_963693355.1 Pontia daplidice
AACCTAACCTAACCTAACCTAACCTAACCTAACCTAACCTAACCTAACCTAACCTAACCTAACCTAACCTAACCTAACCTAACCTAACCTAACCTAACCTAACCTAACCTAACCTAACCTAACCTAACCTAACCTAACCTAACCTAACCTAACCTAACCTAACCTAACCTAACCTAACCTAACCTAACCTAACCTAACCTAACCTAACCTAACCTAACCTAACCTAACCTAACCTAACCTAACCTAACCTAACCTAACCTAACCTAACCTAACCTAACCTAACCTAACCTAACCTAACCTAACCTAACCTAACCTAACCTAACCTAACCTAACCTAACCTAACCTAACCTAACCTAACCTAACCTAACCTAACCTAACCTAACCTAACCTAACCTAACCTAACCTAACCTAACCTAACCTAACCTAACCTAACCTAACCTAACCTAACCTAACCTAACCTAACCTAACCTAACCTAACCTAACCTAACCTAACCTAACCTAACCTAACCTAACCTAACCTAACCTAACCTAACCTAACCTAACCTAACCTAACCTAACCTAACCTAACCTAACCTAACCTAACCTAACCTAACCTAACCTAACCTAACCTAACCTAACCTAACCTAACCTAACCTAACCTAACCTAACCTAACCTAACCTAACCTAACCTAACCTAACCTAACCTAACCTAACCTAACCTAACCTAACCTAACCTAACCTAACCTAACCTAACCTAACCTAACCTAACCTAACCTAACCTAACCTAACCTAACCTAACCTAACCTAACCTAACCTAACCTAACCTAACCTAACCTAACCTAACCTAACCTAACCTAACCTAACCTAACCTAACCTAACCTAACCTAACCTAACCTAACCTAACCTAACCTAACCTAACCTAACCTAACCTAACCTAACCTAACCTAACCTAACCTAACCTAACCTAACCTAACCTAACCTAACCTAACCTAACCTAACCTAACCTAACCTAACCTAACCTAACCTAACCTAACCTAACCTAACCTAACCTAACCTAACCTAACCTAACCTAACCTAACCTAACCTAACCTAACCTAACCTAACCTAACCTAACCTAACCTAACCTAACCTAACCTAACCTAACCTAACCTAACCTAACCTAACCTAACCTAACCTAACCTAACCTAACCTAACCTAACCTAACCTAACCTAACCTAACCTAACCTAACCTAACCTAACCTAACCTAACCTAACCTAACCTAACCTAACCTAACCTAACCTAACCTAACCTAACCTAACCTAACCTAACCTAACCTAACCTAACCTAACCTAACCTAACCAGTCCGCGTCCAAACGCCATTAAAATCGGTCGACTCCACGTCGCTCCGCGCCCTCACAAAGTTTGTTAAAAGTTTTAAAAATAGTTCTAGTGTAGTTACAGTGTTTATTTTCATATCAATAGATGCGGAAAAATCCGCTCTATCTTTCTGTATAAAGTGCATTCTAAATTATTTTTGTTTTATATTTTTTTTGAGTGAAAAACCGTTAAAAACTTAGTTTTTGTGATTTTAAAAATACTAATAGTGTTCCAAAAATTGTGATTTGTGTTTCAATGTGTAGACCGTGTTGAGGTGCACATTTCGACCTACTTTTGAGGGATAAGGATTAACATTTGAGGATTTGGTGACCAAAATTCCGGTAAAAACTTAATAACTTTTTAAATCTATCTATGACCACACAGTTTAAATACACCATTCGATAGCCCTCATCAAGGCGCGTCGTTTGATACTACTCACGAACACATCTGGTGAAAACTGGATTTTTCAGCGGCTGAAAACTAGTTTTTCAGTCGCCAAATCACGGCGCTTCTAGATACGGACACGCAACTTACACAGGGCTATTCGCCGTGCAAAGGGCTATCGATCGACATATCGCTTTCGAAAATCGGTACAGGATCAGACCCTGATATCACCAAAAAACCGGTTTTTGCGTTTAAACACCACCAACGCAACGCACCACCGTCAAGGTCATTATACCATTAGAACCGGCTTTTTACGGCCCATCTACTGGCACCAAATTCTCAAATTTCCATCAAGTAGTTCCGAAGATACAGACATTTTTTCATATTTTCATAATAAATTCCAAATAACTCTGCCAACTTATTTATAGTTATACATTTTATCACATAAATCGGTAGAGCGATCCAAGGCGCATCATTTAACACTAATTTTATAACAATCGGATAGAAACCCGATTTTTCAGGGGCTGAAAACAAACTTTTTCAAGTTTTTCAGTCCCCAAATCACGGCGCTTTAATTTATAACCACAAGACCTGCACAGGATTGTTGCCAAGAGTGAGGGCTATCGCCTGATATACTGATCTCGAAAATCGGAGCACCGGATGCCCCTCAAATCTGCATAAAACTGGTTTTTGCGTTATAACGCCCTCGAAACTACGCACAACCGTCACGATCGTTAATACAGCAGCACCGGCGTTGTCTGGCGCACCAGCCGACATCAAGAACATAATTTTCCGTTGCGTGGTTCTCGAGATATCACCAGTTTTCACCTTCACCCCAGGGTTTCCAAGGGAACCACTTCTCCAATAAACAAAATTTTTGCACAATAACACCTGCCAAGGTCGTCTCCTACGGAACAGACCTTATCATCGCTTCGGCCTCCATCACCAGCTCCACCAGGAAGTAAGATTCCTGGTGATTATCAGCGTTGGCAGCACCACCTTCACCATCAGACAGAGCTCGGCGGGGGCGTTCAGAAAAGCCCAAACACCGTGACATTCCGTGCAGGGGACTGGGAGCAATCCTACCGCAAAACACCAGGTAAGGCGGATTACCAGCCTCATCTCCAACACTACACTCTATCACTCGCAAACACATCGAGCTTGGGCTCGTTTAATTCGCCTTTTTAAGGCAATCACGAATATCACTGTACAGACGTTCACAAACCTTCCCTTCACCCCCCAAACGGAATTTCCCTTCCCCCCCCCTCAAAATCTCAACCCCCCCTCCCCACCCCCTCGTGTTTGGTATCATTTGAATCGTCTTTAGAAGGCGATTCCAACCCACTACTCAGACCTCACTTTTGACCACCCCCCACCCCCACCTTAATCATGCTCCCCCGAACCCCTCCGAAAACAGCTTTGATCAACACCCCTTCGCCGACTACTTCCAGTTCTACAGCAAGGCGGAACATTGTTAATTCTTTAAGCCCCGCCTTCGCCCGCTCCAGCCTACCTGCGGAGTCTACTCATATGGAGTTGGCAAGGGATCTTCGGCGTAGGGCCATGAACGCGCTTTCCTCCTCGCGCAATTTAAAAACAGAAATCAAGGTCGCGATCACTGAGGCCATCGACGGCCTTTTCGGAGTCGTCGCGATCCTCGATCCCACCACTGACCCCACAAAATCCCACCCTCCACAGACAAGTAACACAGCACCGAACACTGAACAATATACACAACTAATCCAGAAACTCGAGTCTCATTCCGGGCTACTGGAGGAGTCTTACCGGGCTATCCGCGAACATACCAAACTCATAAAAGCATTACCGAAACCAGCCCCTGTGGCATCACCACCTCCTGTAGTCGAGAAGAACAACACCACCAAATCGTACGCTAAGGCCGCCGCCATACCGAAGCCCCCCGCGGGCCCCTCCATTGTGGTTTCAGGTGAGGGCTTTGACACAACCGAAAAATTGATCACTCAGCTGACCAAAACCGTTGACTTCCGCCGGGGCGGATACGCTCCCCTAAGGGTTACACCGCTCTCCAACAATAAACTCAAACTGGTCTTCGAGACCGAAGACCATAAAAAACACACACTCGACAAACTACACACCAGCAACACCATTAAGGCGCAGGAGGAGAAGCGCCTCAATCCTATGGTCATACTAAAGGGCATCTCAAAAACTACTACGGAACAGGATCTCATTAACTCAATCACAGACCAAAACCCTACACTGAAAAACCACACTTTTACAATCAAATTCACTGCCAAGAACCGCAACACATCCTTATACAACACAGTACTTAACACCACACCCTCTGCCTGGAAGGCCTTTGTCGATCTAGGCAGAGTAAACATAGGCATACAACGCGTCCATTGCAGCACTTTTTCACCTTTTAGGCAGTGTCAGAACTGCCTAAACTTCGGTCATACAAAGAGTCGATGCCCCACCAACACACCCACCTGCGCTAAGTGCTCAGCTCATCACCCGACAGCTGAGTGCAAGGAGCAAACACTCACATGCAACAACTGCGCCGAACACAACACTGTACACAAAACAGAAACAGACACTCGGCACCGTGCCGACTCAGAGAGCTGCCCGAAGGTCAGAGCTATGCGTGCCCGTGTGGAGGCCAAAATAAATTACATCTAAATTCATGCACACTCCATTCAAAACACAGAGCATATACATAACACACTCGACTACACAATACACAAACATTCAATGCACACATGAAAACTTGAACGACACCCACACTTCTTTATCATTTAACTCACTACACACTTCGTCAGCAAACTACACTCTTTCATCTCAACTCATTACAATGCTGTAACCCACCTTACCTGCGATGTATAAGCTTCTGCACTTTATATTCCACCAATTGTTAATTAATAGTTTAACTTGCCACTTTATAACTCATTTTTCTTAATATGTACACTGTCATTCGGAATTGTTTGTTATAATTTACCGTATTTTTCCATAACTTTGTGTGTACAATTTCTCATTATATCCGATTGTCATACACGGTAACATTGCAGATGGTTGAGAGGAAGGGATTGTATCCAATAGCATGACCGACCCTCAACCATCTCTCCACCGGGTTTAAATTATTAAATCCCTAGATTAACATTTACATATAATCTAGGATTTTTTGTACTCTAGTATTTACAATTATGGCGCGGGGTAAAGAAGTGGTTGAGAGGAAGGATTTGTATCAAATAGCAGCCCGATCCTCAACCACCCTTCCCCGCGCCCACTACCACTAGCCTAGCTAAAC
>CAVNZL010000002.1:20000-47500 GCA_963693355.1 Pontia daplidice
ACCTAACCTAACCTAACCTAACCTAACCTAACCTAACCTAACCTAACCTAACCTAACCTAACCTAACCTAACCTAACCTAACCTAACCTAACCTAACCTAACCTAACCTAACCTAACCTAACCTAACCTAACCTAACCTAACCTAACCTAACCTAACCTAACCTAACCTAACCTAACCTAACCTAACCTAACCTAACCTAACCTAACCTAACCTAACCTAACCTAACCTAACCTAACCTAACCTAACCTAACCTAACCTAACCTAACCTAACCTAACCTAACCTAACCTAACCTAACCTAACCTAACCTAACCTAACCTAACCTAACCTAACCTAACCTAACCTAACCTAACCTAACCTAACCTAACCTAACCTAACCTAACCTAACCTAACCTAACCTAACCTAACCTAACCTAACCTAACCTAACCTAACCTAACCTAACCTAACCTAACCTAACCTAACCTAACCTAACCTAACCTAACCTAACCTAACCTAACCTAACCTAACCTAACCTAACCTAACCTAACCTAACCTAACCTAACCTAACCTAACCTAACCTAACCTAACCTAACCTAACCTAACCTAACCTAACCTAACCTAACCTAACCTAACCTAACCTAACCTAACCTAACCTAACCTAACCTAACCTAACCTAACCTAACCTAACCTAACCTAACCTAACCTAACCTAACCTAACCTAACCTAACCTAACCTAACCTAACCTAACCTAACCTAACCTAACCTAACCTAACCTAACCTAACCTAACCTAACCTAACCTAACCTAACCTAACCTAACCTAACCTAACCTAACCTAACCTAACCTAACCTAACCTAACCTAACCTAACCTAACCTAACCTAACCTAACCTAACCTAACCTAACCTAACCTAACCTAACCTAACCTAACCTAACCTAACCTAACCTAACCTAACCTAACCTAACCTAACCTAACCTAACCTAACCTAACCTAACCTAACCTAACCTAACCTAACCTAACCTAACCTAACCTAACCTAACCTAACCTAACCTAACCTAACCTAACCTAACCTAACCTAACCTAACCTAACCTAACCTAACCTAACCTAACCTAACCTAACCTAACCTAACCTAACCTAACCTAACCTAACCTAACCTAACCTAACCTAACCTAACCTAACCTAACCTAACCTAACCTAACCTAACCTAACCTAACCTAACCTAACCTAACCTAACCTAACCTAACCTAACCTAACCTAACCTAACCTAACCTAACCTAACCTAACCTAACCTAACCTAACCTAACCTAACCTAACCTAACCTAACCTAACCTAACCTAACCTAACCTAACCTAACCTAACCTAACCTAACCTAACCTAACCTAACCTAACCTAACCTAACCTAACCTAACCTAACCTAACCTAACCTAACCTAACCTAACCTAACCTAACCTAACCTAACCTAACCTAACCTAACCTAACCTAACCTAACCTAACCTAACCTAACCTAACCTAACCTAACCTAACCTAACCTAACCTAACCTAACCTAACCTAACCTAACCTAACCTAACCTAACCTAACCTAACCTAACCTAACCTAACCTAACCTAACCTAACCTAACCTAACCTAACCTAACCTAACCTAACCTAACCTAACCTAACCTAACCTAACCTAACCTAACCTAACCTAACCTAACCTAACCTAACCTAACCTAACCTAACCTAACCTAACCTAACCTAACCTAACCTAACCTAACCTAACCTAACCTAACCTAACCTAACCTAACCTAACCTAACCTAACCTAACCTAACCTAACCTAACCTAACCTAACCTAACCTAACCTAACCTAACCTAACCTAACCTAACCTAACCGAGTCCGCGTCCAAACGCCACAAAAATCGGTCGACTCCACGTCGCTCCGCGCCTTAGTAAAGTTTAAAAAATTAATTAAAAATAGATTCAGTGAAGATACAGTGACAATTCGGATACCGTTAGATGCGGAAAAATTAGCTCTATCTATTAGTGCTAATTACAGTTTCAATTATTTTTATTTACTATTTTTTGTGAGCAAAAAACTTCAAAATTTTTCGTTTTTGTGATTTTAAAAATATTAATAGTGCAAATAAAATTCAAGTGTTAGTGCCCAGTTATAAAACAAAGTGTTGTGCGTGTTTCGACATCATTTTCGCGCATAAGGATTCATAATTGAGGATTTGGTGGAGAAAATTGTGGTAAAATCTAAATAACTTTTTATTAAGATCTATGACTATATCTTTTTTATACACCATTAAATAGACCTCTTCAAGGCGCATCGTTTGATGCTAATATCGACCACATCCAATCAAAATTGGAATTTTCAGCGGCTGAAAACTGTTTTTCAGCCGCCATTTCACGGCGCTGAAGGATATAACCACAACATTTACATCATTTTGTGCGCAAAATCAAGAGCTTTCAGACGACGTATCGGAAGTGAAAATCGGAGCAATTTCAGGAGCTGAAAACTCCTGAAAACCGGTTTTTGCGTTTAAACCCCCGATTTCAACGCACTACCACAGTGGAAATAGTTTCAATAGAACCGGCTCCTTCAGGCGCATCTTCTGACACCAAATCCTCAATTTAATATTAAGTGGCTTCGGAGTTACAGACATTTTTATGATAAATTAAGAAAAACTCTATTTACTTATACACCACTATACATTTCACTACTTATTATTATATTAATCGATAGAGCTTTTTAATACGCGTCGATTGATACCAATATTAACCTTACTGGACAAAAACTGGATTTTTCAGCGGCTGAAAACGTGTTTTTCAGCCGCCATTTCACGGCGCTGCTAGTTACGATAAATGTGATTATTCTATAATACGCACAATACACTCAGCTTTCACCGGATATATCGTTTTTGAATATCGGATCTCTAATATCCCCTGAAAGTTCCTGAAAACTGGATTTTGCGTTGGAACACCGCTGAAACAACGCGGAATCACTTTGGCTTCAATACCATCGGCTCCAACTTAATCCTGCGCGCGTCTGGACACCAAAATTTTAAATTTCCGACTGGCGGTTCGGAAGATAGAGCCATCACAAGACTTCATCACAGGGTTTCCACAGGATCCCTGTGCATGAAAAATTCTTCGATAGCGGATTATAACAGCGCAAGTCCGCCTCTATCGGATAGACCACCACGACTTCTCAACTACTCACCACCAGCTTCACCAGGAACTAAAATTCCTGGTGATCACCAGTTCCCGCACCACCACCAGCACTAGCAGAAAGAACTCACGACGGGCGTCTGGAAAAGCCCAAACACCACTGGAGTTGGAGCAACGAGCCGGGCGCAATCCAGCTCAAAACTATCAGGTAAGGTGGATGATCAGCCCCAACTTTTATAAATTTCAATAATTATCATTTATTCACGTAAACACATCGAGTTTGGGCTCATTTTAACCGCAATAGCGAGCTCTACACATATCTGCACCGGGTTTCCCTCGAATCCCCCCCCCCATAACACCTAAACACCAATTTACCCCCTACAGTTACAAAATCCAAACCGATAGGTCCTACCCCACCGTGTTTGGGCTCATTGTATCCGCCCTTGTTAGGAGAACACGTACACACTAGCCCCATACCCCTCCGCTCTCCCTACCCCCTCCCCCCTCTTAGTTTTCCCCTTTAACATATACCTTATACCCCGTGTTTGGACTCAAACTGCACCGCTTTTGATCGGGATTCCGTTTCTATCAGCTGCTGCATTCAGTCGTCGAACTCCCCTCCATCATGCTACCTAGAACCCCTCCTAAGATGCCCAGACCTGAAACCACAACACCCCTCACTACTACCACCGACGCTAGACGGTCTCTGGCCGATAACCTGAGCCCCTCTTTCGCCCGCACACCAATACAGACGTCGAATGAATCGACACACTTAGAACTAGCGCGGGACCTTAGACGCAAGGGTATCAATGCGCTCGCTAGCTCTCGAAACATTAAAACAGAATTAAAAACTGCTATCACCGACGCGATAAACGGCCTCTTCGGTGTAGTCGCTCTGTTAGACCCTACCGCTCCCTCCCCAAACAAACCCTCAACAACAAACACCAACACCTCCATTACAGACAACACCTCTTTGCTTATACAAAAAATTGATCTCCATACTAAATTACTCGATGAGTCCTATAGAGCCATGGGCGAATTATCTAAACAAATAAAGTCTATTCCAAAACACACCCCAGCAAACAGCACATCTCACACCACTGAACATAAGGGGAAATCCTATGCAGCAGCCGCTGCAATTCCCAAACCGCCATCTGGCCCCTCTATAGTCGTTTCCGGGGAAGGTTTCGACACTGCGGAAAAGCTTGTTCAACAAATAAGCAAAACCATTGATTTCCGCAGTGGCGGATACGCCCCTCTCAAGGTCACCCCATTATCTAACCACAAACTAAAAATGGTGTTTGAGAGCGAACAGCATAAAACACACGCTCTCAAACAACTTCAAACTAATGAACAGATCAAGGCGCAAGAAGAGAAAAGGATCAACCCCATGGTTATACTAAAGGGCATTAACAAAAACATCGCTGAGTCAGAGTTAATCAACACAATAAGAGACCAGAACTCTTCTCTGACTGACCACACATATCAAATAAAATTCATCGCCAAAAATCGAAACTCGGCACTATACAATGTCGTCCTAACAACATCGCCTTCTGCTTGGAATGCATTTATGGATCTAGGCAGGGTCAACATAGGTATACACCGCGTACACTGTGGCAACTTTTCTCCTTTCAGACAATGCCAAAATTGCCTTAGCTTTGGCCACACCAAGAGCCGCTGCCCATCCAGCTCACCTACATGCGCCAAATGCTCAGGCACTCACTCCACCAAAGAATGCAACACACAAACCTTAAAATGCGTAAACTGCACTGAACACAACGCCCAGTACAAAGACAACACCAACACCACACACCGCGCTGACTCCGAACAGTGCCCTAAAGTCAAGTCCATGAGGGCCCGTGTTGAGGCCAAAGTCAACTACAATTAAACATGAACACTAACATCAGATTAATACAAGCGAACCTTGATCGGTCTCGCAACGCTACACAAGAACTCATACACCACTTTATCACAAATAAACTAGACATTGCCATTATATCAGAACCTTACACCTACAAAAACACAGTTAAAAACATCGCAGGCCTCCGCGTGTTTCAGTCGAATTCGACTAGCACAACGAAAGCCTGCATCATCACCACGTCAAACATTAATGCACACCTAATTTCACAATACTCCACAGAAAATATAGTTGTAATAGCTATCACCACCAAAACCAAAACATTATACATCGCATCGGTTTACGTAGAACCGAAAACCGATGCAAACAACACTCTGAACACACTTGACACTTTTATTAAATCTTACTCTAACACAAACATTGTAGTTGGCGGCGACTTCAACGCGTGGCACCAGCTATGGGGAAGCTCCCGTAGCAACAAGCGGGGCATGGACTTGATCGACATGATCAACTCAAATAACCTAAGCATAAACAACACCGGTAACACACCCACATTCGAAACTATAACTCACGGGGCGGAGAGGTCTTCTATTATTGACCTCACGCTATCCACTACATCCACACAGCTTATTATACATAAATGGGAAGTAAAACGGCACCTTTTCCCTTCTAGCCAACACAACCCAATTACATATACTCTTGACTGCAGAACCGATCCCATAGCTCAGGCAAACACAAACAGCACATTCAAGTACAACACCAGTAAAGCTAACTGGCATAAATTTAAAGAAACATTACACACTTTCATAATTAAAGAAAACATCCCCGACATAGACATTACCACACTCACACCTGAACAAATAGACGACCTTGTCATCAGACTCACTGATATTATAAACAAAGCATGCGCAGAGTCATTTGCATTAAAGACAGGCTTCTTAAAACCCAAAGCACCTTGGTGGAGTGATGAACTTGAGCATATTAAAAAACAATGCATTCAGTTACACCACAAGATTCACAAACACACCACTAATAAACAAACGCCACCTGAACACCTGCTAAAAGAATACCAACACATCAAACAACATTACACACAAACAATCCGTCACACATCTACTGAACACTTCCGACACTTCTGCGAATCTCAAGGCGTAGAAGATGTTTGGTCGATCACAAATAGGCTACTCAAAATAAACAACACAGTCCAACCACGCACACTTAAAATAAATGACAAGTACACCAACAGCGAGGAAGAGACGGTGGAGGCACTGCTCGACCACTTCTACCCTCAGGACACACCGGACACTCACGAAATACACATCAACACTCGTAGCAACTCCAACACTCTCCCCGATACAGACGATGACCCCCCGTTCACCTCAGCAGAAATAATAAACGCCATTAACACAATTCGACACACCAAAGCACCAGGGAATGATCACCTCACCAGCGACATTTGCCTGGTGTTCGCTCGCAATTATCCAGATTTAATCACTAACATTTACAACCAATGCTTACAAACAGCACACTTCCCAACACCATGGAAGGAGGCGATTGTAAAAATTATACCGAAACCCAGTAAGCCCGACTACACCAGTCTCAGCTCCTTTCGACCTATCGGCCTAATCCCGGTATTTGGAAAGGTACTTGAAAAGCTGTTTACTAAAAGACTAACATACAAGGCGCACCAACTTAAACTACTGAATCGATGTCAGTTCGGGTTTACTGAACAAACAAACACCGTACACGCCTTGCAGGAGGCACTTAAGATCATACACACGGCAAAACACAACAAAAAACACACCATAGCCGTATCCCTCGACATCAAAGCCGCCTTCGATAACGCTTGGTGGCCTGCGGTGTTGAGTGGATTACGAGCTGTACAATGCCCACACAACATTTTTAAACTCATACAAAATTATCTCACCAACAGAACAGTAACCCTGCAAGTAGGCAACACACGTACCACACGACACACACAAAAAGGATGCGTTCAAGGATCGGCCTGTGGGCCTATCCTCTGGAATATAATTTTAAATTCCCTACTCAATACCACACTACCTACTGGATGCCACTTACAAGCCTTCGCAGACGACATAATTCTCATTGCATCAGACACTGACATTCACACATTAGAACATAAAACTAACAAAACACTTAACATCATTAAAGAATGGGGCGCGGGGGTCAAACTCCAATTCGGCCCGGATAAAACACAAACTATAGCTTTCACTACACAAGCGCAAAATTGCAAAATCCTTTTTGATGACACTCCACTTCAATTCACACACAAAATAAAATACCTTGGGATCATTATAGACAATAAACTCACTTTTAAACATCATGTCACTTACATCACTACAAAGGCACTTCACATATTTAATAAACTCACCACATTCACACGACCCACATGGGGACCACACCCGGAAAATATCAGGCTCATATACCAGATGGTGATTGAGCCAATCATCACATACGCGGCATCCATCTGGGGCCACGTAGCCAGAAAAAGATACAACAAAAAACTTTTGTTAAAAACACAGCGTGGCTTTGCCATCCGAGCCACAAGGGCGTTTAGAAACGTATCGACTAATGCCGCAATCGCTCTCGCCGGATTCGTCCCGTTGGACCTTAAGGTCCTCGAATCATGCGAGATCGAGAGCGCGCGAATCAACGGTTCTAGCAAACACATACCAGACGATATCCCAGTTGAACGACCAACTCACTTCACTGAACTCTTACACCCAGCCTCCAGACCCCTCATAAAATACACTACATACAAGAACAATATTAGCAAACACACTGCAACAAACAACATAAACATATTCACGGATGGGAGTAAACAAGACACAGGACAGACGGGGGCGGCGTTCATAGCTTATGCCCCAGACACAACTAACATCATACACAGGTGGAAGCGCAAGTTACACCCGACATGCACAGTCTTCCAAGCGGAGCTGATAGCAATCAGAGGCGCCTGTAACTGGGCTATCACACACTGTCATAGCAACACAATACCAGACGTACACACATACATCATTAACACCGACTCAATGGCCGCGCTTCAAGCGATCGGCCAAACCAACAACACACACAACCTAGTCACAGACATACATCACACCATTTGCAGCAACACTAGTATCAACATTAAGTTCAACTGGGTTAAGGGACACTGTGGTATCGCCGGTAATGAGGAGGCCGACCTCGCGGCTAAAGCCGCCGCTACATCTCACTTAAAATACTTTTACACAAAATGCCCTATGACATACATTAAAAGAGAGGCTAAACTGGAAACTTCAAGGCTTTGGGAAAACCGATTTAATGATGAACCTACCGCTAGGCACACTAAATCCCTTCTACACAACACTCATGACATCAAACAATTCATACATACATATCCCATCACATTTCAGATAACACAACTTCTCACTGGACATTCCTTCGCCAAAGATCATCTCAAACGCTTCCACATCACCGACAACGACACATGCCCATGCGACACTAACACCACACAAACACTACAACACCTCACCGAGGAATGTCCACGATTCACACACATCAGACACAAACACCTGCAGAAACATAGGAGGAGCAAGAATCCTTTTTCTCTTAGCGATAACAAACCTAGCACAATAAAATCGCTACTTGACCTGGTCACAAAGATAATAGACTCACTCAAAGCCTTTAATAATACATCTTCAACAACCTGATCTAAATCCACCTTACCTGGCACTTACTAATTTGTCATCTTTGTAATATACTGTGTTCCTATCTACTTAATACCCTATTTTCTCTCGTAACATAACCATAACTGTATGTTAAATAATTATTGTATACGTAAACTATGTTAGCTATAAGTACCATCTATTGAACATAAATGTTAATAAATATTCCGATAATTGTTTAGTCATAAGCACTTTTGCACTAATATTAAGAGCTATATCACCTACTCACTAATGTCACTCACACAATTGTAAAATCATTTTCATAACCTCATTTTTATTTTATTGTAATTAACCTGTTAAACTTCTTTTGATTTTCATTTTATATTTTTACCCTGTAATTAATAATTAAATTAGTTTTAAGACGCGGACTCTACGCAGGTGGTTGAGGGAAAGAACATGTATCAAATAGCAAAACTGGCCCTCAACCACCTCACCCATGTCCAAATATATTGTACTCACTTTAATAAATAAACGTTCTCTGAAAAACTTATTTGAGCTTAGCTTCCTCGGCCCCGGGGCGTGAGTCGCCGGGGAGGTAGGCCCACTAGATCAATAAAAAAAAAAAAAAAAAAAAAAAAAAAAAAACCTAACCTAACCTAACCTAACCTAACCTAACCTAACCTAACCTAACCTAACCTAACCTAACCTAACCTAACCTAACCTAACCTAACCTAACCTAACCTAACCTAACCTAACCTAACCTAACCTAACCTAACCTAACCTAACCTAACCTAACCTAACCTAACCTAACCTAACCTAACCTAACCTAACCTAACCTAACCTAACCTAACCTAACCTAACCTAACCTAACCTAACCTAACCTAACCTAACCTAACCTAACCTAACCTAACCTAACCTAACCTAACCTAACCTAACCTAACCTAACCTAACCTAACCTAACCTAACCTAACCTAACCTAACCTAACCTAACCTAACCTAACCTAACCTAACCTAACCTAACCTAACCTAACCTAACCTAACCTAACCTAACCTAACCTAACCTAACCTAACCTAACCTAACCTAACCTAACCTAACCTAACCTAACCTAACCTAACCTAACCTAACCTAACCTAACCTAACCTAACCTAACCTAACCTAACCTAACCTAACCTAACCTAACCTAACCTAACCTAACCTAACCTTTTTTTTTTTTTTTTTTTTTTATCCTGGAGGAATCGTTTTACGACCCCGCGCCTGGGCTGTGCAGTGGCGCGGGAGTGTGGGACTCGGCCTAAAGTCGTTCGGCCCCTACCCTAACTAAACCATCCAGGGCCCACACGGAGCCCCATATGACGTATCCGGGATCATATTTAATATACACCGAATACGCCGGGGAAAACGAGGGCCATTAACCCCCTCCATGACAGCGGGGGGTAATGACTCTCTCTCCGTCTCCATGGTCATCCCCCGCCCGCTCTTGAGTGCGGAAAGGGGACGCCATCGTTCCCCCCCCGCAGCCCCACATCTTCTCCACTGGCCCGTCGGTGAGGCTGCTGCCCCCGCGTTGAGCCGCCTGAGCTACGGCCCGTAGCTCGGCGCGTGCCACCTCGTGACACCGGCAACCGCCGAGTGCCGCCAGCCCTCTGTTGCCTCGTCCGTCCTGAAAAAGATTCAACTCCCCCCCTACGCCGCCGCCCGCCTGGACCAGTATTAGAACCTCTGGTCCTGCGGGCGGCAACTCGGGAGCTACCAGACTCTCTTTCTCGCCTCCTTTCGGCTTCCTCCTTCTGCGACATTACTTTTTCGCAGAAGAGGGAAGCCGCCCTCCAGGCCTCTTCGCCGTCGAGCATGCCCTTTATCATGCTCGACAGCGAGAGGTCAGAACCCAACACCATCCTGAGGTCGTGGCGGGGTCTTTCCCAAGCCACGCACCTCAGGAGGGTGTGCTCCGCGTCGTCCTCCTCGGCGTCATCGTCACAGTGATGACACCGAGGAGTCCGCTCTTTCCGAACCACCTTGTGCAGGTACCGCCCGAAGCATCCGTGTGCGGACAGCACCTGCGCAAGTCTAAATGACATAGCACCATGACGCCGCTTCCTCCAGTCCTTAAGGACCGGAAGAATGGCGCCAATGGTACTCGTCCCCGCAGTGGCATTCTGCAGGAACTCCATCCACTGCTCTTCAAGAATGGAGTCAGCCTCACGTCTGATCTGCGCTTGAGACTGACTCCATTCTTCGGTGCCCATCTCCACCTTCATCCTATAGAGGGCACCGCTCATCCGGGCCTCGAGGCCCCACGGCAAAGTGCCCGCCAACACGCAGGCCGCATCGCACGACACCGTTCTGTAGCATCTGGCTATTCGATTGGCGATCGTACGCTGCGCCCCGCGAAGGCACCTCTGGTTGGACCTCTTGTCCAGGGTGTCCTCCCAAATCGGAGCACCGTAGAGAGCTATGCTCCGGAGGACTCCACTGTAGAGCCTCCTCACACTCTGTGAGGGGCCCCCGATGTTAGGCAGCAGTCGCGCGAGTGCTCCTGCTGCCCTTACCACCTTGCCCTCTAGGGCTTTGAAGTGGGGTTCGAACCCCCAGCGGCCATCCAGTATGAGACCTAGGTACTTCATACTGGTAGCCACCGGGATCCGCACTCCCGCCACTTCAATGGCCGCCCCCGGCGGTGGACCTTTTCTTGGACCATGGAACAGGATGGCGTCGGTTTTTTCCAACGCCACCCTTAGTCCCAATCGCCCAATCCGGTCCACCACCATCGAGGTCCCCTCCGAAGCCAGTGTGGCCACCTCCGCAAATCTGGACCCATGGACCACGACCAGGGTGTCGTCTGCGTAGCAGAAGACGCGCATCTTTGGCAAGAGCGCGCCTCGCAACACCCAGTCGTAGCCCATGTTCCACAGCAGAGGCCCCAACACCGAGCCCTGGGGAACCCCACTCTCCACAGGGCAGCGTCTCAAATGGCCATCGGCCGAGATGTACGCCACCCTTCGTCCCACCAGGTAGTCCCTCACGATTCGGCGCAAATACAAAGGCACCCCGAAAAATTCGAGGGCCCTCGCAATCACGCCGAACGGGAGGCTGTTGAAGGCGTTGGCTATGTCCAACGACACTGCCAACGCCCTCTCACCCCCAGCCACCACCCCCTGGGTGAAAGCCTTCACCTCCGAGAGAGCCTCGAGAGTGGAGCGGCCCCTCCTGAAACCAAATTGGCATTCGGCCAAGTCGGGCCCTCCAGCCCCCAGGTGCATCCTAAGTCGCTCCGCAATGACCCACTCCAGCAGCTTACCGACCTCATCCAAAAGAACGAGTGGTCGGTAAGCCGAGGGCGAGTCAGCGGGCCGCCCTTCCTTCTTAAGGAGACATAGTCGGCCCTCTTTCCATACGTCGGGGAACCGTCCAGCAGCCAAGCAACTGCTGAACAGAGCCCCGACCTCCTTTTCCATGTGAGGGAAGGCCACCGCCCATATACGTCCATGGATGCCGTCAGGGCCGGGCGCCTTCCTGCGCGTCCTTAATCGGTCCAGACAACAGCCCAGCTCCGCCTCGGTTACCCTCACCTCTTCCAGGGTTTCCGCTGCAGTGCCATCGACTGCTGTCGTCACCATACCGGGAGGCTCATATCCAGGCGTGGCTCGAGGGAAGAGTTCGGAAACAATTCCCTCAGCCACGCTCGGCTCCAAAATCTCCAGGATTGGAGCCCCACATCCCTGGAGTTTCCTGCGGGCAGCCTGATACGGACGTCCCCAGGGGTCTCGCTCCAGGTCTTCGCGGAGTTCATCGAAGGCCCTGTCCTTAGACTGCCTAATGGCAGCCTTGAGGGCCTTCTTTTCCTCCGCGTACACCTTTCGAAGGCTCTCGGTGACCTCGACTGGGTCACCGCGCCTTCGTCTGCTCCGGAGGTATGCTCTCCGGGCTCTCATGGAAGCCACGCGCAGGTCGGCTATTTCCTGGGTCCACCAGTAAACAGCCTTCCTACGCGTGGGTTTCCTCCACCTCGGCATGGCCGCATCTGCAATGGCGCCCATGGCCAGCCTCATTTCCTGGGCCGCAGCATCAACGTCCACCGGAGGAGGCGTCTCGTCTGGTTTCAACCAAGACCTTACGATAGCCGCCTCCTCAGCAGCCTCCCTGTCGAGGCGGGTAATAACCCACCTCGGGAAGGCTGGACTCCGCCCAAGCCCAGACGGCGGAGTGGGGGCAGTTTTGCGGATCCCAAGTCGGACGTAACGATGGTCCGACAAGGTCTCCACACCTACCACCACCCGCCAATCAGTGACCCTGGAAGCCACCGCAGGCGAGGCGAAGGCGAGATCAACCACGGACTCCCCCCTGAGGCCGGACACAGGTGGGCACGCTGCCCCTATTCAGGAGTACAAGCCCGAGCTCGGCCACCCACTCCTCGAGAAGTGGGGTCCTGACGCCGGTCACGGAGTCACCCCAACCACGCGAACGGCAGTTGAGGTCCCCCATGATAAGGATCGGCCTGGATCCAACTCTGCGCACAACCAGAAGCAGGCGGTCAAGGAACTCCTCGAACTCGCTCAGCCTCCGATTGGGCGAAAAGTAAACCCCGACCAGCGTGAGGGCACCCCACTCCGCCACCACGAAACCAGGTCCACTCTCCCGCTTAGTAAGAAGCGGGCCTCCCGTTCTGGTGACAACCGCGACTAAACCCTCAGGATCGGCCGCCCAATTGTCACTGGCAGGGGGACGGTAGGGCTCTGCCACTACCGCTGCGTCTACACCCCACTCCGCCATCGACTGCAGGAGCAGGTCCTGAGCCGCAGCGGAGTGATTCAGGTTCCCCTGAAGAAGCTCGAATACAGTCGTGTTATCCATTAAACAGACATGTATTCGAGCTCATCAGAGACAGCCCCACCCTCAGACGTCGAGGGTGCCGTGGGCTCAGTCACGTCCGTGGACATAGTGAGGGGGGCTGCCGGTGCAACCTTCTTCACCTTTACCAAAGGTGGGTTGCACGCTCTGCCCCCCATACAATGGCCCACATTCTTCACGCCCGCATCCCTGCACACAGCGCAGTGTGGTACAGACGTGCAGGCGGAAGCGACGTGACCAGATTCGCCACAACGGCGGCACAGGCCGCTACGGTCTTTGGCGGTGCACGCTTCTCTGCCGTGCCCTGTGCCAAAGCACCGGTAGCAGCGCAGGGGGCGCTTCTCCAGTAAGGTCACCCTTGCCCCACTAAATCCTATTCGGATAACGCCCCCGGCATCCCTTATCGCCTGCGCGACCGTGACTGGGCACGTCACCACCGTCGCACGACTTGCGTCTCCCCCCGTGATGCGCCCCACACGGATCTGATCCCGAGGGCACTTAGTAAAGGCCATCAGCGTTGCGGCCACCTCCTCCTCTGTCACGCTGTCTTCGAGTCTTGAGACCCGAAGCTCAACGGACTTAACGGGGCGGTTGACTGTTGCGACCCGCCCGAGAACCTCGCGGATTTCCTCTGCAAGCTTGTCCGCCTGCTGGACTCGCTCTGGGCCTCCTATCTCCAGGATGCGGCTACCCACCGCCGTTTTACGGGTGCGGATATCCTGCACCCCTAAGGCACCCAGATCCACTGCCTCTTTGACCCTTGTGAGGGCTGAGGCGTATGTGGTTCCACTTGCCACCGCCTCCCGCTGCAGTGTGATGACCACTGCAGCGGTATTGGGTGACTGCAGGTTTGGTTTACCTGATGCAGCCTTGTTGTTCATTCTCCTGCCCCCCTTTGCCTTTGTGGCCTCTGATGAGGAAGGACCTGGAGCTACTGGCGCCGAACTCTGTCCCCCCCTTGCTGGTGTCGATGTTGAGGCCCCAGGACGCCTCGAAACAGAGTGCAGCTCAGAAGGGCGCGAACCCTGCCTCCGAGCCGTTGACCCAGCACCGTCTCCAGAGACCGGCAGCACCTGTTTTCCGGCACCTCTCTTCTTCTTCTTTGAAGTTACTGTTGCCCATGTTTCTTTTTCCACACTGGTGCTGGCTGGCTGCACAGTAGGTGCAGGTGCCTTAGCAGCATCAGTCACAACCAGTCGAGAAGGCTCCGCCCTCGCTGGGGTGCCTCTCGCTCCTGAGGCCGCCAAGGGTGGCCTCATAACAGGCGCCGGTGGAAGTCTCTCTGAGATCGTTTCGAATCTTGCATCCACTAGAGTGCCGACCGATCTCATGATGGCCGCCTGGTTCTCCTCCAGCAAATGCTGGAGATCAGCCAGGGTGACCACCTGAGTCGACGGTTTCTCTCTCTCCTCCGGTCGCCTATCTTTCTTCTCCACTGGAGCAGCTGGTGGAACACGCTCCGATATGTCACGCCTGAGGGCCTTCAATGAGGCCCTCAGTTCCTCAATGTGAGCCCTCATCCTCTCATTTTCCCTTCGCAGGGTCTTCATCTCGCGTGAGACCGGTCGTTCCAGCACGTCCAGTACCAGCTCACGGAGTTCCCTCGCGGCGATCTTAAGGTCCCTCTGCAGTGTTCCCTTGAGGTTGCCACTTTTTGTCGCAATCTCGGTAATTCGGCTTGTGTGCCGCTCCGCACGTTTCTTGAGCTCTGCAGAGCTCAAGAAAACGATATCTTCCGAATCCGGATTCGGGTTCACTTCGGATTCGGATTCGGATTCGCCTTCACCTGCCATTGGCAAGACAACCTGGCTGCCTGAGGCTACTGACTCCTCGCATCCTGATGCCTCTGAAGGCCCATCAGTAGATGGGACCTCCGCTCCGTTGCGTCGAGCTCCCGCCCTGAGCTGGCGCAGAAGGGACTGTTTGAAAGAGCGCCCTTTTTCCTCCTCCACGGCCTTCTTTTTGGAGCGAGTGACCCTCGTCTCCGTAGCCGTCTCCGAACCAGAGCTGCTCCGCACCTGCTTAGATTTTCGTTTCCGGCCCAATCCTAAGCCGACTTCTTCATCAGCAGTTGATGAGTCAGTCAACGGGCTGCAGTCCCTCACACTTTTTCCCTTAATAGGGCTCATTTTTAAAAACTTATAAGTTCCCAACTTCGAGTTAAACATTAATCGGCCGACTAATAATTTAATCGACCGATCAAGGTGAAAAACTATATACTACGAATTAACGAGTATATACACAACATATAAAATAAATAAATTCTAGTCGCGCCCACGCTTACAAAAATTGCGCTAGCGCGAGCAGAACTAAAACTTAAAACTAAATTATAATTAAAACACACAATACAAATAAATATACAAAAGCGCTTAAGTCTAACACCTATTGTCTCTAACGGCTGGCCGGCGGACCCGAGGGCGTGACGTCACAGCTCAGACAACAAAGGAAAAGCAAACTTGCACCTTTTTTCTCTCCGATTCCAACGAACGGGGTGTCGTTGGATTCGTCTCAGCGAGACGTACACAGATATGTGAATATCTTTTCCCCCCGGAGCAGTGGGGGGGAGATAACACAGAAAACTAAGTTTTTAGAAGAAAATTTCTAGCACCCTCATTTCTGAAGGGATTTTAAAATTTTTAACACTCACGTATACAGGACGTCAATGCGCATCTTATGACACCAAAAAAGTGGGGGGTCGTGGCGACTGATCGCCCAGCGCACGCGCTTGAACAAACACTTTTCTTCACGTCCACTTTTTTCTGAATTTCTCCAAAATTTTCCGTCCGATTTTTTAAATCAGCACATCAATTTCTTCGTCTTTGTAAGACGGACACAATGGTACCCAAATCTCATCGATCCGATAAAAATCGGGGGGAGATAGAGTTTAAAAGTTGTTTAAACTTCGGAAAATTCCAAAGCCGCCAATTTCCACACGATTTCCAAACTTTTTTCAAAAATACGTACAATTCGTCTCAGCGCATCCAATGACACTAAGAAAGTTGGGTGTCACAGCGACTAATCGTGAGCCACACACTTTGCAAACTACGCGTCCTTTCGCACTAATTTTTCACTGTTTTTTAAAGAAAATTGTGGTCCGATTTCCACGAAAATTATACCACTGCAATCCTTGCACAATTTTGCATCAGATGACACCAAAATCACCACGATACGCGAACTTTAACCACGCGCGGCGATTTTTAGAAAGCGGAGCGACGCCCAGAACGATCCGTTTGGTGCAGGCACTCGACGCAGAACCTAACCTAACCTAACCTAACCTAACCTAACCTAACCTAACCTAACCTAACCTAACCTAACCTAACCTAACCTAACCTAACCTAACCTAACCTAACCTAACCTAACCTAACCTAACCTAACCTAACCTAACCTAACCTAACCTAACCTAACCTAACCTAACCTAACCTAACCTAACCTAACCTAACCTAACCTAACCTAACCTAACCTAACCTAACCTAACCTAACCTAACCTAACCTAACCTAACCTAACCTAACCTAACCTAACCTAACCTAACCTAACCTAACCTAACCTAACCTAACCTAACCTAACCTAACCTAACCTAACCTAACCTAACCTAACCTAACCTAACCTAACCTAACCTAACCTAACCTAACCTAACCTAACCTAACCTAACCTAACCTAACCTAACCTAACCTAACCTAACCTAACCTAACCTAACCTAACCTAACCTAACCTAACCTAACCTAACCTAACCTAACCTAACCTAACCTAACCTAACCTAACCTAACCTAACCTAACCTAACCTAACCTAACCTAACCTAACCTAACCTAACCTAACCTAACCTAACCTAACCTAACCTAACCTAACCTAACCTAACCTAACCTAACCTAACCTAACCTAACCTAACCTAACCTAACCTAACCTAACCTAACCTAACCTAACCTAACCTAACCTAACCTAACCTAACCTAACCTAACCTAACCTAACCTAACCTAACCTAACCTAACCTAACCTAACCTAACCTAACCTAACCTAACCTAACCTAACCTAACCTAACCTAACCTAACCTAACCTAACCTAACCTAACCTAACCTAACCTAACCTAACCTAACCTAACCTAACCTAACCTAACCTAACCTAACCTAACCTAACCTAACCTAACCTAACCTAACCTAACCTAACCTAACCTAACCTAACCTAACCTAACCTAACCTAACCTAACCTAACCTAACCTAACCTAACCTAACCTAACCTAACCTAACCTAACCTAACCTAACCTAACCTAACCTAACCTAACCTAACCTAACCTAACCTAACCTAACCTAACCTAACCTAACCTAACCTAACCTAACCTAACCTAACCTAACCTAACCTAACCTAACCTAACCTAACCTAACCTAACCTAACCTAACCTAACCTAACCTAACCTAACCTAACCTAACCTAACCTAACCTAACCTAACCTAACCTAACCTAACCTAACCTAACCTAACCTAACCTAACCTAACCTAACCTAACCTAACCTAACCTAACCTAACCTAACCTAACCTAACCTAACCTAACCTAACCTAACCTAACCTAACCTAACCTAACCTAACCTAACCTAACCTAACCTAACCTAACCTAACCTAACCTAACCTAACCTAACCTAACCTAACCTAACCTAACCTAACCTAACCTAACCTAACCTAACCTAACCTAACCTAACCTAACCTAACCTAACCTAACCTAACCTAACCTAACCTAACCTAACCTAACCTAACCTAACCTAACCTAACCTAACCTAACCTAACCTAACCTAACCTAACCTAACCTAACCTAACCTAACCTAACCTAACCTAACCTAACCTAACCTAACCTAACCTAACCTAACCTAACCTAACCTAACCTAACCTAACCTAACCTAACCTAACCTAACCTAACCTAACCTAACCTAACCTAACCTAACCTAACCTAACCTAACCTAACCTAACCTAACCTAACCTAACCTAACCTAACCTAACCTAACCTAACCTAACCTAACCTAACCTAACCTAACCTAACCTAACCTAACCTAACCTAACCTAACCTAACCTAACCTAACCTAACCTAACCTAACCTAACCTAACCTAACCTAACCTAACCTAACCTAACCTAACCTAACCTAACCTAACCTAACCTAACCTAACCTAACCTAACCTAACCTAACCTAACCTAACCTAACCTAACCTAACCTAACCTAACCTAACCTAACCTAACCTAACCTAACCTAACCTAACCTAACCTAACCTAACCTAACCTAACCTAACCTAACCTAACCTAACCTAACCTAACCTAACCTAACCTAACCTAACCTAACCTAACCTAACCTAACCTAACCTAACCTAACCTAACCTAACCTAACCTAACCTAACCTAACCTAACCTAACCTAACCTAACCTAACCTAACCTAACCTAACCTAACCTAACCTAACCTAACCTAACCTAACCTAACCTAACCTAACCTAACCTAACCTAACCTAACCTAACCTAACCTAACCTAACCTAACCTAACCTAACCTAACCTAACCTAACCTAACCAGTCCGCGTCCAAACGCCATTAAAATCGGTCGACTCCACGTCGCTCCGCGCCACTTCAAAGTTTTAAAAAATAATTAAAAATAGTTCCGGTAGTGTTACAATAGTGATTTACATATCAAAAGACGCGGAAAAATCCGCTCTTTCGTGCAGTGCTAATTTCATTTTCAAAAATTTTCATTTACTATTTTTCTTAGACTAAAAACTTTAAAAATTTCAGTTTTTGTGCAATTAAAAATACTTAAAGTGCAGTGAAAAATCCAAAGTGTTATCGTAGTGATAGAACACAGTGCTGCGCACCTTTCGACTATATTTTGGTCGATAAGGATTTATATTTGTGGATTTTGTGGACTAAAGACTGGTAAAAACTCAATAACTTTTAAACTAAATCTATAAGCACCCTTTTTTATCACCTTAATCGATAGATCTCGTCAAGGCGCGTCGATTGACACCCATATCGACACCATCCAACTCAAATTGGATTTTTCAGCGGCTGAAAACCAGTTTTTCAGTCGCCAAATCACGGCGCTTCAGTTTACAAAAACAAAAACTATACAGGATTGTGCGCAAAACTAAGGCCTATCGATTGACATATCGGAACTGAAAATCCGATAATTTTCAGGCACTGAAAAAACCCAAAAACCGGTTTTTGCGTTAAAACCCCCAGAAGGGAACGCAACATCTACAAACCATTATCACCATAAGATCCGGCTTCTCCTGGCGCATCTTTGGACACAAAGTTTTTGAATTTCTGATAAGTAGTTCTGGAGTTACAGATTTTTTTCTAATTTTCGCAATAAATTGTTAATTACTCCTACCATATACATATAATCGTACATATTTTTACATAGAAAAATAGAACTCGTTAAGACGCATCGTTCTATACCAGTATTGCAGGGATAAAACGAAAACCTGATTTTTCAGAGGCTGAAAACTGGTTTTTTCCAATTTTTCAGTCGCCGACTCACGGCCCTTCTACTTACAACAACAGTTACTATTCTAAAATACGCACAAGACAGCTGGCTATCGATTGACATATCGTTTTTAAAAAATCGGAATTCAAATATCCCCTAAAAACACCAGAAAACTGGTTTTTGCGTCTGAACGCCTACCAAACAGTACGATACCACCTCAGCACCATCGCCATTAGCTGCGTCTTCAATCTGCGCACCCCTGGACATCAACATCATCAATTTCCGTCGTGTAGTTTGGAAGATAGGACCATCGGAAGATTTCTGCACAGGGTTTCCACAGGATCCCTGTGCAATAAAAATCCATTCTATACAGGGTATAATACACCAAACTCCCTTCTATCGGAAAAGCTACCACGACTCCGCCAGCATCCATCATCAGCTCCACCAGGAGTCAAGATTCCTGGTGATCATCAGGAACTGCTTCTTCGCCACCACCATCTTGTAGTCCTGCTCGCGGGCTACAAGAAGAACCCAAACTCCGGTGCCTACAGTCCAGCGGAACAGGAGATATCCTGTGCGGAAGTACCAGGTAAGGCGGATTACCAGCCTCATCTCCAACACCACACGTAACTACACATAAACACACCGAGCTTGGGCTCGTTTAGACCGCCTTCTTAAGGCGAACACAACTACACGCATACAGCCGTTCGCAAACTTACCTTTCATCCCCTAAATTGAATTTTCACCCCCCCTCCCCTAAAATTTTTACCCCCCCTCCGCACCCCCCCGTGTCATATATCGTTTGATTCGTCTTTTAAAGGCGATTCTAACGCTGTAATCAGATTTCATTTTTGACCCCCCCTCCACTTTTTACGAAAAAATGATTACTCGTTCCCCACCAAAATCGTCAAAACCAAGCACCCCGACCCCTTCGCCTGGGACTGCCTCCAACACTGCTGCTAGACGGACTCTAGCCGAAGTCCTGAGCCCTGCTTTCAGCCGCAGCGTTCAACTAACTGAGCCAACACATACACTCATGGCGAGAGAGTACAGGCGAAAGGGTTTGGACGCCATCGCTGCCTCCAGAAACCTAAAGACGGAACTGAAGGTAGCAATCACAGAGGCGATCGACGGACTCTTCGGAGTCATAGCACACTTTGGTTCTCCCTCCCCCCCCCCCTCCCCCTCTAAGCCTCCCGCAGTTGCGACGGATGAAACAACAAGGAAATCCAACCCTGACGCCAACACTACACTATTAATTGAGAAAATAGATCAGCACACAAAGCTCCTCGAGGAGTCCAATAAGGCCATCAGCGCGCTCAATAAACAATTGAAATCCACACCCAAACCCACCAACACCGAATACACTAATAACACTACAGACAAGATCAAAACCAAAACATACGCCACGGCCACCGCGGCCCCTAAAGCACCCGCCGGCCCGACAATTATTGTTTCCGGCGAGGGGTTTGAAACAACAGAAAAACTCATCACACAAATTTGCAAAACAGTAAACTTCCGCCAGGGTGGATACGCACCACTTAAGGTCACTCCACTCTCAAACAATAAACTCAAAATGGTCTTCGAATCCGAAGACCATAAAAAGCACACAGTCACACAACTCAACAACACTAACACAATTAAGGCCCAAGATGAGAAGAGGATTAGTCCAATGATCATCTTGAAGGGCATATCCAAGAACATACCGGAGTTTGACCTCATTCACACTATTAGGGATCAGAACCCAACACTTACCAACCATACATTCTCAATTAAATTCTTGGCCAACAACCGTAACACCTCACTGTATAACACGGTCCTCACAACCACACCCTCTGCCTGGAAAGCTTTTGCTGACCTCGGCAGAGTTAACATCGGCATGCAGCGGGTGCACTGTGCGAACTTCTCACCATTCAGGCAGTGTCAGAACTGCCTGAATTTCGGACACACTAAAAACCGGTGCCCCGCTAAATCACCCACATGCGCCAAGTGCTCAGCCCAACATCTTACCGCTGAGTGCAAGGAGCACACATTCACATGCACAAACTGCCACCAACACAACATAACCCACAAAACAACCACTGATACCCAACACCGCGCCGATTCAGAGCGTTGCCCCAAACTCAGAGCTATGCGCGCCCGCGTTGAATCAAAAGTCGACTACGCTTAAACACGCATATACTTCAGCAAAAACCATAGCAAACAAAACACACAACACAACACATAAACTACACTCAATCTACTACACCTTAAACCTACACCGAAGTCGACTGCGACCACAGCGCACGGCAACAGTTCTTGGGCAGCCTCCGCAATACTTACATCACACAAAACACTTATGCCATCACACAGATACACTGTATAATACACACCTTCACAAGGACCGGTTGTACATTACTACCTTTCGCAGACACTCTACATCCCTTACAACACCCTTTCATCTAACAGCTGTTACACACATACTTACATTTACACTTAGCTGCTATCCGTCTTACTTTGGTTCCTTCTACTTCCCCAATTTCTTTGTTTGCTTTTAGTATTTGTATATTCACTCTTTTTGTCTAAAATGTTTTACTCACTGTGTTTTATAATACTACTGTTAATTTTATTGTCATTTTTACTTTTTCTCAGCAAATTATCGTTACTACAACTTATGTTTAAATTTGTCACCTTGCTTTAAAATGTTACTGATAATTTTATTGTCACTTTTACTTTTGATTTTACTCAGCAACATGATTCAAATTTGTCACCTTGTCTTAATAATACTACTTTTAATTTTATTGTCACTTTTACCTTTACCTTTGCTTATTAAATACGTTAAATCTGTCATTTTGTTAATCTGAACTGTTTTGTTTAGCGCAAGCAGTTATAATTGTCATTTTTCCATTATTTCAACTGAAGTTTATAAATTCTTTAGTCATTATTCTTACTGGTAATTTCACACCACCATGGTACTACAAAATGTTTTCTTTTTATTTTCAAAACACGGTAATGGCGCAGGTGGTTGAGGAGAAGGAATTGTATCCAATAGCATGACTGATCCTCAACCATCCCGTCGTGCCTAAACCTTTTGATAAAATGTTTAAACCATCAAATACCTTTATAGGATATTTTTTGTACATTACAGCACTCTCAACGCGCGGGTTACTACAGGTGGTTGAGAGGAGGAATTTGTATCAAATAGCATGCCGATCCTCAACCACCTTACCCGCGCCCACCACCACTAGCATGTGCTATTGTCTGTTACTTTATATTGTACCTTTTCTTATATTAAATTTAATTACTTAAATTTTTATGCTTGTTTAAACTTATATTTTATGTACATTGTACTATAATACTATTCTGTATATTTCACATTTACACAGAATTTCACACTGTTTTCTTGTATAAATCACGGTTATGGCGCAGGTGGTTGAGGGGAAGGAATTGTATCCAATAGCATGACTGATCCTCAACCATCTCACCGCGTCTAAAACCATTTATTACGTGTTTAAATTATTGAACTCTTAAGTTAATCATTGTTTATATCAACACATTCATGTTTTGTATTTCTCTACACCAATTATTTTTTTTTTACATGTAAATACTTTAACTTTATACTTTTATTTAATTTAAGAAGTTCTTTGTACACAAAGCATTGAAAGCGCGCGGGTAAACACAGGTGGTTGAGAGGAGGAATTTGTATCAAATAGCATGCCGATCCTCAACCACCTTACCCGCGCCTACCAACATTAGTTTTATATTCCTTTACTTTATTCTGTATCTTTTAATTGTAAAATTTTTTCTACTGTACTCTTTTATAATATGTTAACACTATACTAAAATAAGACCTATAAATATTATCGTTACGACGTGGACTCTATGCAGGTGGCTCAGTGAAGGTTGATCGTATCCGATAGCGAAGCCGACACTGAGCCACCTCACCTACACATATTGTTTAATTTTATTGAAATAAATAAAACCCACTGAAAAAAATTATTAACCTAGCTTAGCTTCCTCGGCCCCGGGGCGTGAGTCGCCGGGGAGGTAGGCCCACTAGAAATTAGCAAAAAAAAAAAAAAAAAAAAAAAAAAAAAAAACCTAACCTAACCTAACCTAACCTAACCTAACCTAACCTAACCTAACCTAACCTAACCTAACCTAACCTAACCTAACCTAACCTAACCTAACCTAACCTAACCTAACCTAACCTAACCTAACCTAACCTAACCTAACCTAACCTAACCTAACCTAACCTAACCTAACCTAACCTAACCTAACCTAACCTAACCTAACCTAACCTAACCTAACCTAACCTAACCTAACCAGTCCGCGTCCAAACGCCATTAAAATCGGTCGACTCCACGTCGCTCCGCGCCCTCACAAAGTTTGTTAAAAGTTTTAAAAATAGTTCTAGTGTAGTGACAGTGACAATTTTTACATCAGTAGATGCGGAAAAATCCGCTCTACCTTTTAGTGTAAAGTGCATATTAAATTATTTTCTTTTTCGATTTTTTTTGGACCAAAAACATTAAAATTTTCAGTTTTTTCGATTTTAAAAATAGTATTAGTGAAGTTAAAATTATTTAGTGATTACCAAGTGATAGGACACAGTGCTGCGCACATTTCGACCCTATTTGGGTCGATAAGGATTAATAATTGAGGATTTGAGGACCAAAACTGCGGTAAATTCTCAATAACTTTTTATTTAAATCTACGACCACCCAGTTTCTATACATCAAACGATAGATCTCTTCAAGGCGCATCGATTGATACCAATCACGATCACATTTAGCTGAAACTGGATTTTTCAGCGACTGAAAACCAGTTTTTCAGTCGCCAAATCACGGCGCTTCTACATACAGACACGAATCTTTTACAGGGCTATTTGCCACATTAAGAGCTATCGTTTGACATATCACACTTGTGAATCGGTGCATCATCAGACCCTCAAATCACCGGAAAACCGGTTTTTGCGTTTGAACCCCACCAAGACAACGCACCACAATAGTGGCAAATATACCATCAGAACCGGCTTTTCTCGGCGCATCTTCTGACATCAAAATCACAAATTTCCGTTCAGCAGTTCAGAAGATATAGATTTTTTTTCACATTTTCACATTAAATTTCAAATTTCTCCTTCAAGATATACAAACTTATACATTTTTATACACCAAACGATAGAGCGATCCAAGGCGCATCGTTTAATACTAATTTTATCTCAGTCGGACAGAAATCCAATTTTTCAGGAGCTGAAAACTAACTTTTTCACGTTTTTTATTCGCCCAATCGCGGCGCTTCATTTTATAATTACAAAACCTGCACAGGATTATCAGAAAAGCTTAGAGCTATCACCTGACACATCAATTTTGAAAATCGGAACACCGAGCGCCCTTCAAATCCGCAAAAAACTGGTTTTTGCGTTCAAACGCCCTCGGAACAACGCACAACTTTTACACAAGTCATCACAGCAGCACCGGCGTCGTCTGACGCATCAGACGACACCAGGATCATCATTCTCCGTTGTGCGGTTCCTGAGATACCAGCAGTTTCCACCTTTACTCCAGGGTTTCCTAGGGAACCAGCTCACCTAGAAACCTAATTTTTACACTACCATATCAGCAAAAATCATCTTTTACGGACTAGACCTTTTCTTCGCATCAACCTTCATCACCAGCTCCACCAGGAATCAAAATTCCTGGTGATCACCAGGAACTGCCTCATCACCACCACCATCTGGTAGAGCTCTTCGCGGGCTACTAGGCGATACCAAACACCAGCTTCAGCAGTGCAGCGGCTTTGAAGATATCCCGTGCGGAAGCAACAGGTAAGGCGGATTACCAGCCTCATCTCCAACACCACACTCATTCAATCAGAAACATATCGAGCTTGGGCTCATTCGAACCGCCTTTTTAAGGCCAACTCTAACACAGCCATACAGACATTCACAAACCCTCCCTTCACCCCCCAGACTGAAATTTCCTTCCCCCCCCTCAAAATCTCAACCCCCCTCCCAACCCCCCGTGTTTGGGGTCATTTAAACCAGCTTCTTGAGGCGATTAAGCCAAGCACCACCCCCTCCTAAAATATGCTTCCCCGAACCCCCCCTAAAACTTCTTCTAACAATACCCCTCCGCCGACAACTTCCAACCCTACTGCAAGGCGGAACATAGTAAATTCTTTGAGCCCCGCCTTTGCTCGCTCCAGTCTACCTGCGGAGTCCACTCACATGGAGTTGGCAAGGGATCTTCGGCGTAGGGCGATCAATGCGCTCTCTTCATCACGTAATCTCAAAACAGAGATTAAAGTCGCGATCACGGAGGCAATCGACGGCCTTTTCGGGGTCGTTGCGATCCTCGATCCCTCCACCGCCCCCATCAAACCCCCCTCACCCAAAGCAGATAACACAAACACCGAGATCAACACCAATACCACACTGCTCATTAACAAAATAGACCAACACACAAAACTGCTAGAGGACTCGAACAAGGCTTTGAGTGCCTTTACAAAACAACTTAAATCGACACCCAAATCTACACCCTCGGACCCCCCACTACACAACACTGCACACAAAAATAACACATACGCCGCCGCCGCTGCTACACCCAAACCCACAGGCCCCTCCATCGTCGTATCGGGAGAGGGTCTCGATACCACCGAAAGGCTTTTAACACAAGTTAGTAAAACTGTCGATTTCCGTCGGGGCGGGTACGCACCCCTTAGAATCACTCCCCTTTCAAATAACAAAGTCAAGATGGTCTTCGAAACCGAAGAACACAAAACTCACACACTCACAAAACTACAAACCAACAACAAAATCAAGGCACAAGAGGAAAAGCGCCTCAACCCGATGATTATCATCAAAGGCATTTCAAAAAACACACCCGAATTCGAACTCATCGACACACTCAAAGACCAGAACCCAACACTATCAAACCACACCTTCACAATTAAATTCCTAGCTAACAATCGCAACACCTCACTATACAACACAGTCTTGAACACCACACCCTCTGCCTGGAAAGCGTTCGCTGACCTAGGCAGAGTAAACATTGGCATGCAACGCGTGCATTGCAGCAACTTTTCACCGTTTAGGCAATGTCAAAATTGCCTAAACTTTGGCCACACAAAGAGCCGATGCCCTAACAACACACCCACATGCGCCAAGTGCTCAGCAAAACACCCCACGGCTGAGTGCAAGGAGCCAACACTAACATGCACCAACTGCTCAGAACATAACACGGTACACAAGACCAACACAGACACTCAACACCGCGCCGACTCTGAGCGCTGCCCCAAGGTTCGAGCCATGCGTGCCCGCGTTGAGGCCAAAGTCAACTACGTCTAACCACATTTACTCTCACCAATAACACTGTATAATAGGTTTCGCTGCCAACAGGAAACCTTTTCACACAACTCACACTGCACAATTCACTTTTCATACAAGTTCACACTCGCTCAGACAATGTAGTTGATCATGATCTCAACGCGCGACACAGGCTCTTGGGGAGCCTCCATATACACATATACACATATGGCCAATACACATATTTCAATATCAAACATTTACTTC
>CAVNZL010000002.1:52500-55000 GCA_963693355.1 Pontia daplidice
ATTGCCGCCTCCAGAAATCTGAAAACAGAGCTGAAGGTTGCCATCACTGAGGCGATCGATGGACTCTTTGGAGTCGTCGCTCACCTCGACTCTCCCAAACCATCCCCCAACAAACCCCTCTCAATTCCCTCACCCAAAATTGACAAAACAGATGACACAAAAACAAACACTGAAATTAATACCAACACCACACTACTCATCAGCAAACTTGAACAACACACGAAATTGTTAGAGGACTCTAACAAGGCTTTGAGCGCCTTTACAAAGCAACTAAAATCGCAACCAAAACCTACACCCTCAGACCCTCCACTACACTACACCACACACAAAAGCAGCACATATGCCGCTGCCGCCGCTACACCGAAACCCACAGGCCCCTCCATCGTTGTATCGGGAGAGGGTCTCGATACCACTGAGAGACTCTTAACACAGGTTAGCAAGACTGTCGATTTCCGTCGGGGCGGGTACGCACCCCTTAGAATCACTCCCCTCTCAAATAATAAAGTTAAGATGGTCTTCGAAACTGAAGAACACAAAACTCACACACTAACAAAACTTCAAACCAACAACACTATCAAGGCACAAGAGGAGAAGCGCCTCAATCCGATGATAATCATCAAAGGCATCTCAAAGAACACACCAGAATTCGAACTCATCGACACAATTAAAGACCAAAACCCGACACTGTCAAATCACACCTTCACCGTCAAATTCTTAGCTAACAACCGCAACACTACATTATACAATACAGTCCTAAACACCACACCCTCTGCCTGGAAGGCGTTCGCTGACCTTGGCAGAGTGAACATAGGTATGCAACGTGTGCATTGCAGCAACTTCTCACCGTTTAGGCAATGCCAAAACTGCCTAAACTTCGGCCACACTAAGAGTCGGTGCCCTAACAACACACCCACATGCGCCAAGTGCTCAGCAAAACACCCTACTGCTGAGTGCAAGGAGACCACACTAAATTGCACCAACTGCTCAGAACACAACACACTACACAAGACCAACACTGACACTCAACACCGCGCCGACTCTGAGCGCTGCCCCAAGGTCCGAGCCATGCGTGCCCGCGTTGAGGCCAAAGTCAACTACGTCTAATCACATTTACTCTCACCAACAACACTTTATATCAGGTTTCGCTGACAACAGGAAACCGTTGCACACAACTCACACTGCACATTTCGCATTTCATACAAGTTCACACTCGCTCAGACGCTGTAGTTGATTATGATCTCATCGCGCGACACAGGCTCTTGGGGAGCCTTCATATACACATATGGCCTATACACATATTTTAATATCAAACATTTATTTTAACAAATACGTACATTAACACAACTTACTTAATCACAATTATTGCACACCTACACATATATCACCCCCACATCCCTTCATTCTCCTAATTAACACATCAATCTACGGTACACACCCTCTACAATCTCACTTAGATAACACAACTCTAGGCTATCATCCACCTTACCTGTGGAACTTCATTTGTCGCATTAAAATTCTATGCTCTATCTACGTTCTATCTACATTTTTAAATTTTTTAAATATTTTACACTCTTTTACTTTTACTAAATTTCAATTATAACTTATTACTTGTTCACATATGTAAACATTTTGGCCAGTCAGATGTGCTCACTGCTGTGACCTACCAACGATCTATGTTAATTCATATTTTATTTACATTATTGCAAAGTCACTGTACTACTTACTTTACTTTACTTAATTTAGCTGTTTATATTCAATCCTAGAACTATTGCTCACCATAGTCTTTATTATTTTTCTTCAGTATAACCAGGCATATTGTTTTCTTTGTTTACTTTTAATTATTATTATAATCGTATATAAACATGGTTACGACACTGGTGGTTGAGTGGAAGTGATTGTATCAAATAGCATGACCGACCCTCAACCACCAAAACAGTGTCTACTACCTCTATTTTAAGAGTTTAAATTATTAAGTTCTCAGACTTACTGTGAGCTTTTTGCACTCTACTCTACTGTAATCTCGGTGCGGTTTTCTTTTGGGGCGGTTGAGAGGAAGAAATTGTATCAAATAGCATGACTGATCCTCAACCGCCCCAACCACACCTACCATCACTAGCATATGCTACTTATTTTTTACTTGTAAATACCTTTAAATTTTCATCATAATTTTAATAATTTTAATATTATAACTTTTCTATTTTTGCACTTTCACATATTTTATGTTCTATGTTCACACTTAGTTTATCAGTTTAATTCTTGTTAATCATGGTTACGACGCTGGTGGTTGAGCGGAAGGGATTGTATCAAATAGCATGACCGACCCTCAACCACCACAACAGCGGCTAACCTCTAGGTTAGGAGTTTAAATTATTAAGTTCTGTGTGTAAGAGCTTTTTGTACTCCTCTCCATGTTAATCACGGTGCGGTTTGGAGCGGTTGAGAGGAAGAAATTGTATCAAATAGCATGACTGATCCTCAACCGCCCCAACCGCACCCACAA
>CAVNZL010000002.1:57500-387500 GCA_963693355.1 Pontia daplidice
TTTGCCACATTAAGAGCTATCGTTTGACATATCACACTTGAGAATCGGTGCATCATCAGACCCTCAAATCACCGGAAAACCGGTTTTTGCGTTTGAACCCCACCAAGACAACGCACCACAATAGTGGCAATAACACCATCAGAACCGGCTTTTCTCGGCGCATCTTCTGACACCAAGATCTCAAATTTTCATTAAGCAGTTCTGGAGATAAAGATTTTTTTTCACATTTTCATAATAATTTTCAAATAACTACTTCAACTCATATAAAATCATACATATTAATACATCAAACGGTAGAGCGATCCAAGGCGCATCGTTTAATAGCAATATCATCGCAATCGGATAACAACCCGATTTTTCAGGGGCTGAAAACGAACTTTTTCAAGTTTTTCAGTCCCCCAAGCGAGGCGCTTCAATTTATAGTAACAAGACCTGCATAGGATTATTGCAAAAGCTTAGAGCTATCGCCTGACACATAAATCTCGAAAATCGGAGCACCGACTGCCCTTCAAATCTGCAAAAAACTGGTTTTTGCGTTCAAACGCCCTCGGAACTACGCACAACTTTTACGCACGTCATCGCAGCAGCACCGGCGTCGTCTGACGCATCAGACGACACCAGGATCATTAATTTCCGTTGTGTGGTTCCCGAGTTATCAGCAGCTTCCGCCTTTACTCCAGGGTTTCCTAGGGAACCAGCTCACCAAAAAATTAAATTCATACTGCATATTATCCGCAAAAGTCGTTTGTTACGGACCAGACCTCTTCACCACATCGACCATCATCACCAGCTCCACCAGGAAGTAATTTTCCTGGTGATCACCAGCGTTGACACCACCACCCACACCATCGGTCAGAGCTCGACGGGGGCTTTCAGAAAAAGCCAAACATCGGTACACTCTAAGCAGCGGACTGGGAGCAATCCTTCCTCTAAACTTCAGGTAAGGCGGATGATCAGCCCCAACAGCCACTCAACACATTCTTTCACGTAAACACACCGAGCTTGGGCTCTATCGAACCGGCTTTCGAAGGCCAACACGAATTCACGCATACAGACGCTCACAAACCCTCCCCTCACCCCCCAAACTGAATTTCCCTTCCCCCCCCCTTAAAATCTCAACCCCCCCTCCCCACCCCCTCGTGTTTAGTATCGTTTGAATCGTCTTTGGAAGGCGATTCCAACGCACTACTCAGACATCACTTCCGACCACCCCCCACCTCCACCCTAATCATGCTCCCCAGAACCCCTCCCAAAACATCGAACCCGACCACCCCTTCGCCGTCATCCTCCAATCCCACTGCCAGGCGGACTCTGGCTGAGATGCTGAGCCCAGCCTTCGCCCGCAAAGACCACCCCGCAGAACCCTCTAACATCATAAGGGCAAGGGAACTTAGACGAAAGGGATTAGACGCCATCGCTGCCTCCAGAAATCTGAAAACAGAGCTGAAGGTAGCCATCACTGAGGCGATCGATGGACTCTTTGGAGTCGTCGCTCACCTGGATTCCCCCCAAACCATCCCCCAACAAACCCCCCCTCATCCCCCTCACCCAAAACTGACAAAACAGATGACACAAAAATAAACACCGAAATTAACACCAACACCACACTACTCATTAGCAAGCTTGAACAACATACGAAATTGTTAGAGGACTCGAACAAGGCTTTGAGCGCCTTCACAAAGCAACTAAAATCTCAACCCAAACCTACACCCTTTGACCCGCCACCACACTACACCACACACAAAAGCAGCACATATGCCACTGCCGCCGCTACACCTAAACCCACTGGCCCCTCCATCGTTGTATCGGGAGAGGGTTTCGATACCACCGAGAGACTCTTAACACAGGTTAGCAAGACTGTCGATTTTCGTCGGGGCGGGTACGCACCCCTTAGAATCACTCCACTTTCAAATAACAAAGTCAAGTTGGTCTTCGAAACTGAAGAACACAAAACTCACACACTCACAAAACTTCAAACCAACAACACAATCAAGGCACAAGAGGAGAAGCGCCTCAATCCGATGATAATCATCAAAGGCATCTCAAAGAACACACCAGAATTCGAACTCATCGACACAATTAAAGAACAAAACCCAACACTGTCAAACCACACTTTCACCATCAAATTTCTAGCTAACAACCGCAACACTACATTATACAATACAGTCCTGAACACCACACCCTCTGCCTGGAAAGCGTTCGCTGACCTAGGCAGAGTGAACATAGGCATGCAACGTGTGCATTGCAGTAATTTTTCACCGTTTAGGCAATGCCAAAATTGCCTAAACTTTGGCCACACAAAGAGCCGGTGCCCCAACAACACACCCACATGCGCCAAGTGCTCAGCAAAACACCCAACGGCTGAGTGCAAGGAGCAAACACTAACATGCACTAACTGCTCAGAACATAACACAGTACACAAGACCAACACAGACACTCAACACCGCGCCGACTCGGAGCGCTGCCCCAAAGTTAGAGCCATGCGTGCGCGCGTTGAGGCCAAGGTCAACTACGTCTAACCACAGTTACTCTCACCAATAACACTGTATATTAGGTTTCGCTGCCAACAGGAAACCTTTTCACACAACTCACACTGTACATTTCGCATTTCATACAAGTTCACACTCGCTCAGACAATGTAGTTGATTATGATCTCACCGCGCGACTCAGGCTCTTGGGGAGCCTCCATATACACATATGGCCAATACACATATTCCATTATCAAACATTTATTTCAAAAACACGCACAATAATACAACTTACTCAATCACACTTATTGCACACCTTAACACATATATTACTCCCACATCCCTTCATTCTCTTAATTAACACATCAATTTACGGTACACACCCTCTACAATCTCACTTAGATAACACAACTCTAGGCTATCATCCACCTTACCTGTGGAACTTCATTTGTCGCATTAAAATTCTATGCTCTATCTACGTTCTATCTACATTTTTAAAATTTTTAAATTTTTACACTCTTTTACTTTTACTAAATTTCAATTATAATTTATAACTTGTTCACATATGTAAACATTTTGGCCAGTCAGATGTGCTCACTGCTGTGACCTACCAACGATCTATGTTAATTCATATTTTATTTACATTATTGCAAAGTCACTGTACTACTAACCTTACTTTACTTAATTTAGCTGTTTATATTCAATCCTAGAACTATTGCTCACCATAGCCTTTATTATTTTTTCAGTATAACCAGGCATATTGTTACTTTGTTTACTTTTAATTATTATTATAATCGTATATAAACATGGTTACGACACTGGTGGTTGAGTGGAAGGGATTGTATCAAATAGCATGACCGACCCTCAACCACCAAAACAGTGTCTACTACCTCTATTTTAAGAGTTTAAATTATTAAGTTCTCAGACTTACTGTGAGCTTTTTGCACTCTACTCTACTGTAATCTCGGTGCGGTTTTCTTTTGGGGCGGTTGAGAGGAAGAAATTGTATCAAATAGCATGACTGATCCTCAACCGCCCCAACCGCACCTACCATCACTAGCATATGCTATTTATTTTCATTTGTAAATACCTTTAAAGGTTTATCATTATTTTAATATTATAACTTTTATATTTTTGTACTATCACATATTTCATGTTCTATGTTAACTTTTAGTTTATCACTTCAATTCTTGTTAATCATGGTTACGACGCTGGTGGTTGAGCGGAAGGGATTGTATCAAATAGCATGACCGACCCTCAACCACCATAACAGCGTCTACACCTCTATCTAAGGGGTTTAAATCATTAAGTTCTGTGTGCAAGAGCTTTTTGTACTCTTTTCTATGTTTATCACGGTGCGGTTTGGAGCGGCTGAGAGGAAGAAATTGTATCAAATAGCATGACTGATTCTCGGCCGCCCCAACCGCACCCACAATCACTAGCCTAAGCTATTAATGTGTACATACTATATTGTTTTCCTTTTTGTAATCTCATGTAATTTGTAATCCTGCTCAATTTGTAACATTTTTAATTTGTAACTTCTTTTCTAATTCGTAATCTTTTTAACATATTGTAAACTATTTTTAAGACCTTTTCACTTATGTTATCAATCTCAATAACCATTAAAAACTAATTAAATTGTAACGACGCGGACTCTAAGCAGGTGGCTCAGCGAAGGTTGATCGTATCCGATAGCGAAGCCGACGCTCAGCCACCTCACCCACCTTTATACATTTTTTATTACAATAAAGATCACCCATGAAAAATTATTTCATAGCTTAGCTTCCTCGGCCCCGGGGCGTGAGTCGCCGGGGAGGTAGGCCCACTAGAAACTAGCAAAAAAAAAAAAAAAAAAAAAAAAAAAAAAAAAAACCAAAACCTAACCTAACCTAACCTAACCTAACCTAACCTTTTTTTTTTTTTTTTTTTTTTTTAACGGTGGAAAAAACTGATTCTTTATCCAGCTAACCCCCCGCGCGGGCGTGCAAGGCGCGGGAGAGTGTGGAGTTCAGCCCCTAGCGCAGTTCAATGCTGTAGCGCAAAGAGGCCACTATCCACTAAAATAACCACCGATGCCCAGAATAACCGCATCAGCGGCGACCCGGTATCGATTTACATTACCCGGGATGTCGCTGCGGCTGCTGCTTAGCACCCTACCTCGGCGCGCAGCACTTCGTTTTTGGGGTACCCCCGAGAAGGGAAAGCACCCCGGCGCTATTGCGCGACGACATAGCCATCAATTTCGTTTAAACAATGAATAAACAAAAGAAAAATTACAACAGGTGTATAAAAACAACTGAGCGCAAGACAGGGCACAATAGTGCCCATGCCTGCTAACAAAAAGTAAATAATAATAAATAAGTAAATAGACCCTATTCCCTATCCCAGTGTCGACGCTTGAAAGCGTCGTCTTCTCCGTCTGCGTTGCCTCGCGGGGGCGGAACACGGATCCATCTCGCGTTTCCGTTCCGCCTCCTCCTTCTTGCTCATTACTTGAGATGCGAAGGTGACAACAGCCTGCCATTTCTCTTCGTTTTGGAGCATCTGCTCGACCATTCCCCTCAAGTCTTGAATCCGACCAACGACATCGTATAAAGAGCTCCTCTCGAGCGCCCAGGCTGGGCACTCGAAGAGGGTGTGGCGAGCGTCGTCATTGGCCGAACCACAATGGTGGCAGGACGTGGTCTCCTCCCTGCCGGCCGTGTTGCACAGATACCTCCCGAAACAACCGTGCCCCGAAAGTATCTGCACTAACCAGTAGGAGAGGTGTCCGCTCCTCCTCCTCGTCCACTCCTGCAAATGAGGGCCCAAAGCGTCAAGCGTCCAACGCCCAGCCCTGGCCTCCCCTATCTCTACAGCCCAATTTTCGAGTGCGGAATCTTCCGCTTCCGACCTCCACGACCTTACTACGTCTGGTTCAGGCTCAGAGCCTGATGTTCTGGCCCTAGTTCTCTTCCAGTAGACGCTCGAGAGAGCCCTTGCAGCATGCCGCCAGGGTAGCAGTCTAGTGAGCGCGCAGGCGGCATCAAAAGAAACCGTCCTGTAAGCTCGAGCCGTTCTGATTGCGATCTTTCGCTGGGCTCTTCTCAGGATCGCCCTATTTGCACTGATCCCGTTCGCCTCCTCTGCCCAGATCGGGCATCCGTAGAGGGCCTTACTCTTCAAGACACCCGCGAAAAGACGGCGTCTACTCTCGCTGGGCCCGCCGATATTGGGCATTACCCTCGCTAGGGCCGCAGCGGTGGCGTCTAGTTTTGGGACTAACGCTGTACAGTGTGGTGTAAAGGACCACTTAGAGTCCAGCGTCAGCCCCAAGTATTTCATTGTTGCGCCTATTTCAATCCTTGCTCCTCCAACCGTGATGACAGATCCTCTGGGTGCACGGCCTTTAGGTAGAAATGCGATGGCCTCGCATTTGTCTAGAGCGACACTTAAACCTAATTTCCTAATTTTTGCTACAAGCTGAGCGACCGAAGCCGTTGCTCTAATTTTAGCTTCTCGCAGATCTGACCCGGATGCCACGATCAGCGTGTCGTCGGCGTACCCCAAAAGCAGGACACCCCTCAATAACGCCGACCGTAGCACCGTATCGTAGCCGAGATTCCACAGGAGCGGCCCAAGGACCGACCCCTGTGGCACCCCGCACGACACTTCATGGCTGGACCAGCCCTCCTGTGTTGGGAACAAAATCCGTCTTCCGCGTAAATAGTCCGCGACAACGGCTCTCAGGTATTGCGGGACCTTGTGTAATGCAAGTCCCTCCATTATGGTGCTCCAGGGCAGGGTGTTGAAGGCGTTGGCTATATCGATAGACACAGCCACTACCACCCCACCCCGGCATGTCGTCTCCTCAGATACTCTGCGCAAGTGCGCTATGGCGTCCACTGTCGAGCGCTGGCGTCTAAAGCCGTACTGCGCATCAGCCAGGTCCGGTCCTTGTGTGGTGAGGTGCGCGTTGATGCGACCGGCAATCATTCTTTCGAATAACTTGCCAGCCTCATTCAACAGCACGATGGGCCGGTAGGCTGACGGAGAGTCTTCCGGCTTCCCAGGCTTCCGCAGAAGTACCAACATGCCCGTCTTCCATATATCGGGGAAGCTCCCCTCGTCCAAACATCTGCTCGTCAGGTCCAGGAATGTCTGGTCGAGTCCGTACTGCAGCGCGAGCGACAGCACCCTTCCGTGCGTTCCATCTGGGCCAGGGGCCGCCTTCTTGCGTCGCAGTTTCGCCAGTGCTCCCTCTAGTTCCGAGATGGTCACCTCCGGTGTAAAAGGCCGAGAAGGTGACTCTGTCGCTGCTGGTACCTCTGGAATGTCCAGTACGGTGGACGGGACTCGCGGAAAAAGTACCGAGACCGTAGACCGCAAGAAACTTGGGTCCAGGGTGGTGGAGAGGGGAGGACCTCGGGGCCGTAGTTTGCTCATGATGAGCTTGTACGGGCGTCCCCAGGGGTCCTCTTCTAAGGTGTCGACAAAGTCCCGCCACGACTTCTCCTTGGCAGAGGAGATTTCCTTTTTGAGGCGGGTCTGCGCCTCTCTGAACAGCGTGTAAAGACGCTGTTCTTCCGCTGGATCGATATTTATGTTGGCCCTTCTGCGGTAGTGACTGTATCGCCTTCTTGCTCTGACGCAGTCACCACGCAGCTGCGCCAGGGCGTCATTCCACCAATGCACACTTCTGTTGTTATTCATGGCCCTGGATCGGCGCATGGAGCAGTCGGACAACTGCCCAAGCGTCTTGCCCAGCCAAGTCGCCTGGTCCTCGCTATTTGCGAGACTTGGCCGTGACCAAGCCGCCACTATCGCAGCAATCTCTAACTCCTCCTGCACAAGGGACTTAAGGGCCCATTTGGGGCCGATCTCCGGCGGAGTTCGATGAACCGGGGACTGGCCGGACCGAGCATCTGCCGAGGGGAGGACCTGAAACCGAATGTAGCGGTGATCTGACAGGGTCTCGACCTCGGTCAGTACCTCCCAGCCTTGAACACGCGGCGCGACAGAGGATTCCGCGAACGTGATGTCTATCACAGAACCTCCGCCCATGCGCACACACGTGAACTCGGAACCCCGGTTTAACGGCGACAGGTCGTGTGCCGCTGCCCATTCCAGCAACGCAACGCCGCGAGGGTCCGTGACTGATGAACCCCACGCCCGCGACTTGGCATTGAAGTCGCCCGCAACAATCAGGCCGAAAGGCCTGCTCCAGCGGATGACAACATCAACCTCGTTCAGGAACTCCTCGAACTCCGCCAGGGTGCGGTTTGGCGAGAAATATACACCAACAATACAAATAGCGCCTATTCTGATACCGACGCAGCCATTCTTGGATATTGAGGAAGTGACTGGGGTGTCACAGGTGTTAGTGACGATGGCGACGGAATTAGTGCTGTCTCCTACCCAGTCACTCCTGTCTGATATTCGGTAAGGCTCCGATATGACCGCGACGTTGATATGCCACTGTGCCAGAGATTGGACTAAAAGGTCCTGGGCTCCAGCGCAGTGGTTGACGTTGGCTTGGAGGACTTTCAGGGCGTGATCCATTACTGTCCCACGATCCCTGAAGTCTCCATAGCTTCGCCCTCCTTTGTAGGCGCTTGGCGGGTCTTCTGGACTGCTTGCCTTCGTGTCACCCTAACCTTGGGCGCCATACAGCGCAGGCTACCCAGGCTGTGGTCAGCCTTCCTCTTTTGCTCTGCGCAGACAGGGCAGTGAGGCACCGAGGAGCACTCGGCCGCTCTGTGCTCTACAGAACCGCACTTTCGGCAGAGGCCGCTCCTATCAACTTCTTCAGGACATCTGCTCGCTACGTGTCCCGTGCGACGACAACGGTAGCACTGCAGGTCCTTCGGAATCGACACAAGAACCTTGGCCGACATCCATCCTATTAGGAGCCGACCTTGTTGGAGGGCCTTTGCAGCGTTTACGGGAACCCGTGCCCAGGCTGTAAAGAGGCCTACTCTATCGGCACGGGGTTCCCCGACTTTAATTTGGTCAGCCGGACAACCCGTCTTTGTGGCTATGGCTGCTCTTATCTCATCTTTTGTGACAGAGTCATCAAGACCGAAGACTTTGATGTCCGCCATTTTCACTGGTCTTGCAACCTTCACTTCCTCTTCTGTATAGATAGCCTTCAGCTTGGCTGCTAAAGCGTCCGCTTTAGGGCCGCTCGTCGCCAGGGACCCAGGGATCTGGAGAATCGCAGCCCCCGTGATCGCGCGCCGGAACCGAAGACCATCGACGCCTATCTCTTGGAGGTTGATCTGCGCCTTCGCCCTTCTGATCGCCTCTGCATACGAGAGGCTCCCACCATCTTTGGAGATAGTGAGAACAACCGCAGCAGAACGAGGAGCCTTCAATTTTGGTGGTAGATCTGGCTTTCTGCCGGTTCTTGACCTACTTCTCCCGATTTGTTGCCGGGCTCTGAATGCCCTAGACGCTACCGGCAAATTGGTAGTAGCCGAAGCGTTGCGACGTCCCCTCCCGTTTGCCTTTGGTGGTGCTGGTGGTGGGCCCCTGGACCTATTGCCAGCATGGGGAATGCCGACCTCCACAGCGCCGTGGGCTTTGTAAGCCCTTGACGTTGATGGAAGCTGGGTCTTACCATTCCTTCCAACTTTTTGCCATCCGTCCTCCAAAACGTCCGGGTTAGGCAATCTGTATGCATCTTTCTGTGTCGAGTTAGCGCTGGCGGCGGTGGAGTGGGCCCTGGCTGACGCAGAGGTGCTGGCCATGGATCTTTCTGGCACCACCGGTGCCTCGTTCGAGTTCTTTTTGTTCTTCTTCTTTTTTGTTTTCTTCACTTTCTCTGGGACACTGGCGTTCGAGACGGCGGGGCTTCGCTTCGCGGGGACCGCGGGAGCAGTCGCCGGGAGCATCGCGTCGTCCATGGTTTTCGAAGCACCAGTTGGGTCATTTTTTCTGCTTATTTGCTTTTCTTTCCTTTTATCCGCCGCCAGCGGGGGACGGAGTACGGGCTCAGGATTGAGCCGGGACTCCAGACCCTCGATGCGGGCGTTAATTCTTTCCCCGACATTCTTAATCAGCCGGGCTTCAAGTTCGGCCAGGTCTCCTGGCTTGTAAGTCGGTCCGTTTGCCATAGACTTCCTCATTTCCACCATGTCATTTTGTATGGCCTCTAGTTGGGCCCTCAGTCGTTTGTTATCGTCGCGCAGTGCCCTTGTTTCATCGTTTATGGAACGGGCAAGGATCCTGCGGAAGTCCATCTGTAATGAGTGTACGGCATCCTTAAGGTCGCGGACGAAAGTCCCCTTTAGGGACGAGGACTTCGTCGCGACCTTCATTACCATATTAAGGCTTTCTTCCACTCGTTTCTGTATAACAACGGAGTGGTCGTCACCATCATCGAGGGAAACTTCTTCTATACCCCGTGGAAGGGTGTTTCTTGTTTTCCGTGCGTTGGCCATCTCCTTCTCCAGTTCAGCCTCCGCGCGCGCCCTTTCAAATTCCTTCTCTGTCCTGAGGTATTCACGCTTCGCAGCCGCTAGGCCCATGTATTCCCCAGTAGTGGGTGGGCGTCCCGGCTTGCGTTTACCGGCAGCAGCGACCGACGCAGGTGTATCGGTCGAGCTGCCCTCTTCTGACTCAGAAAGGCGCGCCCTCTTACGCGCTTTCCAAAACTTGGACGCTGGGGAGACTCCAGCACAGCCCGAATGGCCAGACGACGCACTATACATCGACCGGTCAGACTCATCTCCGCTATCCAAACCGCGGTTCTTATCAACCGCCTCCTCTCTACGCGAGGTTGTGGGCGTCGGCGTTCGCGTCACAACAACTCGCAACTCCTTTCCGTTCTCATTTAATATATAAGTTTTATTGTTTTTTCCTATTTTATCCGTCATCATGCATGGGTCGTTGCCGCCTTCACCCAGACATCCTTCAGGGACATCGCTGGCGGCAGGGTTCACTCGATAATTAGGGAAAAAGTAGTCCGCCCGGGTGGAGCCCCACACCCGGGTAACCCTTGTACGCCGCGGGGGCGGGAGGTACCCGCGGGTTGGCCGCTAACGGCCAGGAAGCGTTCCTGGCACCCGCAGATGCGGGCGAGTGCTGGCCACGCGAGGCCCGATCGGGCGCCCCAGCCAACACTCTTTCCGGGTTTTTTCTGTGGTGTCCTTCCACTTGAGCCGGCCTCTTAAGGCAAGCCCCCTGGACCGCAGCTCCATGCTAAACGTGACAGCACGGGAGATGCGGCTAACAGGTCGCCCGATGGGGGGTCAGAACCCCTAACCACCGGCAGCACATCGCTACCGGGGCCCACCGCGCATTTTCAGCAGCAACACTGCAGCCTATCTTCTACAAACCCAAAAGGGTGACTTCTAAGCGTAAACAACGCACCTAGGCTCCTTGTGAGTAAGAAACCTTTCTTCTGATTTGCCGGTGATTACTTCCGCAGCGACGCCGATCGCCCCTTCAATAATCCCGGCAGCGCTCTTTTTTTAAGGTGGCAGCAGCCCACCCTCCCAGTTCGCGACCGTCGAATAACATACGACGATTCGACAAGCCCTGGGGACCGCAGATATGTACATGGGTGTAAAGAACCCTCTCCGCAACACATTGAAAATATATGTACATGGGTGTAAAGAACCCTCACCTTCATAATAAAGTGTATAATATTTACACGGGTCTCCAAATATATTTACAAAAATATAAAAGACTTACCAGAAAAACTCCAGTGATCCTCGCCCTTGTCCTTGTCCAGCGTAGTCCAGTCCACTGCAGACTCCAAGTCCGCAGGGTTCTCCTCACTGCACTGCGCTGCACTAAGCACTCACGCACACTGTGCACTACCGTGTTGTGGGCCATGTGTTAAGCCGACTAACTCGATCTTCAGCGCTCTACCGCACTGGATCACTCACCCTGTGGGCCATGTATTAGGCCAACTCCACTCGTTGCGACAACGGGGGATGCAAAACTCCCTAACCGGAGGCGCATTTCTCATACGCCATTCCCGGCCCGCCGCGCTGTATACGGTGATGACAACCGTCACACCACCCATAAACTGTGGGCTCTAAAGATAAATGATGCCCAACAGGGCCATCTCCATAAAGCCTTACTTAACTTTCACGATCAGCGATCGCTCCAGCTGGCAAGGACGAGCGGGAATGGTCATCCGCTGGGCGCTGATGCCCTGTATACAGACCGGCGTCCAAAGTGGAGGCCGGCCAATCCCTTATTCGCTTCCCCTTCGCGACGGTAATACAACGGTCGCTCCAGGTACTGAGCCCCCCCCCGGCACGACAAGCCTAGGGAGCCACGGGTAAGTTCGTCCGCGGTGGGGGGGGGAACCTAACCTAACCTAACCTAACCTTTTTTTTTTTTTTTTTTTTTTCCTGGGGAAATGCATTTCGCAGACACCGTGCCGGGGCAAAATTCTGTTGGCACGGGTACTGTGGGGACTCAAGCCCTGAAAAGGGCTCACTACCCCACTAAAACCCCAGGGCCCAATTCAACTCGCTATATGTCGGGGCCCGGGTACTGAGATGTCATTGCTCCGGGACCCCAACAAGCGACTGCTGCGACTGCAGCTCTCCTTGCCGCATTTATGCGGTGCGACACCTTATATATACACTTTCAACCCACCTAATAGTGGGGTGAGAAGTTCTCCTTATTTACATATTTACAGATCTATATTTACAGATATATATGTACATACTCCTAAGTATAAAAATTACCTAATTACTATTTACAGTATATTCTCGCGCTGCGTGACGTCGCCGGCGACCGCCTGTTCTACGACGCCGTATCGGAGCGGACGCGGGATCAACTTCACGCGCCCGCTCGGCTTCCTCCTTCTGTCTAAGTACAGTACACGCAAAGTTTTCCAGCCGTGTCCACGCCGCCTTATCGTCTATAATTCGCCGAACTATTTCCGTGCTGAGTGAAGTGTCGGAACGGATGATACTAGCAATGGAGAGCCTTTCAACCGCCCACGCAGGACATTCAAATAACGTGTGGCCCACATTGTCGTTCAGGGCTCCACAGTGATGGCAGGCCGGGGACTCCTCCCGACGCGCAATACGGAACAGGTAACTCCCGAAGCACCCATGCCCGGAGAGTACCTGCACCAACCAGTAGGATGGAGTCCCTCGTCGCCGCCTTACCCAATCCTTAAGGACGGGACGTATGGCGTTCAACGTCCAAGTGCCAGCTCTTGAAGAACTCAGCTCCTCCTCCCAGAGATTTAGCACATTATCATGGGCTTCTTCCCTCCATGCCTTGACTACCTCTGGGGCAGGCTCCTGTCCACGAGCTCTGAGTTCTGCCCGCCGCCAGTATACTTCTGCAAGCGCAGCCGCATCAAGATGCCACGGTAGTAGCCCGGCGATGACACACACGGCGTCGCAGGACACCGTGCGGTACGCCCTCACCACCCGCGTGGCAATCGTGCGCTGCGCCCGCCGAAGTATCGCCCTATTGGAAGTAAGATTGGCCTCGTCCGCCCAGATCGGGCAGCCGTACAGGGCCTGAGACCTCACTACCCCAGCGTATAAACGACGTCGTCTGACGCTGGGCCCGCCGATATTGGGTAAAATACGACACAAAGCCGCCGCCGTCTTATCCAATTTGGGCGCAAGCGCCGAAAAATGGCTTTTAAACGACCACCTACGGTCGAGGACCAGTCCTAAGTATCTCATAGTGGTGGCGATTGAGATGTTGATGCCGCCCACCATGATGCCAGCACCTGCTGGAATACGGCGATTGCCCGAAAAGCAGATAGCCTCGGTCTTATCGAGATTCGCGTGGAGCCCGATTTTTCTTATTCGAGCCACAATCTGTGCCACTGCGGCCGTTCCCCGCAGGCACGCCTCCCTAAAATCTTTTCCGGATGCCACTACCAGCGTATCGTCGGCGTAACAAATAATCTGCACACCGGCAAGTAACGCCGCCCGCAGCACCCAGTTATATCCAATGTTCCACAGGAGCGGCCCAAGGACCGACCCCTGTGGAACACCGCACGTGACTTCATGTTCATGCCAGCCATATTCCAGGGGGAACACTACTTTTCTTTGCCTGAAATAGTCATTAATTATATCTATCAAATATTGTGGAACCTCGCAATAACGGAGCCCATCAATAATATGTCTCCAGGGCAAGGTGTTAAACGCGTTCGCTATGTCGAGTGATACTGCGATCACAACCCCGCCCTGAGACGTCGTCTGTTCCGTAAATTGTCTTAATTTGGCTATGGCATCCATCGTGGACCTGGACCGCCGAAAGCCGAATTGCGAGTCGGCCAAATCCGGACCGACTGTGCTCAGGTGTTGGTTGACTCGACCGGCAATCACCCTTTCGAGCAACTTGCCGGCTTCATCGAGCAGCACAATCGGCCGGTACGCTGACGGGCTGTCAGCCGGTTTCCCAGCCTTGGCCAGCAGCACCAATCTTCCAATTTTATATCTTTTTGGGAAGCGACCTTCTTGAAGACATTTCGTAAATAGGCGTAAGAGCCTCTTCTCCAATCCGTGTTTCAGCGCAAGGGCCAGCACCCTCCCGTGGATGCCATCCAGGCCTGGGGCAGTCCTCTTGCACTTAATTTTCAACATAGCTATGTTAAGTTCCTCCGACGTCACCTCCGAGACAGAACTCGTTGGATTCGCCGGAGGAGAAAGTCCGATCCGGTCATCGCCGCCCGAGGGGGAGGAGGCAACGGGAAACAGGGATTCGACGACCCGCATAGCAACATCCGGCCTGAGAGTCATGGTTAGCGGCGGAGCCCAAGGGCGCAGCCTGCTCATGACGAGCTTGTACGGACGCCCCCATGGGTCCCGCTCGAGCGTATCGAGGAACTCGATCCATGCTCTCTCCTTTTCTTCGGCAATGGCTGTTGTTAAGGCCTTGCGGGCGTCTCTATAATTATTGTAGAGACGTGCCTCTTCATCAATGTTAAATGTCGAGCGACGACGTCTGAAGCGAGTGTACCGGCGGCGGGCAGCCATACATGCCCTGCGCAGACAAGTGAGCCTTTCCGTCCACCAATGCACCTGCTTTTTTGGCTTGACTGGGCGACTCCTGGCCATGGAGCAGTCCGATATCTGCTCCAGTGCCCTCGCAAACCAGTCCGACTCGCTGTCAATATTGACGTCCTCCGGCCAGGAGTTCCAAGACTGTACAATAGCCGACAGCTCCAGGCATTCCCTGTCCAGTGACTTCAAAGACCACCTGGGTCCGAGCTCCGGCGGGCCGTTGTTATTGTTCGCCATGGGAGTCGACGGGGGGAGAATCTCGAATCGAATATATCGATGATCGGAGAGGGTCTCAACCTCCGCCAGCACTTCCCAGTTTCTGATGCGTCTAGCAAGAGGGGCGCTCGCAAACGTTATATCGACGATCGAGCCCCCACTCCTGCGCACACAAGTTAAAGTTGTGCCCTGGTTTATTATGGCCAGGTTTTTGGACGCCGAGAAATGTAGCAACAGATCCCCCCTTCCATCTGTTGTTGTGGAACCCCATGCTCTCGACTTGGCATTGAAATCGCCAGCGAGGAGGACGTTAGGGTGATCGCACCAATCAATGATGGAGTCTACCTCCCCCAGGAAGGACTCAAAGTCTGCCAATGGCCTGTTGGGAGAGAAATAGACTCCAACGATCGCTAGGTCCTTTGTTTTGAGGCCCACGCAACCGTTTCCTCTTCGGATGGAACTGACTGGAGGTGTGCCGCTAGTGATAATTGCGACAGTTCTGCTAGTGTCCCCAGTCCAGTCAGCTCGCTCTGGAATCGAATACGGCTCCGCCACGATTCCTATGTTGGCTGAAAACTGCGCCAGGCTCTGGACGTAAAGATCCTGAGCCCTGGCGCAGTGGTTCAGATTTCCTTGCAGAACTCGTAGTGACATTATGGACTTACGAACCCACGAGCTCCGCTACTTCCATTTGTTCCCCGATCTGGGAAGGCGCCTCGCTGGGCTTTATGGGGGCTCTCCTTGGCAGACGCTTTTTGGGGGCCGAACACTTAGGGCCACCCAATCTGTGAGCCGCATTTTTATTGTGTGCTGCGCAGATCGCACAGTGCGGCTTCTCACTGCATTCTGCCGCGACGTGACCCGGCTTGCCGCACCTGTAGCACGACTGGCTACGGTCTTCGGCATTGCAGTGCCGGGCCACGTGGCCGGTTTGCAGGCACCTGAAGCACCGAAGTTCACGGGGCCTTCCCACCGAGAACTTCAGCGCAGTCCACCCTAGCAAAATTCTTTCCGAGGTCAAGACCTTCGCCGCGCTGATTGGGACCTGGATCCACGCAGCGGAAAGGCCCGACCTGTCCGGGCGAATGCGTCCGACTCTTACTTGGGTCGGAGGGCACTGGAGCTTTTTAATAATAGCCTCCTTTAGGCTCTCCGGCGTCACCGAATCATCCAGCTCCGTCACACGAACGTCAATGCACTTGACGGGCCTGGACACCTTAATGCTGTCGTCATTAAACGTTTCAATCAGCTTTTGCGCCAATAACTCAGCCTTGTCGTCGTTGCCAGTGCCAGGGATTTGAATGATCGTGGCACCGGTGACGGCTCTCCGGAACTTGACCGATTCGACACCTATGGTCTCCTTGAGGTTGACCGAGGTCTGGGCGTTTCTTAATAAAGATGCATATGTGACTCCTTTTTTAACTGCATCGTCGGATAGTGTGATCACCACCGCCGCCGAACGTGGAGGACGCAGTTTCGGGGGCTTTGGCGGCACTTGCCTTTGCACTCTAGACTTATTGCCAGTGGGTTGGTTGCCGATCGCCGACGAGAGCTGCACCCTTCCTTTCCGTCCTACCGTCCTCCATTCTTCCACTGGCCGCGATTGCCCTTTTTGGGTCTCTTCTCGAGCTCTTAGTGCTCTTGATTTGCTCGGAAGCACCACGGACTGAGTTCTGTTCTTCTTAGTTCGGCCCTCGTCGACCGCGACCCATTCGCTTTCAGTGGCGTCTGGATTCGGCGGACGAGTTGGGGCGTTATCACAGACAGATTTAGTGGAGCCGAGATTGTGGCTCTTAGGTGCCTTACCCGTGGTCCCGACGTACCCTCCTTTAGCTTCTGCCTGCATTCTCAACTTTTTATTAAGTCGTTTTCGTTGACTTCTACTGCGTTTTACCTCACCAGTAGCAGCACCAGGAGGCACTACTGCCGGAGCCATACTTGGAGGTTCCGCTTCCGCGTTTTTCTTCGCTGCAGGATACGTTGATCTCGGGCGACCAAGCCTCCCGATCTCAGCATCCGCGCCGTCATCCCACCACATCGCATCCGAAGAATCGGCGACGGGCTCCGAGGATCTCGCTGGAAGCCTCTTTTCCTTCCTCGAATCCGCTGCAAGGGGGGGCCTGATTCGCGGTTCAGGATTCAACCGCGGCTCGAGGCTCTCGAATCTCGCATTTAGACGATCGCCCACCGATTTTAGTATTCGGGCTTCAATTTCCTCAATGGCCTTATCCGCATTACCGGGTTGGGGCTCTTTGACCTCCTTCATCAGTTGAAGCTGCTGTTCTTGAACCTGCTTCATCTGGTTTTGAAGACTCTCCAACTCTATGCGCAGACGCGCATTTTCGGCTTGAAGAGCTTGAGTTTCTTCTGTCAGATTTCTTCCAGCGAGCATCGTGACGCTCTCCCTAATAGCCTTTACGGCATCATGTAGTGCTCGCTTGAATGTACCTTTTAGGTTGCTAGATTTTGTCGCAACCGTGTCGACAGTCTTTAATTCAATCTCTAGCTGTTTTAAGATTGCAGCTGTAGGGTCATTTCCATTTCCAGTGACGCCACTCGGACCGGCTACCGGCGAAATTATTGTAGCCAGGGTCGAGCGTGTTTTTCGGGCTTCATCGAGCGTGTCAAGAAGATACGACTCCGCTCGGGCCTTCAGCATCTCTTTTTGTGCTTTTATCACTGCCTGTTTGGCAGCCGCTAGGCCGCAATACTCGCCAGTTGTTGGCGGGCGACCAGGCCTCTTCCGTTTTTCGATCACAGAGGGAGCGTCTGTGGAACTCCCACCACGATCTTTGTCATTGTCCATCGCATGTCCTATTGCCCTTGGCTTCCAGAAGCGCCCAGGACCGTCACGGTCAAGGGACTCCATTGAATTGATCCTGCTCATTGACTGGCCAGACGATACGCTGACCTTAGAGTCCGAGTCAGATTCAGAAAGCGGAGCAGAAGGGGGACGACTCCCCTCCGCTCGGCTAGTTGTTCTCTGAGGCACAGGGGTTAGGGTACGCGTCCGCGAGCCCCTCAACCGCCTGCCCCTGATTGCCGTTCTACCGGTTATCTCCTTTCTTTCTTCTATCTCCTCCCTTTCTTGTATCTCCTCCCTTTCCTCTACTTCCACCTCGTCATCACTTAACCTAAGATAATTTTTAAAAGATTTCTTTTTTGATTTGTCCATACTTCCTATCAAATCGGCCCGACAGCGTGGATTGCACCCTGTCAGCCATAATTGTTGCGTATATAATTCAGAGAAGAAACAAACGGCCGCTAGCGTCCGACATACTGGCCGAACACCCGCAAACACGGGGCGGCAGCACCACGCAATGGCCCCTTGGGCGCCTCAGTGCATACCGATTCAGGGTTTTTTAGTGTGGTTTTCCTTCCACTTGAGCCAGCCGGTCAAGGCAAGCTCCCTGGCCTCCGTCGCTCCGCGAGACATGTCCACTGCAAGCGAACAAGGAGGTAACAGGTTTGCCCGACGGGGGATCTGCAGTAGACCCCTAACCGACAGCGGCACATCGCCACTGCGGACCGCCGCGCCGCGGTCAGCCACACACCGCACATCCGTGGCAACCTTGCCACCATACACCGCTGCTACGCAGCCGCTGGTCCGGCCGGTTAAGGCAAGACCTCTTCGTTCACACCTGTTAGGGTGCGTTCGGTCGACCGATCCGACCTCACCAAGGATCTAATTCCGCGTCGTCTTCAGAACTAGACCAAGAAGGTTCTGCGCTCCCACAGAGCCCGACCACAGACATTCAGGCACCATCGCAGCGCATCACCTCTGCGCTTGCACAAAGAAAAGAAGAGAGAAGAAGTGTAAAGACAGGGAAAAAGAAGAAATGCAAGTGCAGCGGTCCTGCCAGCGGCCCCTTAAATCGGTACGGGGACCGCCGGACAAGACCTGCCCTGTTCGCGGCCGCCCCCAAATGAAGGCGACTCGGGCCCCCTCGGCACGACAAGCCCAGGGCCCCCCGGAAATAGACGTCCGGGGGTGAGGGGGAACCTAACCTAACCTAACCTAACCTAACCTAACCTAACCTAACCTAACCTAACCTAACCTAACCTAACCTAACCTAACCTAACCTAACCTAACCTAACCTTTTTTTTTTTTTTTTATCCTGGAGGAATCGTTTTACGACCCCGCGCCTGGGCTGTGCAGTGGCGCGGGAGTGTGGGACTCGGCCTAAAGTCGTTCGGCCCCTACCCTAACTAAACCATCCAGGGCCCACACGGAGCCCCATATGACGTATCCGGGATCATATTTAATATACACCGAATACGCCGGGGAAAACGAGGGCCATTAACCCCCTCCATGACAGCGGGGGTTAATGACTCTCTCTCCGTCTCCATGGTCATCCCCCGCCCGCTCTTGAGTGCGGAAAGGGGAAGCCATCGTTCCCCCCCGCAGCCCCACATCTTCTCCACTGGCCCGTCGGTGAGGCTGCTGCCCCCGCGTTGAGCCGCCTGAGCTACGGCCCGTAGCTCGGCGCGTGCCACCTCGTAACACCGGCAACCGCCGAGTGCCGCCAGCCCTCTGTTGCCTCGTCCGTCCTGAAAAAGATTCAACTCCCCCTCTACGCCGCCGCCCGCCTGGACCAGTATTAGAACCTCTGGTCCTGCGGGCGGCAACTCGGGAGCTACCAGACTCTCTTTCTCGCTTCCTTTCGGCTTCCTCCTTCTGCGACATTACTTTTTCGCAGAAGAGGGAAGCCGCCCTCCAGGCCTCTTCGCCGTCGAGCATGCCCTTTATCATGCTCGACAGCGAGAGGTCAGAACCCAACACCATCCTGAGGTCGTGGCGGGGTCTTTCCCAAGCCACGCACCTCAGGAGGGTGTGCTCCGCGTCGTCCTCCTCGGCGTCATCGTCACAGTGATGACACCGAGGAGTCCGCTCTTTCCGAACCACCTTGTGCAGGTACCGCCCGAAGCATCCGTGTCCGGACAGCAGCTGCGCAAGTCTAAATGACATAGCACCATGACGCCGCTTCCTCCAGTCCTTAAGGACCGGAAGAACGGCGCCGATGGTACTCGTCCCCGCAGTGGCATTCTGCAGGAACTCCATCCACTGCTCTTCAAGAATGGAGTCAGCCTCACGTCTGATCTGCGCTTGAGACTGACTCCATTCTTCGGTGCCCATCTCCACCTTCATCCTATAGAGGGCACCGCTCATCCGGGCCTCGAGGCCCCACGGCAAAGTGCCCGCCAACACGCAGGCCGCATCGCACGACACCGTTCTGTAGCATCTGGCTATTCGATTGGCGATCGTACGCTGCGCCCCGCGAAGGCACCTCTGGTTGGACCTCTTGTCCAGGGTGTCCTCCCAAATCGGAGCACCGTAGAGAGCTATGCTCCGGAGGACTCCACTGTAGAGCCTCCTCACACTCTGTGAGGGGCCCCCGATGTTAGGCAGCAGTCGCGCGAGTGCTCCTGCTGCCCTTACCACCTTGCCCTCTAGGGCTTTGAAGTGGGGTTCGAACCCCCAGCGGCCATCCAGTATGAGACCTAGGTACTTCATACTGGTAGCCACCGGGATCCGCACTCCCGCCACTTCAATGGCCGCCCCCGGCGGTGGACCTTTTCTTGGACCATGGAACAGGATGGCGTCGGTTTTTTCCAACGCCACCCTTAGTCCCAATCGCCCAATCCGGTCCACCACCATCGAGGTCCCCTCCGAAGCCAGTGCGGCCACCTCCGCAAATCTGGACCCATGGACCACGACCAGGGTGTCGTCTGCGTAGCAGAAGACGCGCATCTTTGGCAAGAGCGCGCCTCGCAACACCCAGTCGTAGCCCATGTTCCACAGCAGAGGCCCCAACACCGAGCCCTGGGGAACCCCACTCTCCACAGGGCAGCGTCTCAAATGGCCATCGGCCGAGATGTACGCCACCCTTCGTCCCACCAGGTAGTCCCTCACGATTCGGCGCAAATACAAAGGCACCCCGAAAAATTCGAGGGCCCTCGCAATCACGCCGAACGGGAGGCTGTTGAAGGCGTTGGCTATGTCCAACGACACTGCCAACGCCCTCTCACCCCCAGCCACCACCCCCCTGGGTGAAAGCCTTCACCTCCGAGAGAGCCTCGAGAGTGGAGCGGCCCCTCCTGAAACCAAATTGGCATTCGGCCAAGTCGGGCCCTCCAGCCCCCAGGTGCATCCTAAGTCGCTCCGCAATGACCCACTCCAGCAGCTTACCGACCTCATCCAAAAGAACGAGTGGTCGGTAAGCCGAGGGCGAGTCAGCGGGCCGCCCTTCCTTCTTAAGGAGACATAGTCGGCCCTCTTTCCATACGTCGGGGAACCGTCCAGCAGCTAAGCAACTGCTGAACAGAGCCCCGACCTCCTTTTCCATGTGAGGGAAGGCCACCGCCCATATACGTCCATGGATGCCGTCAGGGCCGGGCGCCTTCCTGCGCGTCCTTAATCGGTCCAGACAACAGCCCAGCTCCGCCTCGGTTACCCTCACCTCTTCCAGGGTTTCCGCTGCAGTGCCATCGACTGCTGTCGTCACCATACCGGGAGGCTCATATCCAGGCGTGGCTCGAGGGAAGAGTTCGGAAACAATTCCCTCAGCCACGCTCGGCTCCAAAATCTCCAGGATTGGAGCCCCACATCCCTGGAGTTTCCTGCGGGCAGCCTGATACGGACGTCCCCAGGGGTCTCGCTCCAGGTCTTCGCGGAGTTCATCGAAGGCCCTGTCCTTAGACTGCCTAATGGCAGCCTTGAGGGCCTTCTTTTCCTCCGCGTACACCTTTCGAAGGCTCTCGGTGACCTCGACTGGGTCACCGCGCCTTCGTCTGCTCCGGAGGTATGCTCTCCGGGCTCTCATGGAAGCCACGCGCAGGTCGGCTATCTCCTGGGTCCACCAGTAAACAGCCTTCCTACGCGTGGGTTTCCTCCACCTCGGCATGGCCGCATCTGCAATGGCGCCCATGGCCAGCCTCATTTCCTGGGCCGCAGCATCAACGTCCACCGGAGGAGGCGTCTCGTCTGGTTTCAACCAAGACCTTACGATAGCCGCCTCCTCAGCAGCCTCCCTGTCGAGGCGGGTAATAACCCACCTCGGGAAGGCTGGACTCCGCCCAAGCCCAGACGGCGGAGTGGGGGCAGTTTTGCGGATCCCAAGTCGGACGTAACGATGGTCCGACAAGGTCTCCACACCTACCACCACCCGCCAATCAGTGACCCTGGAAGCCACCGCAGGCGAGGCGAAGGCGAGATCAACCACGGACTCCCCCTGAGGCCGGACACAGGTGGGCACGCTGCCCCTATTCAGGAGTACAAGCCCGAGCTCGGCCACCCACTCCTCGAGAAGTGGGGTCCTGACGCCGGTCACGGAGTCACCCCAACCACGCGAACGGCAGTTGAGGTCCCCCATGATAAGGATCGGCCTGGATCCAACTCTGCGCACAACCAGAAGCAGGCGGTCAAGGAACTCCTCGAACTCGCTCAGCCTCCGATTGGGCGAAAAGTAAACCCCGACCAGCGTGAGGGCACCCCACTCCGCCACCACGAAACCAGGTCCACTCTCCCGCTTAGTAAGAAGCGGGCCTCCCGTTCTGGTGACAACCGCGACTAAACCCTCAGGATCGGCCGCCCAATTGTCACTGGCAGGGGGACGGTAGGGCTCTGCCACTACCGCTGCGTCTACACCCCACTCCGCCATCGACTGCAGGAGCAGGTCCTGAGCCGCAGCGGAGTGATTCAGGTTCCCCTGAAGAAGCTCGAATACAGTCGTGTTATCCATTAAACAGACATGTATTCGAGCTCATCAGAGACAGCCCCACCCTCAGACGTCGAGGGTGCCGTGGGCTCAGTCACGTCCGTGGACATAGTGAGGGGGACTGCCGGTGCAACCTTCTTCACCTTTACCAAAGGTGGGTTGCACGCTCTGCCCCCCATACAATGGCCCACATTCTTCACGCCCGCATCCCTGCACACAGCGCAGTGTGGTACAGACGTGCAGGCGGAAGCGACGTGACCAGATTCGCCACAACGGCGGCACAGGCCGCTACGGTCTTTGGCGGTGCACGCTTCTCTGCCGTGCCCTGTGCCAAAGCACCGGTAGCAGCGCAGGGGGCGCTTCTCCAGTAAGGTCACCCTTGCCCCACTAAATCCTATTCGGATAACGCCCCCGGCATCCCTTATCGCCTGCGCGACCGTGACTGGGCACGTCACCACCGTCGCACGACTTGCGTCTACCCCCGTGATGCGCCCCACACGGATCTGATCCCGAGGGCACTTAGTAAAGGCCATCAGCGTTGCGGCCACCTCCTCCTCTGTCACGCTGTCTTCGAGTCTTGAGACCCGAAGCTCAACGGACTTAACGGGGCGGTTGACTGTTGCGACCCGCCCGAGAACCTCGCGGATTTCCTCTGCAAGCTTGTCCGCCTGCTGGACTCGCTCTGGGCCTCCTATCTCCAGGATGCGGCTACCCACCGCCGTTTTACGGGTGCGGATATCCTGCACCCCTAAGGCACCCAGATCCACTGCCTCTTTGACCCTTGTGAGGGCTGAGGCGTATGTGGTTCCACTTGCCACCGCCTCCCGCTGCAGTGTGATGACCACTGCAGCGGTATTGGGTGACTGCAGGTTTGGTTTACCTGATGCAGCCTTGTTGTTCATTCTCCTGCCCCCCTTTGCCTTTGTGGCCTCTGATGAGGAAGGACCTGGAGCTACTGGCGCCGAACTCTGTCCCCCCCTTGCTGGTGTCGATGTTGAGGCCCCAGGACGCCTCGAAACAGAGTGCAGCTCAGAAGGGCGCGAACCCTGCCTCCGAGCCGTTGACCCAGCACCGTCTCCAGAGACCGGCAGCACCTGTTTTCCGGCACCTCTCTTCTTCTTCTTTGAAGTTACTGTTGCCCATGTTTCTTTTTCCACACTGGTGCTGGCTGGCTGCACAGTAGGTGCAGGTGCCTTAGCAGCATCAGTCACAACCAGTCGAGAAGGCTCCGCCCTCGCTGGGGTGCCTCTCGCTCCTGAGGCCGCCAAGGGTGGCCTCATAACAGGCGCCGGTGGAAGTCTCTCTGAGATCGTTTCGAATCTTGCATCCACTAGAGTGCCGACCGATCTCATGATGGCCGCCTGGTTCTCCTCCAGCAAATGCTGGAGATCAGCCAGGGTGACCACCTGAGTCGACGGTTTCTCTCTCTCCTCCGGTCGCCTATCTTTCTTCTCCACTGGAGCAGCTGGTGGAACACGCTCCGATATGTCACGCCTGAGGGCCTTCAATGAGGCCCTCAGTTCCTCAATGTGAGCCCTCATCCTCTCATTTTCCCTTCGCAGGGTCTTCATCTCGCGTGAGACCGGTCGTTCCAGCACGTCCAGTACCAGCTCACGGAGTTCCCTCGCGGCGATCTTAAGGTCCCTCTGCAGTGTTCCCTTGAGGTTGCCACTTTTTGTCGCAATCTCGGTAATTCGGCTTGTGTGCCGCTCCGCACGTTTCTTGAGCTCTGCAGAGCTCAAGAAAACGATATCTTCCGAATCCGGATTCGGGTTCACTTCGGATTCGGATTCGGATTCGCCTTCACCTGCCATTGGCAAGACAACCTGGCTGCCTGAGGCTACTGACTCCTCGCATCCTGATGCCTCTGAAGGCCCATCAGTAGATGGGACCTCCGCTCCGTTGCGTCGAGCTCCCGCCCTGAGCTGGCGCAGAAGGGACTGTTTGAAAGAGCGCCCTTTTTCCTCCTCCACGGCCTTCTTTTTGGAGCGAGTGACCCTCGTCTCCGTAGCCGTCTCCGAACCAGAGCTGCTCCGCACCTGCTTAGATTTTCGTTTCCGGCCCAATCCTAAGCCGACTTCTTCATCAGCAGTTGATGAGTCAGTCAACGGGCTGCAGTCCCTCACACTTTTTCCCTTAATAGGGCTCATTTTTAAAAACTTATAAGTTCCCAACTTCGAGTTAAACATTAATCGGCCGACTAATAATTTAATCGACCGATCAAGGTGAAAAACTATATACTACGAATTAACGAGTATATACACAACATAATATAAAATAAATAAATTCTAGTCGCGCCCACGCTTACAAAAATTGCGCTAGCGCGAGCAGAACTAAAAATTAAAACTAAATTATAATTAAAACACACAATACAAATAAATATACAAAAGCGCTTAAGTCTAACACCTATTGTCTCTAACGGCTGGCCGGCGGACCCGAGGGCGTGACGTCACAGCTCAGACAACAAAGGAAAAGCAAACTTGCACCTTTTTTCTCTCCGATTCCAACGAACGGGGTGTCGTTGGATTCGTCTCAGCGAGACGTACACAGATATGTGAATATCTTTTCCCCCCGGAGCAGTGGGGGGGAGATAACACAGAAAACTAAGTTTTTAGAAGAAAATTTCTAGCACCCTCATTTCTGAAGGGATTTTAAAATTTTTAACACTCACGTATACAGGACGTCAATGCGCATCTTATGACACCAAAAAAGTGGGGGGTCGTGGCGACTGATCGCCCAGCGCACGCGCTTGAACAAACACTTTTCTTCACGTCCACTTTTTTCTGAATTTCTCCAAAATTTTCCGTCCGATTTTTTAAATCAGCACATCAATTTCTTCGTCTTTGTAAGACGGACACAATGGTACCCAAATCTCATCGATCCAATAAAAATCGGGGGAGATAGAGTTTAAAAGTTGTTTAAACTTCGGAAAATTCCAAAGCCGCCAATTTCCACACGATTTCCAAACTTTTTTCAAAAATACGTACAATTCGTCTCAGCGCATCCAATGACACTAAGAAAGTTGGGTGTCACAGCGACTAATCGTGAGCCACACACTTTGCAAACTACGCGTCCTTTCGCACTAATTTTTCACTGTTTTTTAAAGAAAATTGTGGTCCGATTTCCACGAAAATTATACCACTGCAATCCTTGCACAATTTTGCATCAGATGACACCAAAATCACCACGATACGCGAACTTTAACCACGCGCGGCGATTTTTAGAAAGCGGAGCGACGCCCAGAACGATCCGTTTGGTGCAGGCACTCGACGCAGACTAACCTAACCTAACCTAACCTTTTTTTTTTTTTTTTTTTATCCTGGAGGAATCGTTTTACGACCCCGCGCCTGGGCTGTGCAGTGGCGCGGGAGTGTGGGACTCGGCCTAAAGTCGTTCGGCCCCTACCCTAACTAAACCATCCAGGGCCCACACGGAGCCCCATATGACGTATCCGGGATCATATTTAATATACACCGAATACGCCGGGGAAAACGAGGGCCATTAACCCCCTCCATGACAGCGGGGGTTAATGACTCTCTCTCCGTCTCCATGGTCATCCCCCGCCCGCTCTTGAGTGCGGAAAGGGGACGCCATCGTTCCCCCCCCGCAGCCCCACATCTTCTCCACTGGCCCGTCGGTGAGGCTGCTGCCCCCGCGTTGAGCCGCCTGAGCTACGGCCCGTAGCTCGGCGCGTGCCACCTCGTAACACCGGCAACCGCCGAGTGCCGCCAGCCCTCTGTTGCCTCGTCCGTCCTGAAAAAGATTCAACTCCCCCTCTACGCCGCCGCCCGCCTGGACCAGTATTAGAACCTCTGGTCCTGCGGGCGGCAACTCGGGAGCTACCAGACTCTCTTTCTCGCCTCCTTTCGGCTTCCTCCTTCTGCGACATTACTTTTTCGCAGAAGAGGGAAGCCGCCCTCCAGGCCTCTTCGCCGTCGAGCATGCCCTTTATCATGCTCGACAGCGAGAGGTCAGAACCCAACACCATCCTGAGGTCGTGGCGGGGTCTTTCCCAAGCCACGCACCTCAGGAGGGTGTGCTCCGCGTCGTCCTCCTCGGCGTCATCGTCACAGTGATGACACCGAGGAGTCCGCTCTTTCCGAACCACCTTGTGCAGGTACCGCCCGAAGCATCCGTGTGCGGACAGCACCTGCGCAAGTCTAAATGACATAGCACCATGACGCCGCTTCCTCCAGTCCTTAAGGACCGGAAGAACGGCGCCAATGGTACTCGTCCCCGCAGTGGCATTCTGCAGGAACTCCATCCACTGCTCTTCAAGAATGGAGTCAGCCTCACGTCTGATCTGCGCTTGAGACTGACTCCATTCTTCGGTGCCCATCTCCACCTTCATCCTATAGAGGGCACCGCTCATCCGGGCCTCGAGGCCCCACGGCAAAGTGCCCGCCAACACGCAGGCCGCATCGCACGACACCGTTCTGTAGCATCTGGCTATTCGATTGGCGATCGTACGCTGCGCCCCGCGAAGGCACCTCTGGTTGGACCTCTTGTCCAGGGTGTCCTCCCAAATCGGAGCACCGTAGAGAGCTATGCTCCGGAGGACTCCACTGTAGAGCCTCCTCACACTCTGTGAGGGGCCCCCGATGTTAGGCAGCAGTCGCGCGAGTGCTCCTGCTGCCCTTACCACCTTGCCCTCTAGGGCTTTGAAGTGGGGTTCGAACCCCCAGCGGCCATCCAGTATGAGACCTAGGTACTTCATACTGGTAGCCACCGGGATCCGCACTCCCGCCACTTCAATGGCCGCCCCCGGCGGTGGACCTTTTCTTGGACCATGGAACAGGATGGCGTCGGTTTTTTCCAACGCCACCCTTAGTCCCAATCGCCCAATCCGGTCCACCACCATCGAGGTCCCCCCCGAAGCCAGTGCGGCCACCTCCGCAAATCTGGACCCATGGACCACGACCAGGGTGTCGTCTGCGTAGCAGAAGACGCGCATCTTTGGCAAGAGCGCGCCTCGCAACACCCAGTCGTAGCCCATGTTCCACAGCAGAGGCCCCAACACCGAGCCCTGGGGAACCCCACTCTCCACAGGGCAGCGTCTCAAATGGCCATCGGCCGAGATGTACGCCACCCTTCGTCCCACCAGGTAGTCCCTCACGATTCGGCGCAAATACAAAGGCACCCCGAAAAATTCGAGGGCCCTCGCAATCACGCCGAACGGGAGGCTGTTGAAGGCGTTGGCTATGTCCAACGACACTGCCAACGCCCTCTCACCCCCAGCCACCACCCCCTGGGTGAAAGCCTTCACCTCCGAGAGAGCCTCGAGAGTGGAGCGGCCCCTCCTGAAACCAAATTGGCATTCGGCCAAGTCGGGCCCTCCAGCCCCCAGGTGCATCCTAAGTCGCTCCGCAATGACCCACTCCAGCAGCTTACCGACCTCATCCAAAAGAACGAGTGGTCGGTAAGCCGAGGGCGAGTCAGCGGGCCGCCCTTCCTTCTTAAGGAGACATAGTCGGCCCTCTTTCCATACGTCGGGGAACCGTCCAGCAGCTAAGCAACTGCTGAACAGAGCCCCGACCTCCTTTTCCATGTGAGGGAAGGCCACCGCCCATATACGTCCATGGATGCCGTCAGGGCCGGGCGCCTTCCTGCGCGTCCTTAATCGGTCCAGACAACAGCCCAGCTCCGCCTCGGTTACCCTCACCTCTTCCAGGGTTTCCGCTGCAGTGCCATCGACTGCTGTCGTCACCATACCGGGAGGCTCATATCCAGGCGTGGCTCGAGGGAAGAGTTCGGAAACAATTCCCTCAGCCACGCTCGGCTCCAAAATCTCCAGGATTGGAGCCCCACATCCCTGGAGTTTCCTGCGGGCAGCCTGATACGGACGTCCCCAGGGGTAACCTAACCTAACCTAACCTAACCTAACCTAACCTAACCTAACCTAACCTAACCTAACCTAACCTAACCTTTTTTTTTTTTTCCCCTGGGGAAACCCATTTACGGGCCCCCGCGCCGGGGCGTTCGGAGAATTAGCGCGGGGAGTGTGGGACTCGCCTACAGGCGTTCGGCCAATACCCACTAAAACCACCAGGACCCCTTCTCAGCGCGTCATTGGACCGAGTCATGGTATCAGCCGTTAGGCCATAACCCACTTCCCGGTCCGCGCATGCCGTGCATCGTGAGACGCACGGTTCTCCTTGGCCGTCTTAGACAGCTACCGCGTCCTTCACTTCTCTTTCGAGTCGGTCAGGAGCAGCTCTTCTAGGTCCCTTGCTTCACCTTCACGATCTTGCGATCGCTCCAGCTCACAGGGGACGGGTAACAGCAGTCAAGCTAGCAAAATAATAAGCAAAAGCAACAAAAAGCAGAAAACATCACTGCGAAAAGCAAAAAACAAAGGCATTAAAAGCAACAAAAAGCAACAAATACAAAAGCAACGCAAAGAGAGCAACATAAAGAAATAAGCAAAAGCAATGATAAGCAGAAAGCAGTGCGAAGCAGGTAGCCACAAACAGCAAGTAAAAAACAAACCAGCGTTCTGTCCTAATTGGGCTACGCGCGCCGGAGATATTCGCGGCGGCGGCGCCCAGGACGTCTTCTTCTTGAGGGCGGCGCTGCAGGATCTATTTCCCGGGCCCGCTCTGCGTTTTCTTTCTTCTGGAGAACGGCCTCGGCAAATGCGACGACCGCCTCCCAGGCTCTTCTATTCCCAACCATGGCGATCACCACATTGGGAAGCGTCAGATCCGGCGTTGTGATGGCTGAGCGAAGGGTGCTCCTTTCGGAGGCCCAGGCTGGACAGTCTCTCAATGTGTGGAGAGCAGTGTCGTTTAAACAACCGCAGTGATGGCAGGAGGGGGTTGCTTCTCGCTGGGCTACGCGGCTCAAATAGTAGCCAAAGCAGCCATGGCCGGTCAGCAGCTGGACTAGGTGGAATGTCAGCGTCCCCCATCGCCTGTCTAGCCAATCCTTGAGTACAGGCCGTATGGCCTCAAGGGTCCATGAACCCGAACTCGCATTTGTCAGATCTTGGAGCCACCGGTGAAGGGCTGCGTCGCTGGACTCAGTCCGCCACTCTTCCATGGCCTCAGGGGTTGGTTCTTCGCCGCTTCTCCTGCAGCGATCCCTGTGCCAGTAAATTTCGGCAAGCGCGACCGCATCATGATACCACGGGCACGTGCCCGCGATCACGCAAACTGCGTCAAAAGATACGGTCCGGTACGCCCGAGCAATCCTCAACGAGACGATCCGCTGCGTCTGTCTCAAAAGTGTCCGGTTCTTTTGATTGAGACCTGTCGCATTGGCCCAAATTGGGCATCCGTAAAGGGCTTGAGCCCTGACGACGCCGGCAAATATAACCTTTTTTTTTTTTTTTTTTCTCCTGGGGAAACCCATTTACGGGCCCCCGCGCCGGGGCATTCGGAGAATTAGCGCGGGGAGTGTGGGGCTCGCCTACAGGCGTTCGGCCAATACCCACTAAAACCACCAGGACCCCTTCTCAGCGCGTCATTGGACCGAGTCGTGGTATCAGCCGTTAGGCCATAACCCACTTCCCGGTCCGCGCATGCCGTGCATCGTGAGACGCACGGTTCTTCTTGGCCGTCTTAGACGGCTGCCGCGTCCTTCACTTCTCTTTCGAGTCGGTCAAGAGCAGCTCTTCAAGGTCCCTTGCTTCACCTTCGCGATCTTGCGATCGCTCCAGCTCACAGGGGACGGGTAACCGCAGTCAAGCTAGCAAAATAAAATAAGCAAAAGCAACAAAAAGCAGAAAACATCACTGCGAAAAGCAAAAAACAAAGGCATTAAAAGCAACGAAAAAAAAAAAAAAAAAAAAAAAAAACAAAGGCATTAAAAGCAACAAATATAAAAGCAACGCAAAGAGAGCAACATAAAGAAATAAGCAAAAGCAATAATAAGCAGAAAGCAGTGCGAAGCAGGTAGCCACAAACAGCAAGTAAAAAACAAACCAGCATTCTGTCCTAATTGGGCTATGCGCGCCGGAGATATTCGCGGCGGCGGCGCCCAGGACGTCTTCTTCTTGAGGGCGGCGCTGCAGGATCTATTTCCCGGGCCCGCTCTGCGTTTTCTTTCTTCTGGAGAACGGCCTCGGCAAATGCGACGACCGCCTCCCAGGCTCTTCTATTCCCAACCATGGCGATCACCACATTGGGAAGCGTCAGATCCGGCGTTGTGATGGCTGAGCGAAGGGTGCTCCTTTCGGAGGCCCAGGCTGGACAGTCTCTCAATGTGTGGAGAGCGGTGTCGTTTAAACAACCGCAGTGATGGCAGGAGGGGGTTGCTTCTCGCTGGGCTACGCGGCTCAAATAGTAGCCAAAGCAGCCATGGCCGGTCAGCAGCTGGACTAGGTGGAATGTCAGCGTCCCCCATCGCCTGTCTAGCCAATCCTTGAGTACAGGCCGTATGGCCTCAAGGGTCCATGAACCCGAACTCGCATTTGTCAGATCTTGGAGCCACCGGTGAAGGGCTGCGTCGCTGGACTCAGTCCGCCACTCTTCCATGGCCTCAGGGGTTGGTTCTTCGCCGCTTCTCCTGCAGCGATCCCTGTGCCAGTAAATTTCGCCAAGCGCGACCGCATCATGATACCACGGGCACGTGCCCGCGATCACGCAAACTGCGTCAAAAGATACGGTCCGGTACGCCCGAGCAATCCTCAACGAGACGATCCGCTGCGTCTGTCTCAAAAGTGTCCGGTTCTTTTGATTGAGACCTGTCGCATTGGCCCAAATTGGGCATCCGTAAAGGGCTTGAGCCCTGACGACGCCGGCAAATAGCTTCCTGCACGAGTCGCGCGGCCCTCCAATGTTGGGCATGATGCGGCTTAGAGCTCTGGCTGTCGTCTCGATCTTCGGTCTTAACTCCTTAAAATGTTCCTTGAAGGACCATTTCGGGTCCAACGTGAGACCGAGGTATTTCAGCTTCTTTGCTATTGTTATGGGCACGCCTCCGACGACGATTTGCGCGTCTGGAGGCTGCAATCTGCGACGGCCTGTAAAGGCGATGGCTTCTGATTTTTCTAGGGCGACCCGTAATCCTAGATTCCGTATGCGTGTGACGACCTGCGCGACACCCGCAGTCGCCCGAAGGGAGGCATCTCGATACGTATCTCCGACGGCGACGACGAGGGTATCGTCCGCGTAGCACAGAACCTGCACACCACGGATCAACGCCCCCCTCAAGACCTTGTCGTATCCGATGTTCCACAAGAGCGGGCCCAGGACCGATCCCTGTGGAACACCGCACCGCACTTGGTGTCTTCTCCATCCGTTTCGACTCGGGTATGTGATTTCCCTGTTCCTCAGATAATCGCATACTATTGTCGTCAGGTAAGTGGGCACTCCGTGGTACCTGAGCCCGTTCAGGATGGCCTCCCACGGTAGGGTGTTGAAAGCGTTCGCGATGTCGAGCGATACCGCTATAGCGACACCGCCTTGGGCTACCGCTTCTTCTGTTATTTCTCTTAGACGAGCAATGGCGTCTATGGTAGACCTTCTGTGCCGAAAGCCGAACTGACAGTCCGACAGATCGGGTCCGTCTGATGTTAGGTGACGCCCGATGCGTTCGGAGATAACTCGTTCCAGAATCTTGCCCATCTCGCAGAGTAGAACTATTGGCCGGTATCCCGAGGGTGAATCGGCCGGTTTTCCAGCCTTCCTTATGAGAACGAGCCGTCCGCTCTTCCAGTTATTTGGGAAGATTCCAGTTATCAAACAGGATGAAAGAAAGGACCGGAACCTCTCCATCAATCCGTGCCGTAAAGAGAGCGCGAGGACCCGACCGTGTACACCGTCCGGGCCAGGAGCAGTCCTTTTGCTCGTCATCTTCTGGACTGCAGCCGTTATCTCGGCTTCTGATACCTCAGATTGTGCTTGTTCGTCGCCTAAGGAGTCTAGCGGTGGCGCCATTTCCGCAGTTGCCGTTGGGAAAAGAGACGTCACGACAGACTCTAGCAGAGGTGTTTGTAGCTGCTCCGTTATCGGGGGGGCCCATGGGCGTAATTTAGCCATCACCATCTTGTAGGGTCTCCCCCAGGGATCTAGTTCCAGAGTGGCCAGAAACTCCTCCCACGCTCGCTCTTTCGACTCGATGATCCCAATTCTGAGCGCCCTTTTTTGTTGTTGTAAATCTGCGCGGAGTCGCAGCTCCTCTTCTCCTCCACGCACTGCACCTTGCAACCTCCTGAGTCTCCATAGACGTCTTCGCGCCGTTATGCATGCTTTCCGGAGTCTGGTCAGTTCTGCACTCCACCAATGGATATTCTTCTTGGCCGGCAGGCTCCGCGATCTACACATGGAGGCGTCGCAGATTCCTTTCAAGGTCGTCTCAAACCACGCCGCTTCTGTCTCGACCGTCGAGCCCTCGATGCGAGAGCACCAGGAGCTGACTTCCACTGCCACCTCCAAGGCCTCTACATCCAAGGATTTGAGTGACCATCTAGGGCCGGCTTCTCGTTGAATTCTCTCCCGTACGGGAGGTACCGGCGATTGTGGTAGGACGCTGTATCTAATGTAGCGATGGTCCGAGAGCGTCTCCACGCCCGTTATAACTCTCCAGTCTTGCACTCGACGCGCGAGGCAAGGGGTTGCGAACGTTACGTCCACCACGGATCCTCCCCAGCCTCTAACACATGTGTGTACCGATCCCAAATTACAGATAACTGTGTTGGTCTCCGCCATCCACTCTATGATAGCTTCGCCTCTTCCGTTCGTTGTTGGGGAACCCCACACCGTGGATTTCGCATTGAAGTCCCCGGCAACCAAGACTTCAAGTGGGGCACACCAACTCAGCACACTCCTGAGCTCGGACAGAAGATCCTCAAACTCCACAATAGGTCGACTCGGTGGGGAGTATACCGAGATGATAGCAAACTCGGTTAACTTCACCGCCACCCATCCGTTTCCACGACGCGAATCCGTCACTCTGGAGGAGCCCGCCGGAACTACTATGGCAGCCAGCTGCCGTTCGTCGCCATACCATTTATCATTCTCTGGCACCAGGTAAGGTTCAGACACGATTCCTATATCGATCGCCCACTGCGCCATACTCTGAACGAGCAGATCTTGAGCTCGGGCGCAGTGGTTAAGGTTTGCCTGTAGTATAGGCAGCATATCACTTAGTGGCGATCGCTTCTGTCTCCATCATATCCCCGCTCGGCTGGGGAGGGGGTACTTTCTTAGTTTGTCCTCTTCTTGGCACCCTTCTTTTGGGAGCCGAGCACGAAGGACCGCCCAAACGATGCTGCGCCGACCTTCCAGCTGACGCACAGATGTTGCAGTGGGCTCTAGCCGTGCATTCAGCCACTTTGTGACCAGGTGATCCGCATCTGTGGCACTGCGCACTTCTATCCTCTTCCACGGGACAGCGGTTTGCCACATGTCCTGCTTCAAGGCACCTGTAGCAACGCAGTGCTCTGGGTTTCTGTAAAGTGACTTTTGCCACCACCCATCCTACCAGGAATCTGCCTTCTGCAATTTTCTTGGCGACCGCCATCGGACATGTGATCCACGCCGCAAAGAGCCCGCCTCTCTCTGGGTGCACCCCGCTCACCCGAATTTGGCCTCCGGGGCACTCTCCCTTTGTGGAAACCGCAGTCCGGATCTCCTCAGCCGTGATTGAGTCATCCAGACCAGAGATTCGGACGCTCGTCATTTTGTGTGGTCTGGCGATTTTAATACCCTCCATGGGTAGCGCCTCTATCAATTTCGCCGCTAGGGTGTCCGCTATGCCATCCCTTCCCGTTCCGGGAATCTGAAGTATGGCAGAACCGGTAATTCCTCGACGGAACGTCACCGCTTCGAGGCCCAGGCCGTTCAGGTCAATCTTTGAGCGTGCCTCCTTCATTACCCCGGCGTAGGTTAACCCTCTATCTTGAGCCTCCTTTGAGAGCGTGATGCTCACGGCTGCCGAACGCGGGGCTCGGAGCTTTGGCTGTTCTTTTTGTGATGCTCGCTCTTTCTTCTTTTTTACGCCTTTGCGCGTTCTGGATATTACCGCGGGGGCCTTATTCTTGCCGTCCTCCCTTCGTTGGACAGCCTTCCCTCTCTTGCCCACTTTGATCCAGGCGCTTTCCTCTGCGTCCGGATTAGGCGGGCGTGTCGCAGCAGCAGTGGTAGACGGTGTGTCGATGGGCACACTTTCGTATCCTTGCGCTGGCTGAATCTTCTTTGCCTTGGGGCTCTTTTTCTTCTTTTGGTTCTTCTTTGTCAAAGGGAGCGCCGAAATCGACGTTTCCACGACCTGAGTTCTAGAATCTGCTGCGAGCGGGGGTCGGAGGCGTTTCTCAGGATTGAGACGGGGCTCCAAATCCTCGATCCTCGCATTGATTCTCTCTCCAATATTGCGGTATATGCGGGCCTCCATCTCTTCCAGGTCCGGAATACGCGTCTCCTTTGATGCCGATTTCGGCGTCGGCATTTGATTTCTCAGAGTATCCATCTGCTTTTGCAGAAGGTCTACTTGGATTTGAAGACGATGGTTGTCTTTTCGCAGCGCTCGCGTCTCGTCCGACGTTGTTTTTTGGGCGAGCTCTATGGTGTCTTTCCTAAGCTCCTGTACGGCATCCTTCAACGCACGGATGAAGGGACCCTTGAGGTTCTTGGATTTCGACGCCACCTCCGTCACAATCCCCAGGCTCGCCTCGATGCGCCTGAGGACATTTTCTGACGAGTCCGAGCTGAGTCCCAGTTGACCGCTCAGAAAATCGTCTGTCTCCTTGTAGGATGGAGCCGGGCTCGTCTGTTGGGCTTTTGCGGCTGGGTCCATCAATTCAGCTTCAGCGCTTCTTCTTCTCAGTTGAGCCTCCTTAGCCTTAAGGTAGGCTTCTTTAGTTACTGCGAGGCCATCGCCCGTTGTCGATGGCTTGCCTCGCCCTTTCTTTTTCCGTTCGCGGGAGAGGGGGGTATCTGTCGAGCTACCCTCGCTTTCATCCCTTCCTCTCTTCTTTGCTCCTCTTGAGCTCCACATTCGACCGGCAAAGTCCCGTTGCGGTGATCCCACTCGACTGTTCGATGTTGCGCTGACCATCGATCCAGCGTCCGAGTCGGTCTGGTCTACGCTCTCCTCCGCTGCGGACGGTATCGGCGTCGGAATCCGATTTAATACGATCCGCAGGTCCTTCGTTTTCGTCCTCCTGCTCTCCTCCGTAATGTCTCCTTCCTTTTCGTCGTTTTTGTTTTTTTCAATAAAATTTTCCATATGAGGTTGGTTCATGGGGGAAATAAAAGTCCACCCGGGCGGAGACCCCTGCACCCGAGTAACCCTGTTACCACTTGGAGGTCGGGAGGTATCCAAGGGTTGACCGCTAGACACTCGAAGTACTGTTCGAGCAACCTGCTCACCCTGAAAAAGAGAGAAGGGGTGCAGCGCCACGCAAGGCCCGTAAGGGCGTCTCAGCGCGTGCACATTCAGGGTTTTTTATTGTGGTTTTCCTTCCACTCAAGCCGGCCGGTAAAGGCAAGCTCCCTGGCAGGGCGCAGTCCGCGAGACATGTCCACGACAACTGCACCGAGTAACAGTCTATCCCGGATCTAACTAAGATCTCTGACCGACAGTGACTGTTCGCCACCGCGGCCCCACGACGCTGCCCAGTAGGGCGATCTCCTATGTCCCTTGCCACACCTTCGCGATCAACGATCGCTCCAGCTGGCAGGGGACGTGCGGGAATGGTCATCCGCTGGGCGCAGATGCCCTGTATACAGACCGGCGTCCAAAGTGGAGGCCGGCCAATCCCTTATTCGCTTCCCCTTCGCGACGGTAATACAACGGTCGCTCCAGGTACTGAGCCCCCCCGGCACGACAAGCCTAGGGACCCGCGGGTATGTTCGTCCGCGGTGGGGGGGCGGCAAATATAACCTAACCTTTTTTTTTTTTTTTTTTTTTTTCCTGGGGAAACCCATTTACGGGCCCCCGCGCCGGGGCATTCGGAGAATTAGCGCGGGGAGTGTGGGACTCGCCTACAGGCGTTCGGCCAGTACCCACTAAAACCACCAGGACCCCTTCTCAGCGCGTCATTGGACCGAGTCGTGGTATCAGCCGCTAAGCCATAACCCACTTCCCGGTCCGCGCATGCCGTGCATCGTGAGACGCACGGTTCTCCTTGGCCGTCTTAGACGGCTACCGCGTCCTTCACTTCTCTTTCGAGTCGGTCAGGAGCAGCTCTTCTAGGTCCCTTGCTTCACCTTCACGATCTTGCGATCGCTCTAGCTCACAGGGGACGGGTAACAGCAGCCAAGCTAGCAAAATAAGCAAAAGCAACAAAAAGCAGAAAACATCACATAGAAAAGCAAAAAACAAAGGCATTAAGAGCAACAAAAAAGCAACAAATATGAAAGCAACGCAAGGAGAGCAACATAAAGAAATAAGAAAAAGCAACAAAAAGCAGAAAACATCACACAGAAAAGCAAAAAAAAAAAAAAAACAAAGGCATTAAGAGCAACAAAAAAGCAACAAATACAAAAGCAACGCAAAGAGAGCAACATAAAGAAATAAGCAAAAGCAATAATAAGCAGAAAGCAGTGCGAAGCAGGTAGCCACAAACAGCAAGTAAAAAACAAACCAGCATTCTGTCCTATTTGGGCTATGCGCGCCGGAGATATTCGCGGCGGCGGCGCCCAGGACGTCTTCTTCTTGAGGGCGGCGCTACAGGATCTATTTCCCGGGCCCGCTCTGCGTTTTCTTTCTTCTGGAGAACGGCCTCGGCAAATGCGACGACCGCCTCCCAGGCTCTTCTATTCCCAACCATGGCGATCACCACATTGGGAAGCGTCAGATCCGGCGTTGTGATGGCTGAGCGAAGGGTGCTCCTTTCGGAGGCCCAGGCTGGACAGTCTCTCAATGTGTGGAGAGCGGTGTCGTTTAAACAACCGCAGTGATGGCAGGAGGGGGTTGCTTCTCGCTGGGCTACGCGGCTCAAATAGTAGCCAAAGCAGCCATGGCCGGTCAGCAGCTGGACTAGGTGGAATGTCAGCGTCCCCCATCGCCTGTCTAGCCAATCCTTGAGTACAGGCCGTATGGCCTCAAGGGTCCATGAACCCGAACTCGCATTTGTCAGATCTTGGAGCCACCGGTGAAGGGCTGCGTCGCTGGACTCAGTCCGCCACTCTTCCATGGCCTCAGGGGTTGGTTCTTCGCCGCTTCTCCTGCAGCGATCCCTGTGCCCGTAAATTTCGGCAAGCGCGACCGCATCATGATACCACGGGCACGTGCCCGCGATCACGCAAGCTGCGTCAAAAGATACGGTCCGGTACGCCCGAGCAATCCTCAACGAGACGATCCGCTGCGTCTGTCTCAAAAGTGTCCGGTTCTTTTGATTGAGACCTGTCGCATTGGCCCAAATTGGGCATCCGTAAAGGGCTTGAGCCCTGACGACGCCGGCAAATAGCTTCCTGCACGAGTCGCGCGGCCCTCCAATGTTGGGCATGATGCGGCTTAGAGCTCTGGCTGTCGTCTCGATCTTCGGTCTTAACTCTTTAAGATGTTCCTTGAATGACCATTTCGGGTCCAACGTGAGACCGAGGTATTTCAGCTTCTTTGCTATTGTTATGGGCACGCCTCCGACGACGATTTGCGCGTCTGGAGGCTGCAATCTGCGACGGCCTGTAAAGGCGATGGCTTCTGATTTTTCTAGGGCGACCCGTAATCCTAGATTCCGTATGCGTGTGACGACCTGCGCGACACCCGCGGTCGCCCGAAGGGAGGCATCTCGATACGTATCTCCGACGGCGACGACGAGGGTATCGTCCGCGTAGCACAGAATCTGCACACCACGGATCAACGCCCCCCTCAAGACCTTGTCGTATCCGATGTTCCACAAGAGCGGGCCCAGGACCGATCCCTGTGGAACACCGCACCGCACTTGGTGTCTTCTCCATCCGTTTCGGCTCGGGTATGTGATTTCCCTGTTCCTCAGATAATCGCATACTATTGTCGTCAGGTAAGTGGGCACTCCGTGGTACCTGAGCCCGTTCAGGATGGCCTCCCACGGTAGGGTGTTGAAAGCGTTCGCGATGTCGAGCGATACCGCTATAGCGACACCGCCTTGGGCTACCGCTTCTTCTGTTATTTCTCTTAGACGAGCAATGGCGTCTATGGTAGACCTTCTGTGCCGAAAGCCGAACTGACAGTCCGACAGATCGGGTCCGTCTGATGTTAGGTGACGCCCGATGCGTTCGGAGATAACTCGTTCCAGAATCTTGCCCATCTCGCAGAGTAGAACTATTGGCCGGTATCCCGAGGGTGAATCGGCCGGTTTTCCAGCCTTCCTTATGAGAACGAGCCGTCTGCTCTTCCAGTTATTTGGGAAGATTCCAGTTATCAAGCAGGATGAAAGAAAGGACCGGAACCTCTCCATCAATCCGTGCCGTAAAGAGAGCGCGAGGACCCGACCGTGTACACCGTCCGGGCCAGGAGCAGTCCTTTTGCTCGTCATCTTCTGGACTGCAGCCGTTATCTCGGCTTCTGATACCTCAGATTGTGCTTGTTCGTCGCCTAAGGAGTCTAGCGGTGGCGCCATTTCCGCAGTTGCCGTTGGGAAAAGAGACGTCACGACAGACTCTAGCAGAGGTGTTTGTAGCTGCTCCGTTATCGGGGGGGCCCATGGGCGTAATTTAGCCATCACCATCTTGTAGGGTCTCCCCCAGGGATCTAGTTCCAGAGTGGCCAGAAACTCCTCCCACGCTCGCTCTTTCGACTCGATGATCCCAATTCTGAGCGCCCTTTTTTGTTTTTGTAAATCTGCGCGGAGTCGCAGCTCCTCTTCTCCTCCACGCATTGCACCTTGCAACCTCCTGAGTCTCCGTAGACGTCTTCGCGCCGTTATGCATGCTTTCCGGAGTCTGGTCAGTTCTGCACTCCACCAATGCATATTCTTCTTGGCCGGCAGGCTCCGCGATCTACACATGGAGGCGTCGCAGATTCCTTTCAAGGTCGTCTCAAACCACGCCGCTTCTGTCTCGACCGTCGAGCCCTCGATGCGAGAGCACCAGGAGCTGACTTCCACTGCCACCTCCAACGCCTCTACATCCAAGGATTTGAGTGACCATCTAGGGCCGGCTTCTCGTTGAATTCTCTCCCGTACGGGAGGTACCGGCGATTGTGGTAGGACGCTGTATCTAATGTAGCGATGGTCCGAGAGCGTCTCCACGCCCGTTATAACTCTCCAGTCTTGCACTCGACGCGCGAGGCAAGGGGTTGCGAACGTTACGTCCACCACGGATCCTCCCCAGCCTCTAACACATGTGTGTACCGATCCCAAATTACAGATAACTGTGTTGGTCTCCGCCATCCACTCTATGATAGCTTCGCCTCTTCCGTTCGTTGTTGGGGAACCCCACACCGTGGATTTCGCATTGAAGTCCCCGGCAACCAAGACTTCAAGTGGGGCACACCAACTCAGCACACTCCTGAGCTCGGACAGAAGATCCTCAAACTCCACAATAGGTCGACTCGGTGGGGAGTATACCGAGATGATAGCAAACTCGGTTAACTTCACCGCCACCCATCCGTTTCCACGACGCGAATCCGTCACCCTGGAGGAGCCCGCCGGAACTACTATGGCAGCCAGCTGCCGTTCGTCGCCATACCATTTATCATTCTCTGGCACCAGGTAAGGTTCAGACACGATTCCTATATCGATCGCCCACTGCGCCATACTCTGAACGAGCAGATCTTGAGCTCGGGCGCAGTGGTTAAGGTTTGCCTGTAGTATAGGCAGCATATCACTTAGTGGCGATCGCTTCTGTCTCCATCATATCCCCGCTCGGCTGGGGAGGGGGTACTTTCTTAGTTTGTCCTCTTCTTGGCACCCTTCTTTTGGGAGCCGAGCACGAAGGACCGCCCAAACGATGCTGCGCCGACCTTCCAGCTGACGCACAGATGTTGCAGTGGGCTCTAGCCGTGCATTCAGCCACTTTGTGACCAGGTGATCCGCATCTGTGGCACTGCGCACTTCTATCCTCTTCCACGGGACAGCGGTTTCCCACATGTCCTGCTTCAAGGCACCTGTAGCAACGCAGTGCTCTGGGTTTCTGTAAAGTGACTTTTGCCACCACCCATCCTACCAGGAATCTACCTTCTGCAATTTTCTTGGCGACCGCCATCGGACATGTGATCCACGCCGCAAAGAGCCCGCCTCTCTCTGGGTGCACCCCGCTCACCCGAATTTGGTCTCCGGGGCACTCTCCCTTTGTGGAAACCGCAGTCCGGATCTCCTCAGCCGTGATTGAGTCATCCAGACCAGAGATTCGGACGCTCGTCATTTTGTGTGGTCTGGCGATTTTAATACCCTCCATGGGTAGCGCCTCTATCAATTTCGCCACTAGGGTGTCCGCTATGCCATCCCTTCCCGTTCCGGGAATCTGAAGTATGGCAGAACCGGTAATTCCTCGACGGAACGTCACCGCTTCGAGGCCCAGGCCGTTCAGGTCAATCTTTGAGCGTGCCTCCTTCATTACCCCGGCGTAGGTTAACCCTCTATCTTGAGCCTCCTTTGAGAGCGTGATGCTCACGGCTGCCGAACGCGGGGCTCGGAGCTTTGGCTGTTCTTTTTGTGATGCTCGCTCTTTCTTCTTTTTTACGCCTTTGCGCGTTCTGGATATTACCGCGGGGGCCTTATTCTTGCCGTCCTCCCTTCGTCCAGCCTTCCCTCTCTTGCCCACTTTGATCCAGGCGCTTTCCTCTGCGTCCGGATTAGGCGGGCGTGTCGCAGCAGCAGTGGTAGACGGTGTGTCGATGGGCACACTTTCGTATCCTTGCGCTGGCTGAATCTTCTTTGCCTTGGGGCTCTTTTTCTTCTTTTGGTTCTTCTTTGTCAAAGGGAGCGCCGAAATCGACGTTTCCACGACCTGAGTTCTAGAATCTGCTGCGAGCGGGGGTCGGAGGCGTTTCTCAGGATTGAGACGGGGCTCCAAATCCTCGATCCTCGCATTGATTCTCTCTCCAATATTGCGGTATATGCGGGCCTCCATCTCTTCCAGGTCCGGAATACGCGTCTCCTTTGATGCCGATTTCGGCGTCGGCATTTGATTTCTCAGAGTATCCATCTGCTTTTGCAGAAGGTCTACTTGGATTTGAAGACGATGGTTGTCTTTTCGCAGCGCTCGCGTCTCGTCCGACGTTGTTTTTTGGGCGAGCTCTATGGTGTCTTTCCTAAGCTCCTGTACGGCATCCTTCAACGCACGGATGAAGGGACCCTTGAGGTTCTTGGATTTCGACGCCACCTCCGTCACAATCCCCAGGCTCGCCTCGATGCGCCTGAGGACATTTTCTGACGAGTCCGAGCTGAGTCCCAGTTGACCGCTCAGAAAATCGTCTGTCTCCTTGTAGGATGGAGCCGGGCTCGTCTGTTGGGCTTTTGCGGCTGGGTCCATCAATTCAGCTTCAGCGCTTCTTCTTCTCAGTTGAGCCTCCTTAGCCTTAAGGTAGGCTTCTTTAGTTACTGCGAGGCCATCGCCCGTTGTCGATGGCTTGCCTCGCCCTTTCTTTTTCCGTTCGCGGGAGAGAGGGGTATCTGTCGAGCTACCCTCGCTTTCATCCCTTCCTCTCTTCTTTGCTCCTCTTGAGCTCCACATTCGACCGGCAAAGTCCCGTTGCGGTGATCCCACTCGACTGTTCGATGTTGCGCTGACCATCGATCCAGCGTCCGAGTCGGTCTGGTCTACGCTCTCCTCCGCTGCGGACGGTATCGGCGTCGGAATCCGATTTAATACGATCCGCAGGTCCTTCGTTTTCGTCCTCCTGCTCTCCTCCGTAATGTCTCCTTCCTTTTCGTCGTTTTTGTTTTTTTCAATAAAATTTTCCATATGAGGTTGGTTCATGGGGGAAATAAAAGTCCACCCGGGCGGAGACCCCTGCACCCGAGTAACCCTGTTACCACTTGGAGGTCGGGAGGTATCCAAGGGTTGACCGCTAGACACTCGAAGTACTGTTCGAGCAACCTGCTCACCCTGAAAAAGAGAGAAGGGGTGCAGCGCCACGCAAGGCCCGTAAGGGCGTCTCAGCGCGTGCACATTCAGGGTTTTTTATTGTGGTTTTCCTTCCACTCAAGCCGGCCGGTAAAGGCAAGCTCCCTGGCAGGGCGCAGTCCGCGAGACATGTCCACGACAACTGCACCGAGTAACAGTCTATCCCGGATCTAACTAAGATCTCTGACCGACAGTGACTGTTCGCCACCGCGGCCCCACGACGCTGCCCAGTAGGGCGATCTCCTATGTCCCTTGCCACACCTTCGCGATCAACGATCGCTCCAGCTGGCAGGGGACGTGCGGGAATGGTCATCCGCTGGGCGCAGATGCCCTGTATACAGACCGGCGTCCAAAGTGGAGGCCGGCCAATCCCTTATTCGCTTCCCCTTCGCGACGGTAATACAACGGTCGCTCCAGGTACTGAGCCCCCCCCCGGCACGACAAGCCTAGGGACCCGCGGGTATGTTCGTCCGCGGTGGGGGGGGAAATATAACCTAACCTAACCTTTTTTTTTTTTTTTTTTTTTTTTTTTTTTTTTTTTTTTTTTTTTTTTTTTTTAACGTGGGGAAATGCTTTACGCATACCCTTCGCGGCGCGTATCTGCTACTGGCGGAGGGTTATGTGGGACTAGCCAACTGTGCCTACCCACTAAAACCCCACGGCGCCACCATCACTCGCTCTAGGCGGAACACGGTAACAGCGGAGCCTTGTCCGCGTCCCGCCACGCGATCTACCGTTGTCCGGTTCTCCTTGGGCATGTTGATTGGTAGCGGCCCTTGTCACCACCAAGAGCAGCCACCAGATCGCCCTCGTCACCTTTTTGAATTAGAGCGTTGGGGTTCCGGCATGTTGCTTACAGGGATGCATCAGCATCCCTTCTTTTAGACGCAAACGCCCTTGAGCCCCTGCTTTTGCAACGGTTATGGCGCAAGACGCGCATTCGCGCGTACCCGCCGTTTTCTTCGACGACATGGGTGGGCTGCGGGATCCATCTCCCTGGCCCGCTCCGACTCCTCCTTGGCGCTCATAACGGCTTCGCAGAATTTGCGTAGTGTCTTCCATCGGCCGTCGTCATCCGCATTCAGAACTGCTCTGACGACGTTACCGAGGGTGACATCTTCGCCTTGTAGGATGTCCAGCAGAGGCCTTCGCTCCGCCTCCCATGCTGGACAGCTCGCCAAAGTATGGAGCGCATCATCGACAGCTCCAACGGTGCAATGGTGGCAGGTGGGTGCCACTTCACGCCCGACTACCCTGTGCAGGTAACTGCCGAAACATCCATGACCGGACAGTACCTGCACAAGCCGGAAGCTGAGGTGGCCCCAGCGTCTGTTGACCCATGCCTTCAAAACGGGAGCTATTGCGTTGACCGTGTAGCTTCCGGATACTTCATCCGTCAGCTCCACGGCCCACGCTTCCAGAACTCGTTCTTGCTCCCTGGCGCGCCAGGCACGTACCTCCTCTGGTGCGGGGTTTGTGCCTCCCTCTCTTTGCTCAGCCCTTCGCCAGTACACCTCGCTCAGGCCAGCAGCCTCCAGGTGCCACGGTGCGGTACCGGACATGACGCACACAGCGGCGTAGGATACGGTCCGGTACGCCCTCGCAACCCGTATGGCAACGGCGCGCTGTGCTCGCCGAAGGATGTCGCGGTTGGGACGGGACAACTTATCCGCCCAGATCGGGCAGCCGTATAGTGCTTTGGATCGCAGTACATTTGCGTACAGACGGCGACACGCCTCATTCGGTCCGCCCAGGTTCGGCATAAGTCGCGCAAGCATGGCTGCCGTGGCAGCGAGTTTGGGAGCGAGTGCCGTGAAGTGCGCTTTGAAGGTCCATCTGGGATCCAAGACAACACCAAGGTACTTCATGGTCGTACCAACCTCTATGGACACACCACTGACAATAATGTTTGCGCCTTGTGGGGGTGCTCTGCAATGCCCATGGAAACAGATCGCTTCCGATTTTTCGAGGGCAACAACCAACCCAAGTTTCCTTATTTCGGACACGACTCGGGCGACCCCGGCAGTTGCACGCAAGCGTGCTTCCTTGTAATCCTGCCCGCAAGCAACCACGAGTGTGTCATCCGCGTAACATATTGTCTCAACTCCCTGGAGAAGATCGGTCCTGAGTACTCGATCGAACCCAATGTTCCACAGAAGTGGCCCAAGAACGGAGCCCTGTGGAACACCACGCTCCATCCGCCGCTCTCCTTCGCCGACCTGCGATGGGAACTTTACGGTACGTCCACTCAGGTAGGACTTCACGCATCTGACAATATAACGTGGAAGACCATGAAGCTCAAGCCCGTCCTCGATACTCTCCCAGGGCAGAGAGTTGAAGGCGTTTGCGATGTCTAATGACACCGCGAGAACAACTCTGCTCCCGGAGATCCACCGCTCGCAGATGCCTCGCAGGCGCGCAATTGCGTCGACCGTCGACCTACATCGCCGGAAGCCGAACTGCGCGTCGTGTAGGTTCGGTCCTATAGTTTCCAGATGCTCATGTATTCGGCCGGCGATGATCCGCTCAAGGAGCTTGCCAGCCTCATCCAGGAGAACTATAGGGCGATACGCAGAAGGCAACTCGGGGCTTTTTCCACTTTTCCTCAGCAAGACTAAGCGACCTATCCTCCACTTCAACGGGAACATGCCTCTCCTGAGGCATTCCGACAAGAGATCGCGAAAGCGGGGTTCGAGGCCAGCACGAAGGGCCAGCGCCAAGACAAGCCCATGCACCCCGTCGGGTCCAGGTGCAGTTCTCTTTTCCATCATCCTCGAAATAGCGGCCGCGAGTTCAGTCTGTGAGACCTCGGGAACGTCCTCGATGTTTTCACTGCTAACCTGTCGGGTGCAATTCGCGATGGTTTGTGTAGGGAACAGGTTCGTGACCACTGATTCCAGTAGTGCCGGCTCCATCGTGGCTGTGAGAGGTGGAGCCCAGGGGCGTAGCTTCTTTGTGACCAGTTGGTACGGGCGCCCCCAGGGATCCCGCTCTAAAGTGTCAAGTAGTTCCTGCCATGCACTCTCCCTTGCTTCGCCGATGGCAGAGCGTAAAGCCAGCTTTGCTTCTTGGAAGGCACTGTACGCACGCCTACTCTCTTCATCGTCGGGGCGCCGTCTTCTACGGGACCTAGTGTATCGTCGGCGAGCCGCAACGCACTCGGCTCTGAGTTGGGCGAGCTGCGGTGACCACCAGTATAGATTTTTGCTCAGGCGATTGCCAGGGCGACACTTCGGCATTGCGGCATCTGATATGTGTGTCAGTGCTTCATCAAACCACATCGTTTCCGCGTCAATGGCTAATGGTAATGACGGCCGAGGGCTCCAAGCTTGCACCGTTGCCGCTAGCTCCAATTGCTCCCTGTCCAGCTTTTTCAATGTCCATTTCCGACTGAAGTTGGCCCTTGGGCCTGCGGTCAGACTTGCGGATGACTGGAGAATCCGGAACCGTATGTAGCGGTGGTCGGACAACGTTTCGACCTCCGTCTGGACTTCCCAGTCTCGTAGGTGGGTCGCCAAAAGAGGACTAGCGAACGTCACATCTACCACTGATTCACCATTTTGTCGGACACACGTTGCCTCCGTGCCTCTATTGACGACAACCATGTTCAGGCTCGAGGCCCACTCCAAAAGTGCTTCGCCGTACGGGTCACGCCTGTGCATTCTGGACCCCCACGCGGCAGACTTAGCGTTCAGGTCACCAGCGACTATAACGTGCCCCGACCGGCTCCACTGCACCAAGCTTGCAACTTCGTTTAGGTAAGCCTCGAATTCGGCGAAAGATCGATTCGGCGAAAAATAGGCACTGATAATACACATGTTATCGCCGAGCTTGGCTGCGACGCAGCCATGGCTCCTTTTAACTGCGCCGATACTGGGCGAGTCGTCAACGGGAGTGACTACAATTGCCGCAAGGCCGTCCAGGTCACCCAGCCAGTTATCTCTGTCAGGGATGGTGTACGGTTCGGAAATTATGGCAACGTTTATGTTCCATTGCGCCATGCTTTGGCATAGTAAGTTCTGCGCTGCAGCGCAATGGTTCAAGTTAGCCTGTAGGAATCGTACGGCCATATCAATTCTCGACAGTATCCACAACCTCCATACGCGCGACTTCCTCGTGCGAGGACCTTGAGAGAGCTTTCTTTGGTGACGTACGGCGCCTGGGTACTCTAACACTTGGCGCGGTACAATTACTGCCTCCCAATCTGTGGTCGGACTCTCTTCCGGCTTCTTTGCAGAGTAAGCAGCTAGGTTTAGCACTGCAGCTCGCCGCCTTATGGTCTTTACCACCGCAGCGGTAGCACAGACGGCTGCGGTCTATTTCTGACACACAACGGCTGGCTACATGCCCCACCTGAAGGCACTTAAAGCAGCGCATCTCTCGCGGCTTGGCTACAGTGACGTTAGCCGCCACCCAACCAACGAGAAATCGGCCCTCGACTAATTTTTTGGCGGCTGTAATCGGGCAGTTGGCCCACGCCGCTCCGAGGCCCCTCCTGTCTTGCCTTATATGACTGACCCTAACTTGGTCGACCGGACACTCTCCTCTGACTGCAATTGCATCGCGAAGTTCCGTTAAAGTCACTGAGTCATCCAGGCCGGATATGCGGACGTCGACGCACCTGACGGGCCTGGTGACCCTGACACCACTGTCACCCAAAACCTGTTTTAGACGCGCAGCCAGTATATCGGCCTTCCCTCCGCTGTCTGCTCCGGGGATTTGTATGATGGTGGCTCCCGTTGCAGCCCGGCGGAATTTCACTCCTTCTATCCCGGCGTCTCTTAGGTCTACTTTTGATCTAGCCTCCCTTAAAGCTGATGCGTAGGTGACGCCACGCATCTCAGACTCCCTGGGCACGGTCAGCACAACTGCTGAGGTGCGGGGTGCCTTTAATTTTGGGAAGGGCCTTGACAGAGGCATGTTGGCTTTCTTCTTCTGACGCATTGGGAGAGGAGTATCAGGGTTTTGGTTTGCCTTCACCCCTTTTCTTTTGCTCCGGGTAACAGTTGTCCAGCCACCGTTGTCGTGGGTAGGCGTCGACGCACTTTCGAGTCCCGTTGACATCGATGCAGTGGGGTTTGCTGGTGCACTGGGTTGACGTTTCTCCTCTTCCACCAGCTTTCCTTTTCTAGTTGCTTTTGCCCTTTGTTTCCGAGCCTTCTTTCCGACAACAGGTTCTGCTAGCTCGGATATCTTCCCGTTCTTATTTGACTTCTTTTTCGGGGCCGTTCGTTCGAGCGGAGAATCCTCACAGGCAGTTGGCGTAGACTTCATGCCTTTGCGGTCTGCCGCCAGAGGGGGGCGGATTGGTGGTTCTGGGTTAAGCCTCGACTCGAGCCCTTCTATTTGTGCGTTCACCCGCTCACCCACCTGTCGAAGTATTTTTGCTTCCAACTCCTCTAGACTGGCACGGTCATTGGTGGTCTTCAGTGCCAATCTGAGCTCCCGCATCTCGCTTTGTAGCACCTCCAGTTGTGCTCGGAGACGTTCATTCTGGAGCTGAAGAGCGCGGGTTTCCTCCGTGAGGGTGCGAACCGCCAGGCTATCTGCCTCAACCCTGATCACTTCGACGGCCTTCTTCAATGTCGCTATAAAGGTACCTTTTAGATTGGTAGAAGACCTGGCCACCTTCTCGACCGCAGCCAGACTGTCCTCGATTCTCCTCTTGGAGTCTCCAACAGTCAAAGTTTCCGGGGACTTAGCGCAAAGAGCTGCCAGTTCAGCCTCCGCAGCTTTCTCCTTCTGTACTTTGAGACTTTTTATATATTCCCCTTTTGTGAGCTCTCCTGGTGAGCTATCACTTGAGCTCCCTTCCTCGTCCTGTCTTGCGCGCTTTTTGGGACGCCAGAAACGGGATTTTGTAGCTGGAGTACATGGTGCCTCGCCCGGTTTTCGGGGGCTCCGCATATTTTGCGTTGACCCGATGCTCACCATAGACCTACTCGAATCCGAATCTGGGTCGTTGCCTGCCTGCCTGAAAAAGGCGGCTTCGTCCGGGGTTGAGGGCACTGGTGTTGAGCATGGAGTGCGCTCCAGCACCACTCTGCACTGTTTGATAATCAAGTCCGTATTCAAGCCATGTTTCGTCGGTATTGTGTCTGTTGCATGGAGTTGGTCCGCCCCCAGAATACGATGCGGACCGGCTGCCATGACCTGATCGTGGTCATGGGAGGGATTTGACCCTCCTGGGGTAGTCTCTTCTTTATCTGAACTTTCCATGCTTTAGGCTTTTCATATTTAAGAGGGGTAGCTCCCCTCTGAGGCCCTAGTGGCCAGGTTTAACCCCCTGACCATGCGTCCCCTCGTCGGGCCCCTGGAACTTGGGATTCAGGTATCAGGTAATCCAATGAGGATTATTTCGCCACATTCGTTTGACTCATCAAGACAAGAACACTGCAATTTTTGAACACCTCTAACATTTGCATCCCGCATGGTTCATGAAGATGAACTAGTCGGGAGCGATAAAGTGAGGAACACTCCAAAATTAAGTAACACAAAACACAGACACATAAGGCCCCCTGCTTCACCTTCGTCATCAGAAATGACTCCGGCTGGCATGGGGCTGGCGGGAAATTCGTCCGCAGAGCGCTGGTGCTCTTATACCAGACCGGCGTCCAAGGTGGAGGCCGGTCGAAACCCTATTTGCTTCCCCTTCGCGACGGCACTCGCGACACTGACGTCGGTCCAGGTACTGAGCCCCCCCGGCACGACAAGCCCAGGGACCCGCGGGTAAATTCTTCCGCGGGGGGGGGGAACCTTTTTTTTTTTTTTTTTTTTTTTTTTTTTTTTTTTTTTGTACGTGGGGAAATGCTTTACGCATACCCTCCGCGGCGCGTATCTGCTACTGGCGGAGGGTTATGTGGGACTAGCCAACTGTGCCTACCCACTAAAACCCCACGGCGCCACCATCACTCGCTCTAGGCGGGACACGGTAACAGCGGAGCCTTGTCCGCGTCCCGCCACGCGATCTACCGTTGTCCGGTTCTCCTTGGGCATGTTGATTGGTAGCGGCCCTTGTCACCACCAAGAGCAGCCACCAGATCGCCCTCGTCACCTTTTTGAATTAGAGCGTTGGGGTTCCGGCATGTTGCTTACAGGGATGCATCAGCATCCCTTCTTTTAGACGCAAACGCCCTTGAGCCCCTGCTTTTGCAACGGTTATGGCGCAAGACGCGCATTCGCGCGTACCCGCCGTTTTCTTCGACGACATGGGTGGGCTGCGGGATCCATCTCCCTGGCCCGCTCCGACTCCTCCTTGGCGCTCATAACGGCTTCGCAGAATTTGCGTAGTGTCTTCCATCGGCCGTCGTCATCCGCATTCAGAACTGCTCTGACGACGTTACCGAGGGTGACATCTTCGCCTTGTAGGATGTCCAGCAGAGGCCTTCGCTCCGCCTCCCATGCTGGACAGCTCGCCAAAGTATGGAGCGCATCGTCGACTGCACCAACGGTGCGGACTACCCTGTGTAGGTAACTGCCGAAACATCCATGACCGGACAGTACCTGTACAAGCCGGAAGCTGAGGTGGCCCCAGCGTCTGTTGACCCATGCCTTCAAAACGGGAGCTATTGCGTTGACCGTGTAGCTTCCGGATACTTCATCCGTCAGCTCCACGGCCCACGCTTCCAGAACTCGCTCTTGCTCCCCGGCGCGCCAGGCACGTACCTCCTCTGGTGCGGGATTTGTGCCTCCCTCTCTTTGCTCAGCCCTTCGCCAGTACACCTCGCTCAGGCCAGCAGCCTCCAGGTGCCACGGTGCGGTACCGGACATGACGCACACAGCGGCGTAGGATACGGTCCGGTACGCCCTCGCAACCCGTATGGCAACGGCGCGCTGTGCTCGCCGAAGGATGTCGCGGTTGGGACGGGACAACTTATCCGCCCAGATCGGGCAGCCGTATAGTGCTTTGGATCGCAGTACATTTGCGTACAGACGGCGACACGCCTCATTCGGTCCGCCCAGGTTCGGCATAAGTCGCGCAAGCATGGCTACCGTGGCAGCGAGTTTGGGAGCGAGTGCCGTGAAGTGCGCTTTGAAGGTCCATCTGGGATCCAAGACAACACCAAGGTACTTCATGGTCGTACCAACCTCTATGGACACACCACTGACAATAATGTTTGCGCCTTGTGGGGGTGCTCTGCAATGCCCATGGAAACAGATCGCCTCCGATTTTTCGAGGGCAACAACCAACCCAAGTTTCCTTATTTCGGACACGACTCGGGCGACCCCGGCAGTTGCACGCAAGCGTGCTTCCTTGTAATCCTGCCCGCAAGCAACCACGAGTGTGTCATCCGCGTAACATATTGTCTCAACTCCCTGGAGAAGATCGGTCCTGAGTACTCGATCGAACCCAATGTTCCACAGAAGTGGCCCAAGAACGGAGCCCTGTGGAACACCACGCTCCATCCGCAGCTCTCCTTCGCCGACCTGCGATGGAAACTTTACGGTACGTCCACTCAGGTAGGACTTCACGCATCTGACGATATAACGTGGAAGACCATGAAGCTCAAGCCCGTCCTCGATACTCTCCCAGGGCAGAGAGTTGAAGGCGTTTGCGATGTCTAATGACACCGCGAGAACAACTCTGCTCCCGGAGATCCACCGCTCGCAGATGCCTCGCAGGCGCGCAATTGCGTCGACCGTCGACCTACATCGCCGGAAGCCGAACTGCGCGTCGTGTAGGTTCGGTCCTATAGTTTCCAGATGCTCATGTATTCGGCCGGCGATGATCCGCTCAAGGAGCTTGCCAGCCTCATCCAGGAGAACTATAGGGCGATACGCAGAAGGCAACTCGGGGCTTTTTCCACTTTTCCTCAGCAAGACTAAGCGACCTATCCTCCATTTCAACGGGAACATGCCTCTCCTGAGGCATTCCGACAAGAGATCGCGGAAGCGGGGTTCGAGGCCAGCACGAAGGGCCAGCGCCAAGACAAGCCCATGCACCCCGTCGGGTCCAGGTGCAGTTCTCTTTTCCATCATCCTCGAAATAGCGGCCGCGAGTTCAGTCTGTGAGACCTCGGGAACGTCCTCGATGTTTTCACTGCTAACCTGTCGGGTGCAATTCGCGATGGTTTGTGTAGGGAACAGGTTCGTGACCACTGATTCCAATAGTGCCGGCTCCATTGTGACTGTGAGAGGTGGAGCCCAGGGGCGTAGCTTCTTTGTGACGAGTTGGTATGGGCGCCCCCAGGGATCCCGCTCTAAGGTGTTAAGTAGTTCCTGCCATGCACTCTCCCTTGCTTCGCCGATGGCAGAGCGTAAAGCCAGCTTTGCTTCTTGGAAGGCACTGTACGCACGCCTACTCTCTTCATCGTCAGGGCGCCGTCTTCTACGGGACCTAGTGTATTGTCGGCGAGCCGCAACGCACTCGGCTCTGAGTTGGGCGAGCTGCGGTGACCACCAGTATAGGTTTTTGCTCAGGCGATTGCCAGGGCGACACTTCGGCATTGCGGCATCTGATATGTGTGCCAATGCTTCGTCAAACCACATCGTTTCCGCGTCAATGGCTAATGGTAATGACGGTCGAGGGCTCCAAGCTTGCACCGTTGCCGCTAGCTCCAATTGCTCCCTGTCCAGCTTTTTTAGTGTCCATTTCCGACTCAAGTTGGCCCTTGGACCTGCGGTCGGACTTGCGGATGAGTGGAGAATCCGGAACCGTATGTAGCGGTGGTCGGACAACGTCTCGACCTCCGTCTGCACTTCCCAGTCTCGTAGGTGGGTCACCAACAGAGGACTAGCGAACGTCACATCTACCACTGATTCACCATTTTGTCGGACACACGTTGCCTCCGTGCCACTATTGACGACTACCATGTTGAGGCTCGAGGCCCACTCCAAAAGCGCTTCGCCGTACGGGTCACGCCTGTGCATTCTGGACCCCCACGCGGCAGACTTAGCGTTCAGGTCACCAGCGACTATTACGTGCCCCGACCGGCTCCACTGCACCAAGCTTGCAACTTCGTTTAGGTAAGCCTCGAATTCGGCGAAAGATCGGCTCGGCGAAAAATAGGCGCTGATAATGCACATGTCATCGCCGAGCTTGGCTGCGACGCAGCCATGGCCCCTTTTAACTGCGCCGATACTGGGCGAGTCGGCAACGGGAGTGACTACAATTGCCGCAAGGCCGTCCAGGTCACCCAGCCAGTTATCTCTGTCCGGGATGGTGTAAGGTTCGGAAATTATAGCAACGTTTATGTCCCACTGCGCCATGCTTTGGCATAGTAAGTTTTGCGCTGCAGCGCAGTGGTTCAAGTTAGCCTGTAGGAATCGTACGGCCATATCAGTTCTCGACGGTATCCACAACCTCCATACGCGCGACTTCCTCGTGCGGGGACCTTGAGAGAGCTTTCTTTGGTGACGTACGGCGCCTGGGTACTCTAACACTTGGCGCGGTACAATTACTGCCTCCCAATCTGTGGTCGGACTCTCTTCCGGCTTCTTTGCAGAGTAAGCAGCTAGGTTTAGCACTGCAGCTCGCCGCCTTATGGTCTTTACCACCGCAGCGGTAGCACAGACGGCTGCGGTCTATTTCTGACACACAACGGCTGGCTACATGCCCCACCTGAAGGCACTTAAAGCAGCGCATCTCTCGCGGCTTGGCTACAGTGACGTTAGCCGCCACCCAACCAACGAGAAATCGGCCCTCGACTAATTTTTTGGCGGCTGTAATCGGGCAGTTGGCCCACGCCGCTCCGAGGCCCCTCCTGTCTTGCCTTATATGACTGACCCTAACTTGGTCGACCGGACACTCTCCTCTGACTGCAATTGCATCGCGAAGTTCCGTTAAAGTAACTGAGTCATCCAGGCCGGATATGCGGACGTCGACGCACCTGACGGGCCTGGTGACCCTGACACCACTGTCACCCAAAACCTGTTTTAGACGCGCAGCCAGTATATCGGCCTTCCCTCCGCTGTCTGCACCGGGGATTTGTATGATGGTGGCTCCCGTTGCAGCCCGGCGGAATTTCACTCCTTCTATTCCGGCGTCTCTTAGGTCTACTTTTGATCTAGCCTCCCTTAAGGCTGATGCGTAGGTGACGCCACGCATCTCAGACTCCCTGGGCACGGTCAGCACAACTGCTGAGGTGCGGGGTGCCTTTAATTTTGGGAAGGGCCTTGACAGAGGCATGTTGGCTTTCTTCTTCTGACTTATTGGGAGAGGAGGAACCCTGATAGGGTTTTGGTTTGCCTTCACCCCTTTTCTGTTGCTCCGGGTAACAGTTGTCCAGCCATCGTTGTCGTGGGTAGGCGTCGACGCACTATCGAGTCCCTTTGACATCGATGGAGTGGGGTTTGCTGGTGCACTGGCTTGACGTTTCTCCTCTTCCACCAGCTTTCCTTTTCTGGTTACTTTTGCCCTTTGTTTCCGAGCCTTCTTTCCGACAACAGGTTCTGCTAGCTCGGATATCTTCCCGTTCTTATTCGGGTCCGTTCGTTCGAGCGTAGAGTCCTCACAGGCAGTTGGCGTAGACTTCCTGCCTTTGCGGTCTGCCGCCAGAGGGGGGCGGATTGGTGGTTCTGGGTTAAGCCTCGACTCGAGGCCTTCTATTTGGGCGTTCATCCGCTCACCCACCTGTCGAAGTATTTTTGCTTCCAACTCCTCTAGACTGGCACGGTCACTGGTAGTCTTCAGTGCCAATCTGAGCTCCCGCATCTCGCTTTGTAGCACCTCCAGTTGTGCTCGGAGACGTTCATTCTGGAGCTGAAGAGCGCGGGTTTCTTCCGTTAGGGTGCGAACCGCCAAGCTATCTGCCTCAACCCTGATCACTTCGACGGCCTTCTTCAATGTCGCTACAAAGGTACCTTTCAGATTGGTAGAAGACCTGGCCACCTTCTCGACCGCAGCTAGACTGTCCTCGATTTTCCTCTTGGAGTCTCCAACAGTCAAAGCTTCCGGGGACTTAGCGCAAAGAGCCGCCAGTTCAGCCTCCGCAGCCTTCTCCTTCTGTACTTTGAGACTTTTTATATATTCCCCTTTTGTGAGCTCTCCAGGTGAGCTATCACTTGAGCTCCCTTCCTCGTCCTGTCTTGCGCGCTTTTTGGGACGCCAGAAACGGGATTTTGTAGCTGGAGTACATGGTGCCTCGCCCGGTTTTCGGGGGCTCTGCATATTTTGCGTTGACCCGATGCTCACCATAGACCTACTCGAATCCGAATCTGGGTCGTTGCCTGCCGATTTGAAAAAGGCGGCTTCGTCCGGGGTTGAGGGCACTGGTGTTGAGCATGGAGTGCGCTCCAGCACCACTCTGCACTGTTTGATAATCAAGTCCGTATTCAAGCCATGATTCGTCGGTGTTGTATCTGTTGCATGGAGTTGGTCCGCCCCCAGAATACGATGCGGACCGGCTGCCATGACCTGATCGTGGTCATGGGAGGGATTTGACCCTCCTGGGGTAGTCTCTTCTTTATCTGAACTTTCCATGCTTTAGGCTTTTCATATTTAAGAGGGGTAGCTCCCCTCTGAGGCCCTAGTGGCCAGGTTTAACCTCCTGACCATGCGTCCCCTCGCCGGGCCCCTGGAACTTGGGATTCAGGTATCAGGTAATCCAATGTGGATTATCTCCACACTTTGACTCGCTCATCAAGACAAGCCCAATTGTTGATTGAACACCTCTACTTGCATCCCGCATGGTTCACGAAGACGAACTAGTCGGGAGCGATAAATTGAGGAACACTCCAAAATTAAGTAACACAAACACAGACACAAAAGGGCCCCAGCTTCACCTTCGCCATCAGAAATGACTCCGGCTGGCATGGGGCTGGCGGGAATTTCGTCCGCAGAGCGCTGGTGCTCTTATACCAGACCGGCGTCCAAAGTGGAGGCCGGTCGAAACCCTATTTGCTTCCCCTTCGCGACGGCACTCGCGACACTGACGTCGGTCCAGGTACTGAGCCCCCCCGGCACGACAAGCCCAGGGACCCGCGGGTAAATTCTTCCGCGGGGGGGGGGGAACCTAACCTAACCTAACCTAACCTAACCTTTTTTTTTTTTTTTTTTTTTTTTTTTTTTTTTTTTTTTTTTACGTGGGGAAATGCTTTACGCATACCCTTCGCGGCGCGTATCTGCTACTGGCGGAGGGTTATGTGGGACTAGCCAACTGTGCCTACCCACTAAAACCCCACGGCGCCACCATCACTCGCTCTAGGCGGAACACGGTAACAGCGGAGCCTTGTCCGCGTCCCGCCACGCGATCTACCGTTGTCCGGTTCTCCTTGGGCATGTTGATTGGTAGCGGCCCTTGTCACCACCAAGAGCAGCCACCAGATCGCCCTCGTCACCTTTTTGAATTAGAGCGTTGGGGTTCCGGCATGTTGCTTACAGGGATGCATCAGCATCCCTTCTTTTAGACGCAAACGCCCTTGAGCCCCTGCTTTTGCAACGGTTATGGCGCAAGACGCGCATTCGCGCGTACCCGCCGTTTTCTTCGACGACATGGGTGGGCTGCGGGATCCATCTCCCTGGCCCGCTCCGACTCCTCCTTGGCGCTCATAACGGCTTCGCAGAATTTGCGTAGTGTCTTCCATCGGCCGTCGTCATCCGCATTCAGAACTGCTCTGACGACGTTACCGAGGGTGACATCTTCGCCTTGTAGGATGTCCAGCAGAGGCCTTCGCTCCGCCTCCCATGCTGGACAGCTCGCCAAAGTATGGAGCGCATCGTCAACTGCACCAACGGTGCAATGGTGGCAGGTGGGTGCCACTTCACGCCCGACTACCCTGTGCAGGTAACTGCCGAAACATCCATGACCGGACAGTACCTGCACAAGCCGGAAGCTGAGGTGGCCCCAGCGTCTGTTGACCCATGCCTTCAAAACGGGAGCTATTGCGTTGACCGTGTAGCTTCCGGATACTTCATCCGTCAGCTCCACGGCCCACGCTTCCAGAACTCGTTCTTGCTCCCTGGCGCGCCAGGAACGTACCTCCTCTGGTGCGGGGTTTGTGCCTCCCTCTCTTTGCTCAGCCCTTCGCCAGTACACCTCGCTCAGGCCAGCAGCCTCCAGGTGCCACGGTGCGGTACCGGACATGACGCACACAGCGGCGTAGGATACGGTCCGGTACGCCCTCGCAACCCGTATGGCAACGGCGCGCTGTGCTCGCCGAAGGATGTCGCGGTTGGGACGGGACAACTTATCCGCCCAGATCGGGCAGCCGTATAGTGCTTTGGATCGCAGTACATTTGCGTACAGACGGCGACACGCCTCATTCGGTCCGCCCAGGTTCGGCATAAGTCGCGCAAGCATGGCTGCCGTGGCAGCGAGTTTGGGAGCGAGTGCCGTGAAGTGCGCTTTGAAGGTCCATCTGGGATCCAAGACAACACCAAGGTACTTCATGGTCGTACCAACCTCTATGGACACACCACTGACAATAATGTTTGCGCCTTGTGGGGGTGCTCTGCAATGCCCATGGAAACAGATCGCTTCCGATTTTTCGAGGGCAACAACCAACCCAAGTTTCCTTATTTCGGACACGACTCGGGCGACCCCGGCAGTTGCACGCAAGCGTGCTTCCTTGTAATCCTGCCCGCAAGCAACCACGAGTGTGTCATCCGCGTAACATATTGTCTCAACTCCCTGGAGAAGATCGGTCCTGAGTACTCGATCGAACCCAATGTTCCACAGAAGTGGCCCAAGAACGGAGCCCTGTGGAACACCACGCTCCATCCGCCGCTCTCCTTCGCCGACCTGCGATGGGAACTTTACGGTACGTCCACTCAGGTAGGACTTCACGCATCTGACAATATAACGTGGAAGACCATGAAGCTCAAGCCCGTCCTCGATACTCTCCCAGGGCAGAGAGTTGAAGGCGTTTGCGATGTCTAATGACACCGCGAGAACAACTCTGCTCCCGGAGATCCACCGCTCGCAGATGCCTCGCAGGCGCGCAATTGCGTCGACCGTCGACCTACATCGCCGGAAGCCGAACTGCGCGTCGTGTAGGTTCGGTCCTATAGTTTCCAGATGCTCATGTATTCGGCCGGCGATGATCCGCTCAAGGAGCTTGCCAGCCTCATCCAGGAGAACTATAGGGCGATACGCAGAAGGCAACTCGGGGCTTTTTCCACTTTTCCTCAGCAAGACTAAGCGACCTATCCTCCACTTCAACGGGAACATGCCTCTCCTGAGGCATTCCGACAAGAGATCGCGAAAGCGGGGTTCGAGGCCAGCACGAAGGGCCAGCGCCAAGACAAGCCCATGCACCCCGTCGGGTCCAGGTGCAGTTCTCTTTTCCATCATCCTCGAAATAGCGGCCGCGAGTTCAGTCTGTGAGACCTCGGGAACGTCCTCGATGTTTTCACTGCTAACCTGTCGGGTGCAATTCGCGATGGTTTGTGTAGGGAACAGGTTCGTGACCACTGATTCCAGTAGTGCCGGCTCCATCGTGGCTGTGAGAGGTGGAGCCCAGGGGCGTAGCTTCTTTGTGACCAGTTGGTACGGGCGCCCCCAGGGATCCCGCTCTAAAGTGTCAAGTAGTTCCTGCCATGCACTCTCCCTTGCTTCGCCGATGGCAGAGCGTAAAGCCAGCTTTGCTTCTTGGAAGGCACTGTACGCACGCCTACTCTCTTCATCGTCGGGGCGCCGTCTTCTACGGGACCTAGTGTATCGTCGGCGAGCCGCAACGCACTCGGCTCTGAGTTGGGCGAGCTGCGGTGACCACCAGTATAGATTTTTGCTCAGGCGATTGCCAGGGCGACACTTCGGCATTGCGGCATCTGATATGTGTGTCAGTGCTTCATCAAACCACATCGTTTCCGCGTCAATGGCTAATGGTAATGACGGCCGAGGGCTCCAAGCTTGCACCGTTGCCGCTAGCTCCAATTGCTCCCTGTCCAGCTTTTTCAATGTCCATTTCCGACTGAAGTTGGCCCTTGGGCCTGCGGTCAGACTTGCGGATGACTGGAGAATCCGGAACCGTATGTAGCGGTGGTCGGACAACGTTTCGACCTCCGTCTGGACTTCCCAGTCTCGTAGGTGGGTCGCCAAAAGAGGACTAGCGAACGTCACATCTACCACTGATTCACCATTTTGTCGGACACACGTTGCCTCCGTGCCTCTATTGACGACAACCATGTTCAGGCTCGAGGCCCACTCCAAAAGTGCTTCGCCGTACGGGTCACGCCTGTGCATTCTGGACCCCCACGCGGCAGACTTAGCGTTCAGGTCACCAGCGACTATAACGTGCCCCGACCGGCTCCACTGCACCAAGCTTGCAACTTCGTTTAGGTAAGCCTCGAATTCGGCGAAAGATCGATTCGGCGAAAAATAGGCACTGATAATACACATGTTATCGCCGAGCTTGGCTGCGACGCAGCCATGGCTCCTTTTAACTGCGCCGATACTGGGCGAGTCGTCAACGGGAGTGACTACAATTGCCGCAAGGCCGTCCAGGTCACCCAGCCAGTTATCTCTGTCAGGGATGGTGTACGGTTCGGAAATTATGGCAACGTTTATGTTCCATTGCGCCATGCTTTGGCATAGTAAGTTCTGCGCTGCAGCGCAATGGTTCAAGTTAGCCTGTAGGAATCGTACGGCCATATCAATTCTCGACAGTATCCACAACCTCCATACGCGCGACTTCCTCGTGCGAGGACCTTGAGAGAGCTTTCTTTGGTGACGTACGGCGCCTGGGTACTCTAACACTTGGCGCGGTACAATTACTGCCTCCCAATCTGTGGTCGGACTCTCTTCCGGCTTCTTTGCAGAGTAAGCAGCTAGGTTTAGCACTGCAGCTCGCCGCCTTATGGTCTTTACCACCGCAGCGGTAGCACAGACGGCTGCGGTCTATTTCTGACACACAACGGCTGGCTACATGCCCCACCTGAAGGCACTTAAAGCAGCGCATCTCTCGCGGCTTGGCTACAGTGACGTTAGCCGCCACCCAACCAACGAGAAATCGGCCCTCGACTAATTTTTTGGCGGCTGTAATCGGGCAGTTGGCCCACGCCGCTCCGAGGCCCCTCCTGTCTTGCCTTATATGACTGACCCTAACTTGGTCGACCGGACACTCTCCTCTGACTGCAATTGCATCGCGAAGTTCCGTTAAAGTCACTGAGTCATCCAGGCCGGATATGCGGACGTCGACGCACCTGACGGGCCTGGTGACCCTGACACCACTGTCACCCAAAACCTGTTTTAGACGCGCAGCCAGTATATCGGCCTTCCCTCCGCTGTCTGCTCCGGGGATTTGTATGATGGTGGCTCCCGTTGCAGCCCGGCGGAATTTCACTCCTTCTATCCCGGCGTCTCTTAGGTCTACTTTTGATCTAGCCTCCCTTAAAGCTGATGCGTAGGTGACGCCACGCATCTCAGACTCCCTGGGCACGGTCAGCACAACTGCTGAGGTGCGGGGTGCCTTTAATTTTGGGAAGGGCCTTGACAGAGGCATGTTGGCTTTCTTCTTCTGACGCATTGGGAGAGGAGTATCAGGGTTTTGGTTTGCCTTCACCCCTTTTCTTTTGCTCCGGGTAACAGTTGTCCAGCCACCGTTGTCGTGGGTAGGCGTCGACGCACTTTCGAGTCCCGTTGACATCGATGCAGTGGGGTTTGCTGGTGCACTGGGTTGACGTTTCTCCTCTTCCACCAGCTTTCCTTTTCTAGTTGCTTTTGCCCTTTGTTTCCGAGCCTTCTTTCCGACAACAGGTTCTGCTAGCTCGGATATCTTCCCGTTCTTATTTGACTTCTTTTTCGGGGCCGTTCGTTCGAGCGGAGAATCCTCACAGGCAGTTGGCGTAGACTTCATGCCTTTGCGGTCTGCCGCCAGAGGGGGGCGGATTGGTGGTTCTGGGTTAAGCCTCGACTCGAGCCCTTCTATTTGTGCGTTCACCCGCTCACCCACCTGTCGAAGTATTTTTGCTTCCAACTCCTCTAGACTGGCACGGTCATTGGTGGTCTTCAGTGCCAATCTGAGCTCCCGCATCTCGCTTTGTAGCACCTCCAGTTGTGCTCGGAGACGTTCATTCTGGAGCTGAAGAGCGCGGGTTTCCTCCGTGAGGGTGCGAACCGCCAGGCTATCTGCCTCAACCCTGATCACTTCGACGGCCTTCTTCAATGTCGCTATAAAGGTACCTTTTAGATTGGTAGAAGACCTGGCCACCTTCTCGACCGCAGCCAGACTGTCCTCGATTCTCCTCTTGGAGTCTCCAACAGTCAAAGTTTCCGGGGACTTAGCGCAAAGAGCTGCCAGTTCAGCCTCCGCAGCTTTCTCCTTCTGTACTTTGAGACTTTTTATATATTCCCCTTTTGTGAGCTCTCCTGGTGAGCTATCACTTGAGCTCCCTTCCTCGTCCTGTCTTGCGCGCTTTTTGGGACGCCAGAAACGGGATTTTGTAGCTGGAGTACATGGTGCCTCGCCCGGTTTTCGGGGGCTCCGCATATTTTGCGTTGACCCGATGCTCACCATAGACCTACTCGAATCCGAATCTGGGTCGTTGCCTGCCTGCCTGAAAAAGGCGGCTTCGTCCGGGGTTGAGGGCACTGGTGTTGAGCATGGAGTGCGCTCCAGCACCACTCTGCACTGTTTGATAATCAAGTCCGTATTCAAGCCATGTTTCGTCGGTATTGTGTCTGTTGCATGGAGTTGGTCCGCCCCCAGAATACGATGCGGACCGGCTGCCATGACCTGATCGTGGTCATGGGAGGGATTTGACCCTCCTGGGGTAGTCTTTTCTTTATCTGAACTTTCCATGCTTTAGGCTTTTCATATTTAAGAGGGGTAGCTCCCCTCTGAGGCCCTAGTGGCCAGGTTTAACCCCCTGACCATGCGTCCCCTCGTCGGGCCCCTGGAACTTGGGATTCAGGTATCAGGTAATCCAATGAGGATTATTTCGCCACATTCGTTTGACTCATCAAGACAAGAACACTGCAATTTTTGAACACCTCTAACATTTGCATCCCGCATGGTTCATGAAGATGAACTAGTCGGGAGCGATAAAGTGAGGAACACTCCAAAATTAAGTAACACAAAACACAGACACATAAGGCCCCCTGCTTCACCTTCGTCATCAGAAATGACTCCGGCTGGCATGGGGCTGGCGGGAAATTCGTCCGCAGAGCGCTGGTGCTCTTATACCAGACCGGCGTCCAAGGTGGAGGCCGGTCGAAACCCTATTAGCTTCCCCTTCGCGACGGCACTCGCGACACCGACGTCGGTCCAGGTACTGAGCCCCCCCGGCACGACAAGCCCAGGGAACCGCGGGTAAATTCTTCCGCGGGGGGGGGAACCTTTTTTTTTTTTTTTTTTTTTTTTACGTGGGGAAATGCTTTACGCATACCCTCCGCGGCACGTATCTGCTACTGGCGGAGGGTTATGTGGGACTAGCCAACTGTGCCTACCCACTAAAACCCCACGGCGCCACCATCACTCGCTCTAGGCGGGATACGGTAACAGCGGAGCCTTGTCCGCGTCCCGCCACGCGATCTACCGTTGTCCGGTTCTCCTTGGGCATGTTGATTGGTAGCGGCCCTTGTCACCACCAAGAGCAGCCACCAGATCGCCCTCGTCACCTTTTTAAATTAGAGCGTTGGGGTTCCGGCATGTTGCTTACAGGGATGCTTCAGCATCCCTTCTTTTAGACGCAATCGCCCTTGAGCCCCTGCTTTTGCAACGGTTATGGCGCAAGACGCGCATTCGCGCGTACCCGCCGTTTTCTTCGACGACATGGGTGGGCAGCGGGATCCATCTCCCTGGCCCGCTCCGACTCCTCCTTGGCGCTCATTACGGCTTCGCAGAATTTGCGTAGTGTCTTCCATCGGCCGTCATCATCCGCATTCAGAACTGCTCTGACGACGTTACCGAGGGTGACATCTTCGCCTTGTAGGATGTCCAGCAGAGGCCTTCGCTCCGCCTCCCATGCTGGACAGCTCGCCAAAGTATGGAGCGCATCGTCAACTGCACCAACGGTGCAATGGTGGCAGGTGGGTGCCACTTCACGCCCGACTACCCTGTGTAGGTAACTGCCGAAACATCCATGACCGGACAGTACCTGCACAAGCCGGAAGCTGAGGTGGCCCCAGCGTCTGTTGACCCATGCCTTCAAAACGGGAGCTATTGCGTTGACCGTGTAGCTTCCGGATACTTCATCCGTCAGCTCCACGGCCCATGCTTCCAGAACTCGTTCTTGCTCCCTGGCGCGCCAGGCACGTACCTCCTCTGGTGCGGGGTTTGTGCCTCCCTCTCTTTGCTCAGCCCTTCGCCAGTACACCTCGCTCAGGCCAGCAGCCTCCAGGTGCCACGGTGCGGTACCGGACATGACGCACACAGCGGCGTAGGATACGGTCCGGTACGCCCTCGCAACCCGTATGGCAACGGCGCGCTGTGCTCGCCGAAGGATGTCGCGGTTGGGACGGGACAACTTATCCGCCCAGATCGGGCAGCCGTATAGTGCTTTGGATCGCAGTACATTTGCGTACAGACGGCGACACGCCTCATTCGGTCCGCCCAGGTTCGGCATAAGTCGCGCAAGCATGGCTGCCGTGGCAGCGAGTTTGGGAGCGAGTGCCGCGAAGTGCGCTTTGAAGGTCCATCTGGGATCCAAGACAACACCAAGGTACTTCATGGTCGTACCAACCTCTATCGACACACCACTGACAATAATGTTTGCGCCTTGTGGGGGTGCTCTGCAATGCCCATGGAAACAGATCGCCTCCGATTTTTCGAGGGCAACAACCAACCCAAGTTTCCTTATTTCGGACACGACTCGGGCGACCCCGGCAGTTGCACGCAAGCGCGCTTCCTTGTAATCCTGCCCGCAAGCAACCACGAGTGTGTCATCCGCGTAACATATTGTCTCAACTCCCTGGAGAAGATCGGTCCTGAGTACTCGATCGAACCCTATGTTCCACAGAAGTGGCCCAAGAACGGATCCCTGTGGAACACCACGCTCCATCCGCCGCTCTCCTTCGCCGACCTGCGATGGGAACTTTACGGTACGTCCACTCAGGTAGGACTGCACGCATCTGACAATATAACGTGGAAGACCATGAAGCTCAAGCCCGTCCTCGATACTCTCCCAGGGCAGAGAGTTGAAGGCGTTTGCGATATCTAATGACACCGCGAGAACAACTCTGCTCCCGGAGATCCACCGCTCGCAGATGCCTCGCAGGCGCGCAATTGCGTCAACCGTCGACCTACATCGCCGGAAGCCGAACTGCGCGTCGTGTAGGTTCGGTCCTATAGTTTCCAGATGCTCATGTATTCGGCCGGCGATGATCCGCTCAAGGAGCTTGCCAGCCTCATCCAGGAGAACTATAGGCCGATACGCAGAAGGCAACTCGGGGCTTTTTCCACTTTTCCTCAGCAAGACTAAGCGACCTATCCTCCATTTCAACGGGAACATGCCTCTCCTGAGGCATTCCGACAAGAGATCGCGGAAGCGGGGTTCGAGGCCAGCACGAAGGGCCAGCGCCAAGACAAGCCCATGCACCCCGTCGGGTCCAGGTGCAGTTCTCTTTTCCGTCATCCTCGAAATAGCGGCCCCGAGTTCAGTCTGCGAGACCTCGGGAACATCCTCGATGTTTTCAGCGCTAACCTGTCGGGTGCAATTCGAGATGGTTTGTGATGGGAACAGTTTCGAGACCACTGATTCCAGTAGATTTGGCTCCATTGTGGCTGTGAGAGGTGGAGCCCAGGGGCGTAGCTTCTTTGTGACCACTTGGTATGGGCGCCCCCAGGGATCCCGCTCTAAAGTGTCAAGTAGTTCCTGCCATGCACTCTCCCTTGCTTCGCCGATGGCAGAGCGTAAAGCCAACTTTGCTTCTTGGAAGGCACTGTACGCGCGCCTACTCTCTTCATCGTCGGGGCGCCGTCTTCTACGGGACCTAGTGTATCGTCGGCGAGCCGCAACGCACTCGGCTCTGAGTTGGGCGAGCTGCGGTGACCACCAGTATAGGTTTTTGCTCAGGCGATTGCCAGGGCGACACTTCTGCATTGCGGCATCTGATATGTGTGCCAGTGCTTCGTCAAACCACATCGTTTCCGCGTCAATGGCTAATGGTAATGACGGCCGAGGGCTCCAAGCTTGCACCGTTGCCGCTTGCTCCAATTGCTCCCTGTCCAGCTTTTTTAGTGTCCATTTCCGACTCAAGTTGGCCCTTGGGCCTGCGGTCGGACTTGCGGATGACTGGAGAGTCCGGAACCGTATGTAGCGGTGGTCGGACAACGTCTCGATCTCCGTCTGGACTTCCCAGTCTCGTAGGTGGGTCGCCAAAAGAGGACTAGCGAACGTCACATCTACCACTGATTCACCATTTTGTCGGACACACGTTGCCTCCGTGCCACTATTGACGACTACCATGTTGAGGCTCGAGGCCCACTCCAAAAGCGCTTCGCCGTACGGGTCACGCCTGTGCATTCTGGACCCCCACGCGGCAGATTTAGCGTTCAGGTCACCAGCGACTATTACGTGCCCCGACCGGCTCCACTGCACCAAGCTTGCAACTTCGTTTAGGTAAGCCTCGAATTCGGCGAAAGATCGGTTCGGCGAAAAATAGGCGCTGATAATGCACATGTCATCGCCGAGCTTGGCTGCGACGCAGCCATGGCCCCTTTTAACTGCGCCGATACTGGGCGAGTCGGCAACGGGAGTGACTACAATTGCCGCAAGGCCGTCCAGGTCACCCAGCCAGTTATCTCTGTCCGGGATGGTGTAAGGTTCGGAAATTATAGCAACGTTTATGTCCCACTGCGCCATGCTTTGGCATAGTAAGTTTTGCGCTGCAGCGCAGTGGTTCAAGTTAGCCTGTAGGAATCGTACGGCCATATCAGTTCTCGACGGTATCCACAACCTCCATACGCGCGACTTCCTCGTGCGGGGACCTTGAGAGAGCTTTCTTTGGTGACGTACGGCGCCTGGGTACTCTAACACTTGGCGCGGTACAATTACTCCCTCCCAATCTGTGGTCGGACTCTCTTCCGGCTTCTTTGCAGAGTAAGCAGCTAGGTTTAGCACTGCAGCTCGCCGCCTTATGGTCTTTACCACCGCAGCGGTAGCACAGACGGCTACGGTCTATTTCTGACACACAACGGCTGGCTACATGCCCCACCTGAAGGCACTTAAAGCAGCGCATCTCTCGCGGCTTGGCTACAGTGACGTTAGCCGCCACCCAACCAACGAGAAATCGGCCCTCGACTAATTTTTTGGCGGCTGTAATCGGGCAGTTGGCCCACGCCGCTCCGAGGCCCCTCCTGTCTTGCCTTATATGACTGACCCTAACTTGGTCGACCGGACACTCTCCTCTGACTGCAATTGCATCGCGAAGTTCCGTTAAAGTAACTGAGTCATCCAGGCCGGATATGCGGACGTCGACGCACCTGACGGGCCTGGTGACCCTGACACCACTGTCACCCAAAACCTGTTTTAGACGCGCAGCCAGTATATCGGCCTTCCCTCCGCTGTCTGCACCGGGGATTTGTATGATGGTGGCTCCCGTTGCAGCCCGGCGGAATTTCACTCCTTCTATCCCGGCGTCTCTTAGGTCTACTTTTGATCTAGCCTCCCTTAAAGCTGATGCATAGGTGACGCCACGCATCTCAGACTCCCTGGGCACGGTCAGCACAACTGCTGAGGTGCGGGGTGCCTTTAATTTTGGGAAGGGCCTTGACAGAGGCATGTTGGCTTTCTTCTTCTGACGCATTGGGAGAGGAGTATCAGGGTTTTGGTTTGCCTTCACCCCTTTTCTGTTGCTCCGGGTAACAGTTGTCCAGCCATCGTTGTCGTGGGTAGGCGTCGACGCACTATCGAGTCCCTTTGACATCGATGCAGTGGGGTTTGCTGGTGCACTGGCTTGACGTTTCTCCTCTTCCACCAGCTTTCCTTTTCTGGTTACTTTTGCCCTTTGTTTCCGAGCCTTCTTTCCGACAACAGGTTCTGCTAGCTCGGATATCTTCCCGTTCTTATTTGACTTCTTTTTCGGGTCCGTTCGTTCGAGCGGAGATTCCTCACAGGCAGTTGGCGTAGACTTCCTGCCTTTGCGGTCTGCCGCCAGAGGGGGGCGGATTTGTGGGTCTGGGTTAAGCCTCGATTCGAGGCCTTCTATTTGGGCGTTCACCCGCTCACCCACCTGTCGAAGTATTTTTGCTTCCAACTCCTCTAGACTGGCACGGTCATTGGTAGTCTTCAGTGCCAATCTGAGCTCCCGCATCTCGCTTTGTAGCACCTCCAGTTGTGCTCGGAGGCGTTCATTTTGGAGCTGAAGAGCGCGGGTTTCCTCCGTTAGGGTGCGAACCGCCAAGCTATCTGCCTCGACCCTGATCACTTCGACGGCCTTCTTCAATGTCGCTACAAAGGTACCTTTTAGATTGGTAGAAGACCTGGCCACCTTCTCAACCGCAGCCAGACTGTCCTCGATTCTCCTCTTGGAGTCTCCAACAGTCAAAGCTTCCGGGGACTTAGCGCAAAGAGCCGCCAGTTCAGCCTCCGCAGCTTTCTCCTTCTGTACTTTGAGACTTTTTATAAATTCCCCTTTTGTGAGCTCTCCAGGTGAGCTATCACTTGAGCTCCCTTCCTCGTCCTGTCTTGCGCGCTTTTTAGGACGCCAGAAACGGGATTTTGTAGCTGGAGTACATGGTGCCTCGCCCGGTTTTCGGGGGCTCCGCATATTTTGCGTTGACCCGATGCTCACCATAGACCTACTCGAATCCGAATCTGGGTCGTTGCCTGCCGATTTGAAAAATGCGGCTTCGTCCGGGGTTGAGGGCACTGGTGTTGAGCATGGAGTGCGCTCCAGCACCACTCTGCACTGTTTGATAATCAAGTCCGTATTCAAGCCATGATTCGTCGGTGTTGTATCTGTTGCATGGAGTTGGTCCGCCCCCAGAATACGATGCGGACCGGCTGCCATGACCTGATCGTGGTCATGGGAGGGATTTGACCCTCCTGGGGTAGTCTCTTCCTTATCTGAACTTTCCATGCTTTAGGCTTTTCATATTTAAGAGAGGTAGCTCCCCTCTGAGGCCCTAGTGGCCAGGTTTAACCCCCTGACCATGCGTCCCCTCGCCGGGCCCCTGGAACTTGGGATTCAGGTATCAGGTAATCCAATGTGGATTATCTCGCCACATTCGTTTGACTCATCAAGACAAGAACACTGCAATTATTGAACACCTCTAACATTTGCATCCCGCATGGTTCATGAATATGAACTAGTCGGGAGCGATAAATTGAGGAACACTCCAAAATTAACGACCACAAAACACAGACACAAAAGGCCCCCTGCTTCACCTTCGTCATTAGAAATGACTCCAGCTGGCATGGGGCTGGCGGGAATCTCGTCCGCAGAGCGCTGATGCTGATGATAGACCAGACTGGCGTCCAAAGTGGAGGCCGGTCGAAACCCTATTTGCTTCCCCTTCGCGACGGCACTCGCGACACTGCCGTCGGTCCAGGTACTGAGCCCCCCCGGCACGACAAGCCCAGGGAGCCGCGGGTAAATTCTTCCGCGGGGGGGGGGGGGGGGGGAACCTAACCTAACCTAACCTAACCTAACCTAACCTATTTTGAACTATTTGGTTATATCTCTTGAACCGTTGAAGTAAGAAGGCTCAAATTTTCACTGCAGACTTATTTCTGTTGCCGCTAACCCATACAAATAGTTAAACACTTATAAAAACAAGTTTCGGGTGGCCATATACTAAAAATAGTATTTTGAACTATTTTGTCATATCTCTTGAACCGTTAAAGTTCGGAGGCTCAAATTTTCACTGCAGACGTATTTCTGTTGCCGCTAACCCATACGAATAGTCAAACACATATTAAAATAAGTTTAGGGTGGCCATATACGAAAAATAGTATTTTGAACCATTTGGTTATATCTCTTGAACCGTTAAAGTTCGGAGGCTCAAATTTTCACTGCAAACGTATTTCTGTTGCCGCTACCCCATACAAATAGTAAAACACTTATAAAAACAAGTTTCGGGTGGCCATATACTAAAAATAGTATTTTGAACTATTTTGTCATATCTCTTGAACCGTTGAAGTAAGAAGGCTCAAATTTTCACTGCAGACGTATTTCTGTTGCCGCTAACCCATACGAACAGTCAAACTCATATTAAAACAAGTTTGGGGTGGCCATATACGAAAAATAGTATTTTGAACTATTTGGTTATATCTGTTGAACCGTTAAAGTAAGAAGGCTCAAATTTTAACTGCAGACGTATTTCTGTTGCCGCTAACCCATACGAATAGTCAAACTCATATTAAAACAAGTTTGGGGTGGCCATATACGAAAAATAGTATATTGAACTATTTGGTTTTATCTCTTGAACCGTTAAAGTAAGAAGGCTCAAATTTTCACTGCAGACGTATTTCTGTTGCCGCTAACCCATACGAATAGTCAAACTCATATTAAAACAAGTTTGGGGTGGCAATATACGAAAAATAGTATTTTAAACTATTTGGTTATATCTCTTGAACCGTTAAAGTAAGAAGGCTCAAATTTTCACTGCAGACGTATTTCTGTTGCCGCTAACCCATACGAATAGTCAAACACATATTAAAATAAGTTTAGGGTGGCCATATACGAAAAATAGTATTTTGAACTATTTGGTTATATCTCTTGAACCGTTAAAGTAAGAAGGCTCAAAGTTTCACTGCAGACGTATTTCTGTTGCCGCTAACCCATACGAATAGTCAAACTCATATTAAAACAAGTTTGGGGGGGCCATATACGAAAAATAGTATTTTGAACTATTTGGTTATATCTCTTGAACCGTTAAAGTTAGGAGGCTCAAATTTTCACTGCAGACGTATTTCTGTTGCCGCTACCCCATACAAATAGTAAAACACTTATTAAAAAAAAAAAAAAAAAAAAAAAAATAGTATTTTGAACTATTTGGTTATATCTCTTGAACCGTGAAAGTAAGAAGGCTCAAATTTTCACTGCAGACGTATTTCTGTTGCCGCTAACCCATACGAGTAGTCAAACTCATATTAAAACAAGTTTGGGGTGGCCATATACGAAAAATAGTATTTTGAACTATTTGGTTATATCTGTTGAACCGTTAAAGTAAGAAGGCTCAAATTTTAACTGCAGACGTATTTCTGTTGCCGCTAACCCATACGAATAGTCAAACTCATATTAAAACAAGTTTGGGGTGGCCATATACGAAAAATAGTATATTGAACTATTTGGTTTTATCTCTTGAACCGTTAAAGTAAGAAGGCTCAAATTTTCACTGCAGACGTATTTCTGTTGCCGCTAACCCATACGAATAGTCAAACTCATATTAAAACAAGTTTGGGGTGGCAATATACGAAAAATAGTATTTTAAACTATTTGGTTATATCTCTTGAACCGTTAAAGTAAGAAGGCTCAAATTTTCACTGCAGACGTATTTCTGTTGCCGCTAACCCATACGAATAGTCAAACACATATTAAAATAAGTTTAGGGTGGCCATATACGAAAAATAGTATTTTGAACTATTTGGTTATATCTCTTGAACCGTTAAAGTAAGAAGGCTCAAAGTTTCACTGCAGACGTATTTCTGTTGCCGCTAACCCATACGAATAGTCAAACTCATATTAAAACAAGTTTGGGGGGGCCATATACGAAAAATAGTATTTTGAACTATTTGGTTATATCTCTTGAACCGTTAAAGTTAGGAGGCTCAAATTTTCACTGCAGACGTATTTCTGTTGCCGCTACCCCATACAAATAGTAAAACACTTATTAAAAAAAAAAAAAAAAAAAAAAATAGTATTTTGAACTATTTGGTTATATCTCTTGAACCGTGAAAGTAAGAAGGCTCAAATTTTCACTGCAGACGTATTTCTGTTGCCGCTAACCCATACGAGTAGTCAAACTCATATTAAAACAAGTTTGGGGTGGCCATATACGAAAAATAGTATTTTGAACTATTTGGTTATATCTGTTGAACCGTTAAAGTAAGAAGGCTCAAATTTTAACTGCAGACGTATTTCTGTTGCCGCTAACCCATACGAATAGTCAAACTCATATTAAAACAAGTTTGGGGTGGCCATATACGAAAAATAGTATATTGAACTATTTGGTTTTATCTCTTGAACCGTTAAAGTAAGAAGGCTCAAATTTTCACTGCAGACGTATTTCTGTTGCCGCTAACCCATACGAATAGTCAAACTCATATTAAAACAAGTTTGGGGTGGCAATATACGAAAAATAGTATTTTAAACTATTTGGTTATATCTCTTGAACCGTTAAAGTAAGAAGGCTCAAATTTTCACTGCAGACGTATTTCTGTTGCCGCTAACCCATACGAATAGTCAAACACATATTAAAATAAGTTTAGGGTGGCCATATACGAAAAATAGTATTTTGAACTATTTGGTTATATCTCTTGAACCGTTAAAGTAAGAAGGCTCAAAGTTTCACTGCAGACGTATTTCTGTTGCCGCTAACCCATACGAATAGTCAAACTCATATTAAAACAAGTTTGGGGGGGCCATATACGAAAAATAGTATTTTGAACTATTTGGTTATATCTCTTGAACCGTTAAAGTTAGGAGGCTCAAATTTTCACTGCAGACGTATTTCTGTTGCCGCTACCCCATACAAATAGTAAAACACTTATTAAAAAAAAAAAAAAAAAAAAAAATAGTATTTTGAACTATTTGGTTATATCTCTTGAACGGTGAAAGTAAGAAGGCTCAAATTTTCACTGCAGACGTATTTCTGTTGCCGCTAACCCATACGAGTAGTCAAACTCATATTAAAACAAGTTTGGGGTGGCCATATACGAAAAATAGTATTTTGAACTATTTGGTTATATCTCTTGAACCGTTAAAGTTAGGAGGCTCAAATTTTCACTGCAGACGTATTTCTGTTGCCGCTAACCCATACGAGTAGTCAAACTCATATTAAAACAAGTTTGGGGTGGCCATATACGAAAAATAGTATTTTGAACTATTTGGTTATATCTCTTGAACCGTTAAAGTAAGTGTTAAGGATACAAGGAAAACCAAATAGTATCTTCTTATTATAATTTATTTCTTATTCTTATCGAGCACACTCACTACGGTTATCTATTCTTTTTATGTCACTCGCGCCTCGTCCTTTTTAAAAGGCAAAACAGTCCTTGCTCGTTTTGGCCGAAACATCCTCCCCCGTTGGAGAAGCCTCGTTCTTCAACAATATACAAAGGCTGGACAACGCTCGCCGAACAACTCCCGTGCTAGTGCGAACGTCGACTACTCGGACTATGCCATCGCTACCTGGGAAGAGTGCGTGGATTCTACCAATCCGCCATTTAAGAGGTGGTTGATTCTCTTCCTTGAGTATCACCATATCTCCGACTTGTAGGTTTGTTAGTTGTTGACGCCATTTTGTACGCGTCTGTAACTCCACCACGTACTCCTTGCTCCATCGATTCCAAAAATGCTGTTTCATCTGAAGCAATTGTTCATATCGGTTCAAGCGGTTCATTTTAACTTCCGTAAGAGGTTCGGAAGGCATACCCGTCAAAGGTCTTCCGATTAAGAAATGACCCGGAGTGAGCGGGGTTAAATCTGCAGGATCTGACGACAGTGGACATAGAGGGCGTGAATTTAATATTGCTTCTATTTGATAGAAAAGTGTAGCCAATTCTTCATACGTCAAATGTCTGTCGCCCAATACTCTCCTTATATGGAATTTTGCAGACTTCACTCCTGCCTCGAATAGTCCTCCAATGTGAGGTGCATATGGGGGACTATGTACGAAAGAAATACCTTCATCCGAGCCAAATTGCATTACCGAATCATTATTATAACTAATCTTATTAATTTCATTTTTGGCCCCTACAAAATTTGACCCATTATCACAAAAAATATAACGAGGTTTACCTCTTCGAGCAATAAATCTCCTTAAAGTTAGCAAAAAGGCTGCTGTGCTTAAATCACTGACAGCTTCGAGGTGGACGGCCTTGGTTGTAAAACACACGAAAATACACAAATAACACTTACTTATTTTACAACCACGACCTTTTCTATCAGTAATGAAAAAAGGACCTGCGTAATCAACACCCGTCGACTCAAAAGGAATACCAGGTGCCAGACGTTGCTTAGGCAGGTTTCCCATCAATGTTTCCAAAGTCTTACTACTCATCCGTTTACAAATAATACATTTATGTGGAACACTTCTTGCTAAGTTTCTACCATTTACCACCCAATAATTTTCTCTTACACTCGCTAATAAGAGTTGAGGTCCCGCGTGTAACAAATATCTATGCTTATCTTCGAATATTAAAACTGAAAGACGATGTTTAGAGTCTAAAATTACCGGATGTTTTTTATCATAACTAAATTTTGAATGTTCTATTCTACCACCAACTCTTATTATACCAAGATTATCAATAAATGGATTTAATGACAATAATTTTGACCTTTTAGGTAACTGTTGCTTACTTTTTAATAAATTTAATTCCAAAGAATATAATTCAGACTGTGCTAATTTAATTAATGCATTCATACTGTGGGATAGCTCCTGAACAGTTAATACTCGCGAATTTTGTTTACTATTAGGATGTCTACAATTATTAATAAATCTTAAGATATATGCTGTTACGTTTTTCAACTTATTTAATTTAGAAAATCGGTGAAAAATAGAAAATAATTCATTATCTTTTTTACCATAAATTATGTTACTCATTACATTTACAATATTAAATTCATTCTTCGTGTCATTATTACAAAAATTATGTGGTCCAAATTTCTCATTTGGCCACAATGACTCATCTCTAGCTAAATATTGTGGGCCTCCCCACCAAAAACTAGATATTTTACTATCAAATGACTCTACTCCTCGCGATATTAAATCTGCTGGATTTTCCTTGGTTGGTACATATTTCCATTCAGCATTAGGTACAAGTTCCTTAATTTTGTTAACACGATTTGCAATAAAAACATTTAATTTTTTAATGGAGGAAGTTCGTAGCCAACCAAGAACAACCATTGAGTCAGTCCAGTACACACAGCGAGCAATATTACAACGTAGTATTTTTGATACTTTAGCGCCCATCTCAGCCGATAACAGCGCACCGCATAACTCTAGTCGAGGAATTGTCTGAGTTTTAATTGGTGAAACTCTAGATTTAGCACACAATAATTTAACGGTGACATTTCCCTCATTATCAATTGAACGAATATAAGAGCATGTGCCGTACGCCGCCTGAGAAGCGTCACAAAACAAATGTAATTCGATTCTTACTACATTTTTACACAGTACATGTCTAGGAACAGAAATACAGGTAAGTGAATCAACTGACTTAACAAAATTATACCACATACTACTAATATCCTCCGAAATCCTTTCGTCCCATCCCAATTTACATTTCCATAAAGCTTGTAATATTAATTTAGCCTTAACAATAAATATACTCAAAAAACCTAACGGATCAAAAATCCTTGCAATCATTGATAAAATCATCCGTTTTGTAATGTTTTTGTTAGAAGAAATATTTATAGGAAACAAAAATAAATCGGACGAAGGCGACCATAACAGCCCCAAAGTTCCAGTATTGAATTGTAAATCTGACAAATCCTTATGTTCGCTAAAATTATTTTTACCCAAAAATTTATTAGAATTTGAACGAAATTTTCTAAGAATAAAACCAGCCTCCTCTAGTTTTTTAATAACTGCATTACAAATATACTCAATTTCTTGTTCAGACTCACCACCCGACACAATATCATCCATATAAAAATCATGCTCAATTATTTCCTTAATATGTGAATCACTACACTCATTAGCTAGCTCCAGTAAACAGCGAGTACTTAAAAAAGGAGCAGACGAAAAACCATAGGTAAGTGTATTTAATTTATAGAATTTTAAAGGTTCATCTTCATTTTCCCGCCATACTATCATTTGCCATCGCTTATCCTCTTCACTTATCATGATTTGCCTATACATTTTAGCGATATCTGCGGTAAAAACAAAATTATGCTGCCGAAATCTCACTAAAATAGAAAATAAATCGTCCTGTATCACCTTACCTACAGCTTGCATATCATTTAATGACTGCCCTGAGCTAGTCTTCATAGAAGCATCAAACACGACTCTAAGTTTAGTAGTTTCGCTTTTTTCGCGTAATACAGGATGATGAGGTAAGTAACAACCAATGTCTATTAAACTCGACTGCGTTAAATGCCCTAATTCTTCGTATTCCCGAATAAATTCTATATAACGCGACTTAATATCCGGTTGTTTTCTAAATCTCCTTTCTAAGTTAAAAAATCTCTGCTTCGCCGATCTTAACGAATCCCCTAATAATAAGGGTGAGGTGTGAAAAGGAACCTTAATACAAAATCTACCGTTTTGTAATCGATATGTATTGTTTTTAAAATGCGTTTCACAAAAATCTTCATTTTCTTCATTACGTTGCCTTAAATTGTTAGGCGAAACTTCTTCCATAGTCCAGAACCTTTCTAATTGCTGCCTAACATCAATACTTAACTGACAAATCACATTGCTACCACTACTACTATCACACTCCTTAATTCCGATCGGTCCACAAACTAACCACCCTAAATTAGAATTCTGCAATGTAGGTTTACCCCTACCTAATTTAAGTTGATGACCGTAAACGATGTCCCAATATAAATCGGCTCCGATTAAAATACTTATTTCCGCCGGATCATAAAACTGCGGATCTGCTAAATCTTCCAATACATGTTGGGGAATATTAATACTACTAACATCTACCCTTGCGTTCGGTAACATACTAGTTATGCGCGGCACTATCATACTATTAACCTTAAGTGAATAATTACGCTTATACGATTGCAATACAAAACTACAACTATCCGCAATACATAACTGCATGTTTCCGATACCCGAAACCGTCATCGGCCGCTTGTTCCTTATACTACAAATACCTAACTTGGCACGCAAGGACTCGGTAATCAAACTAATTTGACTCCCGCTGTCCAATAATGCGCGCACTACAAACATTTCATTACTTGAATTGTTTATTACTCGAACGAGCGCCGTCGACAAAAGAATACACTTATTTGTAGAAACCGATAAGGAAACCGGTTGCATCGATACGTCATCACTCGCGCTACGTGGATTATCTTGCACGTCTATCGCTTGGACGTTACTACAAGCTACAGGATTCTGAACCTTAGTCTTATGCAATAGAACATTATGCTTAAATTTGCAAATCCTACACGGTTTATACCTACAAGTTTTTGCAAAATGACCACTACTCAAACAATTAATACATAATTTTTGTTTCGACACTAAATTATGTCTATTTTCGATGCTCATAGAAATAAAACTATTACACTCGTATAAACGGTGAGATTGTTGACATAAAGTACATTTTAATTTTATTTTAGAATTGTTAGATGTTTGATTTACTACCGCAATGTTAGAATCATTTTTTGCAAAATTATTTAATTTAACTGTTTCTAAGAAATCCGCCCGATTACGTAAAAAGGTTGTAAATTGGGATAAAGTATTTATTTCACCTAAAGTACTCTTATGCTCTTCCCATAAATTATACGTCACCTGATCGAGTCTAGATGATATTATGTAAATTATCAATACGTCCCAGTGCTCGACTGGTAAGCCTAATATCCTTAGCGCTTGCAGGTTTTTAGAAATAGTGTCTATTATATACCTTAAAGATGTGTCAGATTCCTTTACTAAGCATTCAATAGAAAAAATAGCCTTTATATGATTATTTATCAACAATCTTTTATTATTAAATCGTTCACATAAAACAGTCCATGCCTGACTGTAATTATCTCCAGAAAATTGTATTGAGTTTATGACTGATGACGCATTCCCCTCTAAAGAAGACCGTAAATAATGATATTTGTTTATCTCGCTTATTTTATCATTATTGTGAATCATCGAGAGGAATGTGTCACGATACTCAAGCCATTTGTGATAGGACCCATCAAAACTTGGTAACTTAATTGTAGGTAGGGCAATATTACTTAGATTATTACTATTACAATTACTACAATTACTATCTTCCATACTACATTGCCCGGCACTACCAAAGCTTACCGATCGTTTATTTCCCTTGCTTACTGCATCTAAAATTGATTGAATGTGAGACATAAGTATGAAAAAGTTATTTTCTACTGACTCCCGTTCTATAAACTGTTCAGAGGCATCCTCAAACAACAATTCAATTTCCGTCTGTAAATTATCAAAAACGTTTAAATTTTTATCAAGCTTAGCCAATCTTAATTTTAACTCAGAAATCTGCTGATTACTTAATTTAGAAGAAGGTATTTGTGTAATTATGTCTACATAGTTTTTACATATGGTTAATTGACCCTTAATACTACTCCGTTTCTTAATTAATTTATCGAGTTTTTCTTGGTCAACCATTGTTTTCGCTTAATACTACAAAAAATAACGAATAAGGCAATTTGGCTACAAACTATTATAAATAATAATTGGAATTTGAACAATTCTTTTACCCCAACAATATGCACTCACACGCCACGTTTTTTCCACATGCACGCAGTTTTTATTTATTTTTCTTTATGTTATTCACATGTATTCTCACACCAATCCTTTTGTTTATCCTGGTCACGGCACCAAAATTCCTTGTTAAGGATACAAGGAAAACCAAATAGTATCTTCTTATTATAATTTATTTCTTATTCTTATCGAGCACACTCACTACGGTTATCTATTCTTTTTATGTCACTCGCGCCTCGTCCTTTTTAAAAGGCAAAACAGTCCTTGCTCGTTTTGGCCGAAACAGTAAGAAGGCTCAAAGTTTCACTGCAGATGTATTTCTGTTGCCGCTACCCCATTCGAATTGGTAAACACTTATTAAAACAAGTTTCGGGTGGCCATATACTAAAAATAGTATTTTGAACTATTTTGTCATATCTCTTGAACCGTTCAAATTAGGAGGTTCAAATTTTCTCTACTGACGTATTTCTATTACCGCTACCCCATTCAAATAGTAAAACACTTATTAAAACAAGTTTCGGGTGGCCATATACCAAAAAAGTATTTTTAACTATTTGGTTATATCTCTTGAACCGTTAAAATAAGGAGGTTCAAATTTTCACTGCAGACATATTCCGCTTCTATTGCCGCTACCCTATACGAATAGTGTAACACTAATGCAAACAAGTTTCGGGTGGCCACATACTAAAAAAAGTATTTGTCATATCTCGTTCACCGTTAAAATTAGGAAGTTCAAATTTACAAAGCTGACTTATTTCTGTTGCAGATACCCTATACGAATAGTAAAACACTAATTTAAACAAGTTTGGGGTGGCCATATACTAAAAATGTAGTATTTTCACCGTACCTCTTGAACAGATATAGGTAGGAAGTTCAAATTTTCACCACGGACGTTTTTCTGCTATTAATTAAATTAAAAATAAATTTAAATTGAAAAATATGCAACAACGAATTAAAACAAGTTTGGGTTGGCCACATACTAAAAATTTAGTATTTTCACCCTTCGTCTTGAACCGATAGAGGTAGGAAGTTCAAATTTTCACCACAGACGTATTTCTGTAAGCACTATCTTAGAAAAATATGCAAAAACGAATTAAAACTAGTTTGGGTTGGCCACATACTAAAAATGTTGTATTTTCACTCTACGTCTTGAACCGATATATTTAATATAAACAATTAATTAAGATAAACAATTCTTAATTTAACTCCTTCAACTCATGAAAAGCAATTTTCTCCAAAATATAAATATTTATCCTTCTTTAGCAAAATTGTCATCACTTTCGCTAATAACAAGTAATTCTTACTAAACTTTAATAAATATGATGGCAACCAACAGTTTTATTTTCAACAACATTAGCAATCCCCTCATAGTTCAGGTTTGATAAACTGTTTACTGTTTAATGTCAAAAATGTAGTAAACATTTTTCTCAAATTTAGTACAACTCTTTGTAATCATCCTATAATCAACATTTTGTAAAACCATGTTCAATATGGACTTAGGTTTTGAACTGGTACTCTGTGCAGAACAAGGTTAAATAATGTTTCTAAGAAATAACGCTCACCAATTTTTGTTTCACCAAACATTTCCAAACTAAACTTGCAACAGGAATATCATCCTTGAAAATAAAAAAAAGATGACTACACTATTACCGCCCTCAATATTTAGATAATAAGTACATATTGCTTTAGAAGTTCCTTAAATTCATTCGGCGAATGCACACTTCATTACTGCTCGGTAAGCTATTAAAAGTTGTGCTCCCTTGAATGCGATCACTTTTTTCCCGTAATTGGTTCTGGGTTTGGCTAACACTAAATCATTAGCCCGTCATAATGCGTGTTGTTGTGTTTATTATGTTAAATGAAATGGTCGAATGTAATATTTTGATTGATTCTTCATGTAGACAAAGTTTATATCGGACATTGCGAAGGCAGCCTATGAGCGACAGTAGTTTGTTTTTTATATATTCTAATTAGACATGCCAGGTTAAAGAACTATCCAGTCGTAATCCGAGATATCTGTAAAATGAGTGGGCAACTTCTTCGGTGTGTAGACATTTGTCATGTCTTACAAATGGGTTAACATATATTTTTAATAATAAAAGACTTCGGACTAAAGAGGATATTTTGGCAATTCGGGATAGGATCGTATTTTCTTAAGCCAAATATGAACTGAATGCAGAAGATAAGAATTCGGCCATGCCTGGAGATCAAGAGTCAGTATAATCGAAGAGCTACAAGATTTAATAAACACCTGAAATGCAACACTTATTAAAAATGTATAAAAACCTCTACCGCCTTTGAATATATTGATAGCTATAATAAGTATGTATAGCGAGCGGCAATATCAGTTGAATTTCGCTGTCTGAAACACGGCTTCAGTTGTAAGCAGTCTTTTGGACGGTCGCGTCGTCTCACCACTGAGTTATACACAAGCGGTGAGTTCACTTCAATTCACAATAGACCTTTACTAAATAGATTGTCAGTCAGACAAACACTTGATTTGCTAGATTTTGCCCGATCATATAGGACGATCATAGGCGTTTAACAATTTAATTGTTGCTATAATACACTTTAATTTTACTCAACTTTTCGGAATATAACATTGAAATTCTAACTAAATAATTAGTTAATAAGGTTACAGACGAACTCGTACTAAGTATATCGCTTTTGCTTAGTAGAATTTACATACATCTAGCACAAGAAGCAACATGTGGAGGCAGCTGTGTGTAGCAGCGCTGCTGGTCACCATTCTCAGTGCCGCCGACCATAGGCAAGGTAAGGTTTAAGAATTAAAGAAAGTTTATTGCTACTTATTGAGCAAAACACACGAAAATGTAAGCTTGGTTATATTCGTTCACAGCGGATCGCTATCCACGTTCAGCAGATACATTTTGGCTCAGCAGTCGCTACGGGCGCGCGCTTCGAGCGCAGACAGAGTTCACTGCGAGGAATAACAGGTACGTTTTTCAATTCAAATTTTAAGGTTTAATAAACCAAATAATTGTACACAGCACAATATAAAATATGTCGCAGGTTCTTCTTAACTAATCGATACGGAAAAAGAGCCGGACCGTTGAATGCTCAGTCGCCCAAACAGAATCGGTGGAAGAAAATATTATGTGACTGTATACCCAGGGAACATTCCAAACGGTAAAGATTATTTGCTCATTTTCTACTTTTTATTAAAAAGCCAATTGTTGTCACTGTAGCCAATAAACAGCCAAACTTCTCATAAATATAAACTATTAAAAGTTAAATACCAAATTTAAGTTTAACCGGCTCACACAGAGTTCAGAGACGCCAAGAGAGCATAGTTTAATATAACATTAATATTGTTTCAGAGACGTGATCAGAGCATCAGCATAAACCAAGATTTGTATTGGAATTGATTCGCTTCTTTTGCGAAAAACGGCTTATTAATATGATTTACACTTTGTGAGAAAGTGAAAGCATTTATTCACAAATAATGTTGTAACTTCTATACACAATTTTCAATTACTGACCACAATGTGTAAGTAAAATAATGATAGTTTCAGCTTAATGACATTAATTTTCATTTATTGGCCAATTTTAGTTACGTAATTATATCTAATGTATAATAAATGAATATGTTAACATGATAAAGAGTATAAGTGCAATGTATATTTAATTTACCTATCCTACATATTATACATACGAAGTATCAATTTTCATAACATTGATCCGAGACTAAAATGAACGAAAGAGCAATCGAAATTTAACTGTTATCTACCATCTATCAAATAATGTAGGAAATTAATTACTTAAATATATAACTCGTAAAACAATGACATCTATGACTCGTATGGCTCGCACGTGGCACTTCTCGTATCTTAAATTATAAAATGAGAAAGTGTTGCGTGATGGTAAGTTCTAATTTTTTAGATTGTTGTAGCTATAACATACCTCAAGTAAGTGAGGACGCAAAAGTACCATATTTTTTTTGCAACATCTCCCCTATATTCCAGCTATAATTCTTATTTTAAAAATGAAAAACGACAAAATCACGGTCATAATCTATTTAACAAAAGAAAACAATATATTTTCACTTCGGGGAATACTTTTGCAAAGAGAAAATTAAAAAAACTAAGTTGTAAAATTACAAGGATTATTAATATTAGGTACACCTCACATGAAAATTGAATGAAATTGGCGTTTTGTATGGGAGGAACATGAAGGCGATTTTTTCATATTAAAATATTTTTTATTAATCAAAGTATGTACCATTGCTATCTATACATTTGCCATCTTGTAGGTAGTTCATTGATCCCTTTACTAAAAAAACATTCGGACGGGAATCAATGAAATCTTTATAAGCGGTTTAGACGGTTTATCCAAAATTAGAAAAAAATGGTTATCTGTTGGAGCAAGGTCCGGAGAGTACGGTAGGTGTCTTAGGACTTAGACAATACAATTGAAGCTCCCCTAATTTGGTAGCGGTCTGTTGGGCCATGTGGGGTCTAGCGTTGTCTTGAAGCAGCAGTGGCGTAGGGCGATTGACAAGTCTCGGTTGTTTAACAGCGAGCTTTTCCATCATGGTTTGCAGTTGCTAACAATAGACATCAGCCGAAATCTTCTGGCCAGATTTAAGAAAGCTATAGTGTACGACAGCGGCACTAGTCCACCAAACGCTTACAAGTAACTTTTTTTGAGTCAATTTTCGCTTGGGGCAAGATTTTGCTTGTTCACCAGGGTTCAGCCTTTGCGATGAGCGTTTACGATTATCGTACAGGATCCACTTTTCATTACATGTAATGATTCGATTTAAAATTCCTTCATTATTGTGCCGGTTGAGCAATGTAACGCAGCAGTCGACGCGCGTTTGTCGGTTTGGTTCACTCAATTCATGAGGTCTAGCTTTTTCACCTTCCCAATTTGCTTCAAGGATTAAAACGGTTTTGTCACTAACACCGCAGCCTGCAGCTAACTCTGATGTGGTTTGCGATGGATCTGCTTCCACAATAGCCTTCAATTCATCATCATCGACCGTGGTCTACGGCCGTCCTCGGGGCTTGTTCTGCAGGTCGAAATTTCGAGAACGAAAGCGTTGAAACCAAAAACGCACCATGTTTTCTTTTGCGACACCACCCCCATAGACATCATTATACCTTCGAGCCGTTTCTGCAGCACTGGTGCCACGGTGGAACTCGTACTGGTAAATAATGCGATATTTTAAGATTTCCATTTTGTGAAATGAGTGACGCAGAAAAAAAGAAAAAAACAATTGAATTACGGTTTTCAAAACACAAATATCCTTGAATTTGTGTTTTGTTTTGTTTGCGAATTACTTGAATTTGGAATTCCTAACCAAAGAGGATATATTTAAGATCAAAGTGGCCAGTACGACAAAACGCCTATTTCATATGTAAGGACCTAATATTAACTTCAGCTTATACAAAAAAGACTAATAAATTTCGAATTTAAATTAATTACTAACACAAGCAATTAATCTTCTATGAAACCCATTCCTCAATTTGTAGAACTCGCAAAGCCTTATGTTTTATTCAGCTGAAAAAATATAATGTTACTAGCTGATCCGGAAAACGTTGTTTTGCGATACATGTGATTTGAATTTTCAATTAATTATTCGAATATTATTTAAAATTTGACACTGCGATGGTAACGCCGTCTGTCGGATCCAATGTAAAACATTCCAAAATCAATAACTTCTAATAAATTAAAAATTAATTAAAAAAACATTCTCCAGCACACACAAAAAATTTCATCAAAATCGGTCCGGTCGTTTGAGAGAAGTTCAGTGAAATACACACTCACAGAAGAATTATATATATAAAAATGAGTATTGGTGGCAGATAGTTCTTACCTCTTCAAGTACCTGTACAGCTTTTAAAGTCTCAGCTGGAACTGAATAGAGTGTAATATTCTTTAAGTACCTACATATTTTTGTCTAAGGAGGCCAAAGAAAAGCTTTCATAGCATAGGAACATCTTAAAATTTACATAAAACTCATGTTCGCCTTTCCTTTGTGACAACGTAGTTATGGAAACACATCACAGTAAATAAATAAGCTCCACGAAAAGGGTGGAGCAACATCTCCACATACCTAATATAAAGATCTTTCGATCTCGCTTCTTAACAGAAAATAAATCATTAGATAAAGAGCTTTTGTGCATTTTAAATGTATATTTTTATCCCTTTTCATACAAAGGTTTAAATGAACTCACTGGTCAATAATTGATACAACTCAACGCAATCGCAAAAAGTCTCAATTAAGATTGGGAAAGCCATACTAGCACGCCAATCACCTTCATATTTATTGCAGATCGTATTAAATGCTATTTGAAAATGCATTGACAATTAGATACTTGTGGTGTTTCTAATAGCTCCCTTTCATTGCTCTTTAGAACAAATTACTTTTTAATGAAATCGAAATCAAAAATAGACAAATAGAGCAATCACCAAGAAGCCCATTTAAAAAGGCAAGCACATCTTTGTATGATGGGTAATTCTTTCAAAAGCAATCGGGACTTCTACGTCACAATAATTCCCAAAAGGTTGGACATTTTCGCGTTGCTTTATAAAAATACTAGTATTGACAGAGCCGCAGGGCAGTACGTTTCGGCAAATATTCGCTAATGCGAGAGATGGTATATAAAACATTATTTTGCTGTTTTATGTCAGCAAACTTATTTGTAGTATCGATTACAAATAAGGTCTCCTCTGTATATGGGTTGATCTCAGGTAGCTACACTGACATAGACTAGACTGTGTTATTATTCCCCATACGTCGTTTGTTCTTTTCAGTTTTCGTCAAAGTTTTTCCATCCATATACATTTACGTTTTGTATAAATTTTAGAATAGATAGAAAAGATCCTACTAATATTATAACAACGAAAAGTTGTACGTATGGATGAATCTATTTTTGTTATTCTAAAAGCTAATTATATTATAATAAAACTTTGCAATATAAGCTTATATAAAAATCTTTATATTAAGTTATTAACGATTTAAAATTAAAAAAATATACATACGTGTACGATCCATATCGTACATTAAGCTGTTTTGGTATTTTAAAGGGTCAGCATTTTGGACGCGCCCGCATTATTATTTAATTATTTTATAAAAAGTTCAGTTCGCATCGAAGAATGAAGACGATCGCGCGTTCTCGCACACCCAATTCATAAGGGTCATTGTATCACGTAAAGTAAAAGGAGTTGTAAATCACGGACGCAACATCCTTTATGGTCCTTCGAGCCGGATTGTTAATCACGGACGCAACAATACGATTACTATAACATACTATGGACTTTCTATTGTTTGAAATAAACGTTATTATTTTTACACATCGGAAAACACACATATATACACACATACTTACAGTTTGTAAAGATATTGTGTGAATTGTACAACAATAAGTAAGGAGGAAAAGTATCTGCGCGCTATTTTAAAAAATCAATAAAATAGTCTTAAATTCCTCCACGCACAAGTATATATCTATATTCTAAGTTTTAGTCTTTACAGACAAATAGTGAACCATATATATATAATTCGGTAATTTATTTCAAATGCACAGTAATAAATTGATTCCAAAATGAAAATAGATACCTTTTATCGTTTCTATTAATATATTATATGTATTAAATACATATGTTATGTATATTGTCTCTTTATTAAAGCGGGTGAAACTGCATGAATGTTGTAGTTAAAATTATAAAATTCAATTTTAAATTTTACGACAAGCAGACAAACGATAAATAATTCTAGTGCTTTAAAAGAAATCCTCTTTTTTGGTGACAGTCGATTTTGTGCGTAAATCAGTGTTATCTAGATACGTGCACTAAGTACGCATCGAGGCGTATCTAATTATGTATTTAATAAATTGTCAAGCACTGATAACTAATCAAAGAGATAGACCCTACGACATCATTCATCTAATATTTATAGATACGGGTATAATTATGATCACAATAATTGATTGAAACCTGGTTGAAACAATTTTTCTATTCAACTGCTAACTGCCGACTACGTGGGACTGAATAAAACGTTTGCATTTCTTTCTTTTCTTTTCTAATAAAAGTTATAGTTCTTCTAATAAAATTATCAAATTGTAGCGTTAACACTATAACCATTTACTGAACCAATCCCACATTAAAGCTAAAAACATTAAATTTATAGGTGATTTCAATATGTACGTAAGACAATTAATGTACTCGCTGGCTCGCTGGTGTAATTTTTTCATTTATCATTGTAATTTCGAAATAATGGAGCAATAATCTCCTTCTCTAAGGGACCGATTTATTCAATGTCGATCACTTTTCGTGTATAGCTTCTTTGTTTCTATCCCTATAGAAAAATGTTCTTTTATTTACTTTTTTTAATATAAGTGTCTGCCAGTTAGTGGACTGTGTAGTGTGGTTATATGTAAAAATTTCAGGACTCTGTGTATAGTAATGTTCCGTAAGGAGTTTGGCAAACTGCATTAAAAGCCTCACCACGATATAACACTTTGAGAGGACGCGAGAATTGAATAAGCCAAAGCAATATTCATGATTTATTAAGCTGAAGATACACTAAATATAAATCACATATACTCACACATTACTTATGTGAGTTGTTGGTGTATCGAACTTCTTCAGCTATAACATATATGTTCTAAATGACCGTGTCAGCAGTCAGCGGTTGCTCCATGTTCAATGACATCTGAACAATAAGCATACATTTTTTATTGCTATAATCATGAAAACGTAATTAAAAAACATTAAGCATAGTGAGGACTTGAGGACTATTGATTTGGTCCACACACGGCGGGGACATTATACCTTTTCCGGGTTTAGTCGCTCAATAAAAGAGGAACGAAATGTATGCTCTCATTAAATAAAACGCTCCATAAATTTAGCAAGAGTTTAATAAAAAAATGCAAAATAAAATATTTCCAAATATTAGGACTTATCACTAGGCATATAAGGTGTACGATCATACAAAAATACAAAACTACACGCAATAAAATTACAATGTCTTTTCATAACGCCGTTTCAGATTGAAGACGACGGCAGCTGTGGCTCTTCCGAACGCTGAGAGTGCGTCGTGAGCCTCTTCAAACTCATTCAGCGAAAAGTTGGCACGACTATAGACATTACATTGGAGCGACACTGTCTCCCCACAACTTTGTGCATTTTGAGCCGTTTCTTTTAAATTATACTAAATAAGTCAACAAATACATTTCATTCGGTTGAGCATTATCAGCATCATTGAACAACGTGAACTTTCATAAATAAATAATTCGCCGAGTGGAACTTGTACACCTTAAGGGGAATATTATTCAATCGTGCACGAATAGTCCCGAGACTACGAACAAAAATGTTCTTGACTTCTTCAATAATTCCTATCCATAATAGAGCAGATCAGATCAAACATAAACAAGAGGACGAATCCACCTAATGTTGTTGAAAACCAAATAATATATTGTAAAATAATATATTCATACATAATTGTACGAAATCTCCATGAAGACCTCGGTGTCTTCACTCTCCTAATGCAACGTAATACCATTGAAAATATCATACGTTTTCGAAAAGCTTTGAGTTTTTGACTAGCGAATTAAATACTCTACTTATAAGTCTTAAGTAATACGAAAGCGTACAGCGGGACCCGTCTCATACTCGTCGTCGGTCACGTGATATTTACAGGCGGACAAATTCCTTAGGTGCAGACAAGTCGATTTCATTTAACAAAAGGGATCAAGAAGTCTTTGGCATTTTGAGCAAAAAGAGTGACGTCCGCAATGAGTCGGACCGTATGGCATCGCTTTCCTCTTAACATTGACTCGTATAAAAAGGTATAAAATGTATTAAACGTCGCAGGGACCATTAGCCTACACTGCCTTAACTACACGACAGCCATTACGAAGGACTGCCCGATCCACTGCGAAGGCTCACTGCTCCCACTCGGCCTCGTCCACGCCGTCGGCCGCGTCCTGCTCCAGCCTGAGGTCCAGCGTGACCTTGGCGCTGACCGCCCTCAGGATCTGCAAGCGCAAAGGCGGTGAGGCGCGGCCGAGCGCGTGGTGCGCAGCGCAGCCCCCACTCACGCTGTCCTGCTGGGCGCGGGCGCTGGGCGGCGCGGGCCTGGGCGGCTCCGCCTTCGGCCGCTCCTTGGGCTGCGGCGCCGCGTGCGCCGACAGCGGCTCCATGCCCGGCGGCTGCAGGCTGACCAGCTTGGGGCTGGCCTCTCGCCCCTGCAGCCACTCGCGCCCGCTCTGCCAGCTCTCCCACGTCACCAGCGTCGGCGGGAACAGGTCGTCTTGGAACAGCTCGCTCTGCAATCGAGGCGGGCGGCGGGTGAGCGGAAGGGGCCGGCGCGCGGTCGCGAGCGGGGAGGGGCAGTACCTTAATCCTCGGCACGGTGAAGGACAGCGGCTCCACGTTGCCGTTCGTCAGGCGCAGGGCTCTCGCGAACTCCACCTGCGAGAGAGAGCCACTTTTACTACTCGCCGCTCGATCGCTCCCGGAGTGATAAGGGGCACTCGCCTTCTCGACGGCCAGCGCGTTCTTCGGCAGGAAACAGATGCCCTGGTGCAGGGTGGCGGCGCGATGGTGCGACAGGGCGCACAGGTACGGCGGCTCCGGAGTCACCTCGAAGCAGTAAATGGTGGAGTCGCCGCGGCCCGTGAGGAACAGCGTGGCCGAGTCGTGGTCGACGTGGGGCAGCAGGATGGCCGGGGACACGTCCAGCCCCACGGTGCACAGCGGCGCCGTCAGGTCCGCGGCCCGGTACAGCAGCACCTGGCGCTCGGAGCCCTTGTCGAAGCCCGTGAGCAGCAGCAGCGAGTCCCGCAGCGCCCAGGCCAGGCGCGCGCCCCGCCCGCCCGCCGCGCCGCGCCCCTGCCGCAGCGGCCGCCGCGACGCCCGCGGCTCGTACACGCGCACGAAGCCGTCCTTGCACGCCGTGGCCAGCAGCTCGCCGGTCTCCGACCACTCCAGCGCGAAGATCTGCTCCGAGTGGCCGGCGAGCACGATGGCCGCCTCGGGCGGGTCGGCGGCCAGGTCCCAGATCTTGACGGTCAGGTCGTGCGCGGCGGAGGCCAGCAGGTCCGAGGCCGTGGGGTGGAAGCGGATGGCGTAGATCTTGTCGGCGTGCGCCGCGAAGGTGCGCAGCGGCTCGCTGCTGGAGGCCGCGAGGCCGCCGGCGGGCACGATCCACTCGCGGACGGCGCCGTCGTCGCACGCCACCAGCAGGCGCTCGGGCCGGAAGGGGTCGAAGGCGAAGTCCTGCAGCGCCGCGGGGTGCAGCAGCGCGGGCGGGTGCAGGCCGGCGGGGTGCGGGGGCGGCGCCGTGGCGAAGGGCGTGGCGCCCGCGGGCAGCTCCACCACGCCCACGCGGCCGCCGCCGGCGCCGGCGCTCACGGGCACGGCGCAGCGCACGGCGTTGGCTGCGGAAGGCCGGAGGGCGGTCAGAGGGCGCGGGGGCGGGGGCGGGGGCGAGCGGCGCAGCGCAACTCACCGCAGAAGCCGTTGCACTCCCCGGAGATCTGGCGGCTGACGTTCTTGATGTTCTCCACGTGCGTCGACTTGTGGCCCGGCGTGCCCTTCAGGTGCCGGAACTTGGACACTTTCCCTGCGGAACAGTTTCGGTTCAGCGCAACGGCGGCGACCCGCCGAGAGCGACCTGAGCGCGATCAAACCTACCGAAAACGGTCGAAGTGCGCTTCGTTGCCACGTTCGGGACGGACGAGCGCTTCTCCTCCCGGTCGGGGCTCTTGCGAGCCTTCAAGGAGTCCCTCCTCCTGCAAAGCGAGGCAGTGAGTGGCAGTGAGCCGTGGGCGGGTGCGGGGTGGGGCGAGGGGCGGGAGGGCAGACCTGAGCGGCGCGGGCGAGGGGGGCGCGTCGGCGTCGGGCGCGCAGCTGGAGGAGCGCGCCTCGTAGGCTCGGCGCCGATCCGCGATGGACTTGACTCCGCTGAAAAGGGAAAGCACGTGAGCGGGGCTGCCGACCGCCAGCGGGCGGGGTAAGCGATCATCCTCACTCCGTGCTCTCGAAGAGGCGCCGCCTGTCGGCCGTGGTCGGAGTCTTGGGCCTGACTCCGCTGACGTCCTCTTCGACGCTCGCGTCGGATTTACCGTTCGTGTATTCTTCTGAAACGGAAAAGAAGGCTGTCCACTCGATCGTTCCAAAAGTGACGCGTTCCCATATTCATCGTCGTCTACCTACCTTTGGGGGCGACTTCCACGTCACTGGCGGGAGATAGAGATTTGTCTTTGTCGTCTTCTCCGCAAATAGGAGTGTCCGCTGTCGGCGCCGACACCGGCGAAGAAGCTGCTGGGCGTGACGAGAAGTTGAATGGTGAGTGAAGCCGGGGAGTGCGCTGCTGAGCAGCACATACTTACCCGACTCGGTCTTATTCGCTCCGGGAACGGCCGGCACGCAGAACACTTTGTCGAAAGAGAACTCCTCGCTTCCCGCGGAGGCCGAAAAAGGCTTGGGACCGAGGCGGGGCTAAAGTGAAACTCATCATTATCTCTTCAAAAGAATATTACTAATATTGGAGAAAGTTTTGTTAAACTTAAAGAAACCATTCTGATGCATGCTAATTTTACATTGTCGCATAATGGAAAATTACTTTGGAATGGTTCGTGATATTCACTTTCAATTTGCGCCTTCTAATTATATATCTTAAATAAATAAATTATATAAAAATAAATATATATAAGTGCCAATTGAATTACTGCGAGTAACGATTTATAAATAAAAAGTTCGAGGATAAGGAAAGAATCAAGAAAAAACAATGTCTTGTTTGGACGTCAGTAACCAATGCATGTATTGTTGCCCTCAGACAAGAGCAAGACGAGACATGAGCCAGTCTTGGTTTTGCTCCAGCAGCAGGTGGTAGAGGTCAACCGAATTAACAATAGTCTTAGCGTTTAACGAGAATTCAGAATTTTTTGGTTGTTATTTTTTTGTTTCCGTGTGTCGTCTTCCAAGTGAAATGCGACCGAGCGACCCGAGAGTCTCCCAGACCGATTTGAGGCAACACTAAATGCACACGTAAATCCAACGGCCCCGGTGGCCAGAATACCTTGTAGCCAGACCCGGGCACGGCCGTAGTCCTGGGCTTCGGCTTGGGGGCTTCGCCGTCTTCGCTGGAGCCAGCCTCCGAGATGGAGGACCTCGGCAGAGGCTTCGGGGCTTGGATCCCATTTATCAAGCTGCTACTCCTCGACAGGGTTTCACTCGACTCCGAATCGGTCTTATCCAAACTGTCCCTCTTCGAGTCTTCACCTTCATCGTGGCCGTTGTCCATTTTCTTTGAAAATCCGTTTTCTTTCGTGTATTCTTTCGGTTCAGATTTTTGTTTCTCCATGCCTTTGATCATGTCTTTGACGTTGACGAAATCAATCCTGTCATCTTCTTTGTCCGGCGTTGGCATCAGCGGCTCGGACGGTTTGGCCTCTGAGTGGGTTTGCGTTATAACTTTTTTGTCTGTTTTTTTCGGAACGGGCATGGCCAATATTTTTTTTACCAACTCTTCCAGATCACCGCGGTGGACCTGTGCCGAATATGCAACATTACAAAACTGACTCTCGTCGAAACACAATATGGACTCACAAATGAATAAAACCTTACTTACGCAAACCAAAAAAAAACACCATAAATATCACTATCTACGGAGCAACACTAAACACTAAACAGCATCACAAACACAGCGCACGCAGACAAGAACAGGACAAGAACAGAACAAGAACAGCATGCAGCACGAAGGGTGATCACCCACCTGCGCAGAGAGATTGGCGTCCGGGTGCAAGGAAATGCTGGGCACGGGGTGGTCGAGGCCGCCCAGCCACATGGGCGCGCTGAGGAAGGTGACGGCGCCGCTGGTGTCCGGGTAGAGGTCGGCGTGGAAGTCGCGGTAGCTCTTGCGCGGCACCTGGTACATGATGGGCACGACGGAGCTGCCGGCGAGCTGCAGCAGCCGGTTGACCTCGCCCTCCATGACGCGCAGCGCGCGCTTCGGCACCAGGCACGCGCCCTTGCTCTGCTCGCCCGAGTGCCGCAGGCCCTCCACCAGGAACGGCTCCTTGTCCGTCACCTCCATGTACAGGATGCTGGTGTCGCCTTTGCCGGCGAGGAACAGCATGTTGGTGTCGGGGTCGAACAGCGGCATCAGCACGCCCGTCGAGCAGTCCAGCTCCAACGTCTTCTGCGCGTGCGGCAGGTTGCGGACGTCGCGGATCATTATTTGACGTAAACGGGCCGAGTCGAAACCTGCGGAGGACAGCAGCGTTTTAATCGAACGAACCGGTCCCGACGACAATAGTAAACATCCATACCAGTGGTGAGTATGCGATCGCTATCACCGAGCCAAACGAGGCGGCTATCCTTGATGTTCTGATGACTGTTTGCGACACTCAGCACTGGACTCTCGGTACGAGGATCGACAATTCTCACTTTCTTGTCTTTGCATGATGTGGCTACCAATTTGCCATCTTTCTTCCAGGATGTAGATTGAATTACTTCTGTATGATCTCGGTTGACTGAGGAGTAACAATTTTTTATATTAGAAAAGGTTACCAATTACCAATTAAGATATATTTTTTATATAGATTGAACATGAAAGTAGGTCTGACATAACTGACAACGCATTGAGCTTGGCTGAGAAATGGTCCCAAGGAAAGGGCTTTAAATGGGTACTTATGTTGGTATGCAGTGGTTACACAGTATTTAGAGATATGTCTCAAACTATAAAATATAACTAAGGAGACAGCGCTTCTCTCCTGCTGACAGAATACAATTAAAAATTTACCAAAAGCTTCCTTTTGTTTAGTCAAGTCCCAAAGTGCTAGTTCATGACCTGAAGCAACATGAATCAATCCATCAGCAACAGGGTGAAACCCAACATTCTCTACCCTTCGTTGCTTTTGTGACAAAGAACATTCCGGTGTGGAGAGAGATTCTTTCAGTCCTTCTGGGGGTATGTGCCATACTTTCACCTACAAATTAATTTATAACATATAAAGCTCTAATTCACAGTTTTTATTTTAGTTAAACCTCTTGTATAAACTGACATTCACATGTAAACCTCTGTATAATGTTGAGGTCTTTGACAAGAGTTAGAACAATTTAATTAACCACTGAATTAATCAGTACAAGCAAACTAAAACATTAATATTAGAAAGGCACATCTTTCCTATGCTTCACTCAACATATAGGTTAACTAAAATTACATTAAATCTGCTTAATTAACACAGACAGCAACAACAAATTAACTGCTGAATCATATTTTTAATGATGATATATTTTTTTAAACAACAGCCTTAAAGAATTAAATGAAATATAACAGGAAAGAAATGCCAACTTGCTATTTTCACACATTTTTGGCTTGTTTAAATTTGTACATTTTTTTTAAATATTTTTTTACCTACCAGAGAATCCTGAGAGCCAGTTAAAAGTAACCCATCATGGAATGGAGAGAAATCCATATCAGTTATGGTATCTGAGTGAGCATGTAGGAGTGGCATTGTTTTACTCTTTCTCCCACAATCTTCTAAAGGCAACACTGCCATACTTGACCCTACATGTTCCCAATTGAATGCCATAAAAGATGCTGATGCACAAATATTATTACCATAAGTCTGGTAAGAACCAACACATATATCTCTTATACATGCTTCTGGTTTGGGGACTATTGGCGCTGCATTTTTGTATTTAGAAGCCTTAAAACGCCAAGCCATTTTAAGCCAATTTTATTGTTCAGTCTTTAATTTGGAATGTGTGCCTTCGCCACGGTGGCTGCCTAAAATCAAAAAAGGTAAATATTCAGACAAGTGCAATTATAACTTCATAGAATGTGTATGTACCGACTACTTTTTCAAAAATATTAACTTAAATTAGAATAATCTATTTGCGTTTTAAAGAACATTTTTTATTTCAATAAAATACAAAACTTATTTTTGTTTTGAATTACTAGACCGGGTTTTGGCCGGAAGTAAAATTATTACGGTAAATTCACATTAAAACAAGCAACTCATCATTGAGAACCAATAATAATATTATTATATTCAATAGATTTATTATTATCTTACCTTAAATAAATCCAAATCAATAACAATTATGATATGTATCTTCTAGACACTCCCCCTAAACGTCGGCCATTTCAACAATAGCGACTATCAAGTAGCAACATTACAATTGCGACTAGCGAATTACCGATCGATATTCGACATTCGACAGTAAAACTTATTCTGTCAATGTCAATGTCTAATAGAAATATACAAAGACTAAGATATCTCCAACGTAGAGATAAAACATAATCCTTGTAAAATATTCTCACTTAATTGTTTTAACGTATAGCTGTCTAAAGAGAACGCGCACAACACACATTCTTTTATTTATTCAAATAAAATAACTGGAATACATATCTTCATTTTCTTATGCCGACGTTTGCTTGCTTTTCATCAGACTCGCGCTACTAATACAAGATCAAAGATAAATATTTTAAAAGATGTAGTGATATTAAAAGTATGTTACCTGGTGTCTTTTGAATCGAACCCCTTGTTCTACATTGAAAAACACTCGACGTATGGTAGACCCCTTAGAAAAAAATCTTTTTTTTTAAATGAATAAATAAATTTCATAAAAAAGGAAGTTCAAAAGCTTGATAAAACCTTAAATTATATTACATCAGAAAGCTTTTAATAAATTGTAAGATGATTTTATAAAAGTATTGTTTGCAAATTTTTCGGGACTGGTCGAGCTGTATGCTGTATTTATTTGCGAGTATCTAAATTCTAATCTAAATCAAAAAAATAATGCATAATATTTCATTTATAAAGTAGTACATTCATATGTTGTAATGAATTTCTTTGATTAATTAAATTATTTATAAATTGGTTTTAAGCAGTGTCTGCATCTAAATCATAAATTCATTCATTGAGAGATTCTCCTAAGATTACTTCAGCAACCATACTAAGCAGGGTAGTACCTATTAAAACACATCAAAGGGGCGAGATTACAAGATAAGAAAACATTTTCACAGAGTAATTACCTTTATTGTGAATTTTACAAATATCTTTGGTGATGTTGGTTGTCTATAAAATGACGCAAGAATAAACCCAAGATCAAATTAAAAGTAAGAATATTGTAAAAAAATAAAGATATCCCAAAGTATAAGGTTATTATAAAATAATATTTAAAGTTTCATAACATGTAAAATAATATATTATAAAAATTATAAAAAAATCTTTCGCGTAAAAAAACAAAACAATTCCAAAATTACATTATAAGGCAAGATTTTTAATTATATTACAATTAGGAGCTGTAACATTATACTTAAACGTCGACATACTAGTTTAATCAAGACAAACACAAAACAGAGCACCATTTAAGTGTACCAAAAACTTATGAAATAATGATTGAATCTTTTTTTTAAACAATGCCGTTGTCACTTGCACGATAAAAAAATTAAATACACAATCTCAAAATTATTATTATTTTAAATTACCATTGCACAACAAATTCAACAATTCTCCTTATGTAGTAATAACAATAAGAATCAATATAGAGAATAACCAATACACTGGTTTATTTTTCATTTTGTCAACAAAGATTGACAAAAAATAAAATATATAACATAGCATTAAAACCTTATTATAATAAAATACAGAAAGTAGTTAAGTAAAAAAATAATCTTGCACCCTACAATGTAAAGATAATATGTCGCATTGTCCCTGTACTTCAGTCCACTACCTGCAATTACTACGACGCCCATTAATTGTTAGCACGACATTATGAGATAAACTAGGAAATAAAGTTATTAAGTACTAATTAGTTAATAACGCTGGTGGCCAGCAGAGGACTCTACAGCTCCAGAAGCGCCATGACCGGCCTAACTGTCATACAACAGCTTCGTCTATTTACCACGCCTATGCTAAGAGCTCAACTGTTCTATTAAATCTATCTTACCTTAATTTTTTGAGATCAGACTCAAGATTCAACAATAATTGATAACTTAAAAATGTCTTAAGCTGGTCTAGTTAAGGTTTCAAACAATATCTTCAGAGAATCTATACTTCTTTTACTAAAGCTAGAGATTTGTTTGTTTGTACGCGCTAAACTCAGGATCAACGCGTGGGGATGTCTGATTAAAAGTTGAGTCAAATTCCAAAATTTACCTTATTGCGTGTTAAAACATTAATAATTAGAGTGCAATTACACAGATTCTTATTTAATACAATACATAGCACTGGTCAGAATAATTAAGTTGATATGCATTGCTTTTGTAAGTTTGTGATGAATGGATTAAAAGGGTCACAATATACTAATTGTATGAAAAACAGCAATTCGGCATCCTCACATACTTGTACAAGTATACTGGCTAGTGCGTATGGTATATGTTGCAAACATCAAAAAAGTATATAATTTTACTACAATTTCTAACAATATTATTAAAATGGAATGATGAAAAACATATATAACTATGGCGCTATGTTACTTAATAGAATGTCTTGTATCTTCAACTAATAGATCACAAGGTCACTGTGAGTGTTCTAACGTAACATTGCAAGGCATTATAAGATGCACCAAAACGAAATCCAAATGTTGCAATCTACACATTTCTCACTCATGTTGGTCATAATAAGATTAAACATCAGATAGCAATTTCAAAAACTAAATAGAACATTTTAGTGGGCCAACTAAAAATGTGCCTATATTGATTTATGACCTAAAGCAACATGAAGTGTCACTGACTGATGATGTCTTACCGTTGATAGGTCCCAAACTACCATCATACTTTGGCAACTCCTTGCATTTTGCTTGCTGAAAGTAAAAAATGATAGGTATGATCACTTTATATGGTTATAGTTAAATTTCTAACTGGCACTGTAAGTATCAATAGCTTACAGAATAATTAATGCCCCACAGATTGAATGGCTTAAATTTTTTAGTTGTTCAAAAATATAATAGAGAATGTTACTAGGTCTGCCAAATCGCTTGAAACGTTGTCTCAGTAAAGCCTGTATGTATACAAACATACTAGTTTTTGTTGAAGTCAAAAATACCTAGTAGTTTTTATTTTATAGGCATTTAAAGTTTCGAAAAATACCTAGTCCCGCTAACAGTCAAGTGACGTCATTTCACAACGCCCCGCGGGCGACGGCTCGCTTTGTATAAAGTCTCCAATGGTGACCGTTTATAGTAGGTGTAATAAATAGTCTACGCAGTATTTTCTTGTGTTGGTTTTAGTTCGCGTATTAAGTTAATAGTCTAATAATAGTAAATATTATTCGATGAAGGATTCGAAAAAGGGAAAATGGGTAATCGGATAATTTACCTTACTTACTTACTTATGCTTAACAGTTTATCTGTTCTAAATCGTTTTATCTAAACAAAATATCCAACTAAAGTCGTAATGGAAGAATGCAACCCAAATAGTAGAAGTACCTGCCTATCATTAAATTTTGACGTTAAAGACTACAAATATGTATTATAGTTTTGTAGCTATTGCAAGGTATATATATGTAGGTACTGCTCTTCTCAATTTAAATGAATACAAATGAATGAACATTTATTTATTGCAAACTAGCTTCCGCCAGCATCTTCGCCCCCGTTTCCTGATGAAAAGGATTAAAGGGATCAAGAAGTTTTAAATGTAACTTGCTAAGATTGTGCCGCCAATAGAGGTGGCTGTAAACATACTATAGCATTTTTAATGTGGCTACATCGTTGAAGCGAGGAGCCTTCAACGACCGCTACGAAGTGTTATTGGAAAAAATCTAAGCTCTCAAGTATTGGTACCACACTGAAAATGATTAAAGCTTAAGATTTTGGTATAAGTTGTAAAGCACTTCATTTAAATCGTCAGAATGGATTTTTTTTTTTGACAAAGTAGTATTAAAGCTTAGAGACCTTCAAATAGAGTATTCTCTTTCAGATTTTATGTGTGAAAAAAAAAATAAGTTACAAAGATGTATATTCATTATGAAATTAATCTTTTCAAAAAATCCTGTGTTGATTTTGACATCGAAAGTTTTATAACATTTTGTAAGAACGAAATGAGAGAATCAAGATCTTAAAGTAAAAGAGGGTACAATAGCTTAATCAGAATCAAATTTGTGGTTTGAAATGCGCTAAGGACATATAACAGCTTCAAAAATGCAAGCAGCTGCTCAGTGTACAACAAAAGCTGGCCTTTTAGTTGAAGAAATATTTGGTACTGTAACTTTTAATGAAACAAATGCTATAAAAAAGGAAAAATATTAGAAAAGGAAGTAACGAAGAAACACAATGGAAAACACTTTGGAACTATAAAAAACAACTTTTCCGGCAAACTAGTACTTGTATTTTTACATTTAGGCAACACATGATTTCCTAGTATTTGGATTGGACATTTTTAAAAGTATTTAGGTATAATTTGAACGGCACGTGCGCGCGACCGCGAGCTGACTGAGAGTGCCAGACGGAGCGTGTTGTGCGATGACGTCACACCGTAACCGTACAACTTGATTTACTTCTAAATCGGAAACTATTTGACATATCGAAGTAATACTTTCACTAGTATTTTTTATTTTTGACAGAGAATATGGAGTGCTAATAATTAAAATTAGTTAACATTCTCCATTCAGAGTTATATTGCACCAAAAAATATAATTAATATAGTTTTTCACTATAACTTGTCTTAAAACATAACATTATTTTTGGCCACTTATCATATCTAGTATACACAAAAATTATATAAAATCTATGGATGCTTACTTCCATTAATTCCACAGCAATTTCCATAAACAATCTTTCAACATTTTCTGCTTCCTTAGCAGAAGTTTCTAGAAAATACATTCCATTTCGTTGTGCAAAATCTTCCCCAATATGTCTCGGAATTTCCCTGTCCTCTCTGTCAGTTTTATTACCTGTTTAAGATTTATTTATTTATTCTTTGTTGTTGATTCTCCTGTGATTTATTTTTATTTTTATTAATAAATAAAAAAAAATCCTTTGGTTGGCATCTGGGAAATTAACAAGTGCCAGCAGTTTAAAGCCGAGTGATGCTCTTTTGAGCTGTCAAATTAGTCTTAAAATTGTAGAAAAGCAAATTACGAAAATTTTCCAGACAACTCTTGTTTATGTATGTAAAAATAAATGTTAATCAAATGAAACAAACTGCATTTTACAGCCCGAGTTCAACATGGCAATACTGGAAATTGTTGACATACAATATGCCGCTATGTTATGTATGGCAAAAAAAATTTTGCATGGAGATACATAGTATAATTTTGATGGTTTTATGATACACTATCATACATCACATACTTCATATTCATAAATGTAATGAGGGCTTAAAAAATAAATACAACATTAATCTATTCAATTAAGATTGCATCAAACAGATGTTTTAAACCTGACTAGAACATAAATATTGGATATTCTGAAAAAATAATAACACTACTAATTAATAATACTTCAGAACTTTTCTCACCCACTAATATTCTCAACACTTTGTTATTAGCATACTCTTCAATTTCTCTTAGCCAATCTGGTAAACAATCAAATGTGGGCTGGCAAGATATGTCATACACTAATATCAAAGCATGTGCCGATCGGTAGTAACTTTGTGTTATTGACCGAAACCTTTCTTGGCCAGCTGTGTCCCAAATTTGCAGCTAGAATAGAAAATTCAGACATAAGGTATAACTTATAATATATTTATATATTAAGATAATTAAGAATAAAATATTATTTCCCACACTGAAGTTAAATTATGACACTACCACTGAAATATTTATCAAAAATAGTGCCTCATATATATTTCATTCATAGGGATGTGTGAAGAGGGTGATTCTATCCTACCAGTACCTTGACCTATTGCAGCCATACAAGGCAGATATTGAAAAAGTATAATATTTATTTTGAAAAAAATAATGTTCCTTTTCAAAGAAGCCTTTCCAAAAGACCAAATATACCTTCACTTTTTCGCCATCAACTTCCACCGTCTTAATCATGAAATCTACTCCAATAGTAGCACCTTGACCCGGTGGAAATAATCCTTGGGTAAATCTCCTCACTAAACAAGTTTTTCCAACACCTGCATTACCGACTAGAACAACTTTAAACAAGAATTTATAATCCTCCATAGTAATCTGATTAATCACATTTGCCGAAGGGATTAATGATAGTACATAATCTAGTAGAGATTAAATGTTAAATAAATAATGATTGTCTTCGCCGTTCACTCACTGTTCCGCTTTAGTGAACTGACAGGAATTACGAGCTGATAGACACTACAGCCGATTTTATTGTACGTTCAAATCTTCATTGCACGAATCTACTACGTAATCAAATGTTTATATTAATAAAAGCACTTATTTTAATTAACATCCTCATTATTAAATATTATTCAATTCTTTAGTTTGAACTAAATAGTAAATACAGCAAAACGTCGCCTAAATTATCCACTGTAAATTTATTAAAGTTTACACAGACTAGGAGCTATAGGAAGTAGAGGATTTTTAAAAAATATTTATTTATATGACATAGATTCCAGTCTTTTCGTCGTAATCTTCATTAGACGATCACTTTTGCAGGTTAACAGTTTCTATAAGTTTTATTGTATACAACTATCATTACTAAACATATTATACATATTACGGAATATTTAAATTTTACGTAACGTATTTAAGATAAACGAAACGAAAAAAAGGATTGCCTGGTACATCTTCTATGCATTTATTTTTTGAAAAGGGACATCGCTATTGGGCTGAGGTTCCTTGATAGATTAGATCAGGCTGTGGTTTGTTGTGCCGCTACTAGAACAAGGATGTCTCCTGTAAGACACGGACCTCGGCTTAACCACCGAGGTGGGAACGCTTGCCTAAAGGGTGGGCCAGAATCTCATAGAGGAGACAGAAGTGCAAAGCAAAGGGAGGGCAGGTTCTTTGCTTCTGTTATAAACGTAGTTTCTTCTGCCCTCCATTTTGGTATTGTACTTTTCGAACTGGTACAAAGATAGGGAAGGCCTTGCTGCAGTTATTGTTGACTACAATCAGACAGCAGCTGCAGGACTACACCGCAATAGTCATGGCTGTGTTCACTGTCCGAATCACAGTTGTTTACTGTCGTTGTAAACGTGCCTATTTCTAACCTTACGAGCCACAAATTAGTTAGAAAAAGTTTTTGCTTAAATGAATGAAAGTGTAAACAGTCAAAATATGGACTTGAGTCCGACAGCAAATATCTCGCGGTACGATGCATTACTATCGAACTGAGTAGAAACGTGGTTATGCAAAAAATTTAGTCATCCAAATAAAATACTGGGTGGGCCTCAGAGTTTAGCCATTTTGCAAAATTTATAAAAAAAGAACCAATAGTAATACTAAAACAAATTTATTATTAAATTAAAGTTAAAATTCTGAAAAATTCATTGTGAAAAATTCACTTTTTGAAAATATGATCATCTTAACTCTAGAGAATAATTGACCAAAGTCTAGCATAAACGATTACTTGTTTGCCGATTGTGATATATTGTTATAAATGTAAAAAGCTAGGGCATAAAGCAAATAGATGAAATAAATAGTACAGAAAATATAGGAGAAGATGAAGTAGAAGATATCGAAGTTAGAGATAGCGATATCCTACATGAAACAGAAAAAGCGCAGTGGAAGCGTGCTGGGCCCATAACCTGTTATATTTTATATCGTAATACTAGCGCGCAAGGAATTTAATAAAACATTGTTTTAATATTATATTTTGTCGTTACTTCTTGTCATGTAGCTATAAAAATAAGGAGACAAAATATATAATGTGATAGTCTAATCTCCCCCTCGGCATGGGTGAACTGAATGCCGACTGATCTTAGAACTCCTATGTCTATTATTTCAAATACTGTACGCAGTATTCCCCTTACTTCTTCAAATAATTTTACTGAACTGTATGCTACAATCATCTACATAAACGTTTATCAAAATCTTCACTCCCCCTTTCTCTAACTTATATAAACATGGATCAGCAACAGAATTTTTAAGAGTTGTTCGTGCAGTTTTAAAAACCATTGTCTACCAGCTTGCTTTAATCCATATTTAGCTTTTTGTAATTTGAATACCGCTTCATTTTTATATAAATCTATGTCTTTCGATATATCTCTTGCTGACTCAATTATATTGGATATTTTGTCGTTACTTATTGTAATGTAGCTATAAAAATAAGGAGACAAGAGATAAAGGAATGCATGCATACCTTTATTATTTTATTACCTAATAACATTAAAATATAATGTAACGAAAATATTGGATATTTTTTCATATCTTTGTTTATGAATATTTTTATTATTTTGTATGCCCTGGATAAAATAGTTTTATAGTGTCTCGTGTCAGGAATCTAGCAAATCTGTGCGGAGTGGCGACTGGCGAGCCTTGACGCTTGTTTGTGTGATATTGACAGAATTTAATTATAATTGTCCCGAGATTTATTTCAGTAATCCTAATTAAAAAATATATAATAATCACGATTTAAAATATATATTAATAGGTTCCAAAGCAGTGTTTTATCAAAAACACGTTAAAATATTATTTTTCCCATTTTTACGATTACAGGAGTGGTAGTGAAAATGTCCACAGCTAATTATACTACTCGAACAGAAGGCCAAACAATAATTAATACAATCATTTGGTCTATTCCAAATTTTATATCCTTATTAGATGGGAAAACATCACGTGAATTGCGGGTAACTGAAAGTCCAAAAGACCAAACCGTTGACACAAAATTCCAACTGAAGATGCAATTTCTTGGACGTTGTAATGACATTATTGAAATATACTACTTGTCACCAGTTCCTGTATTTTTAAAGTCAATCTTAACCATATGCTTAAAAAGATTTGAAGAGCGATCCATAATAATTAAAGAATATCATACAGTACAAGCAAATAAATGGCAGTACTTAGCTACCCTTTACAAGCGTGATATAGCTAGTTATGATGGCCATGATATATTTCTTTTAAGCGATGGTAGCCTTCGTTTAAAGTTTCAATTTATGGTAACAAACGACATAAAAATTGATAGAGCAAATATACCAGAGGCACAACTTAGTAATGATTTTGAGAATCTTCTTAATGATGGTTTATTCTCTGATGTTGTAATGAAATCTGCTGAAGGTTATGAGTTTAAAGTTCATAAAGCTGTTCTAGCAAGTCGTAGCATGGTATTAAAAGCTCACTTTGAACATAATACAACAGAATGCCACACAAACATAGTTGAGTCTCAGTTGCAGTCTGATGTTCTGAGAGAGGTTTTAACTTTTATTTATAGTGACAAAGCACCAAGAGTTGATGAGATACCTGAAAAATTATTAGCTGCAGCGGATTATTACCAGCTTAACAGACTGAAGAGCCTTTGTGAGGAAGCATTACATAAAAAACTTACAGTTGACAATGCCATTGACACATTACAAATAGCAGATTTACATTCAGCTAAGGCTTTAAAGGAACTGACACTTGAATTTATTAAGGATGGCCAAGCCAAACTCATTACAAAGACTAAAGGATGGGCTGAAGTTAAGTCTGTAGAATTAATAAAAACAATATATGAACATGTTATTACTGATGATATTGATGCAGATATTAAATAATTGTGTTGTTTCTCTTCTCTTATAAATAATTGTAACAGATGAAGTTATAATTAGGAATTTGTTTATGTTAAAATAAGCAAGGGAAATCTATATTTAATAATACTTTGTAAACAAAGTTAAATGTATATCAGGTTTTTTTTAATGAATTAATTATGTATGTTTAAATAGTATTGATTTTTTTTAAATTTGTACCACTTTGTCTAAATATTTTTGTGTAATTCTGTGAAACATGTCAGGTATCATCATTGATTATCCTGTATCTCTTCTTCTACAGGTTTATGATGTCTGTTTTGTTTCCTATTACATATGTGAATTATGGAATAAAACAGCCTCTGAAAATATAAAACCTTTATTGGTGTTATATTCATGAGTGTCATCCACTTCACACATTCAATTATAATAGAGCTAGTGGGTATCCAAAGCTATACAAAATTTCAGATTACAAAAGTACTATACATTTTGTCTTCTCCACTAGTAATAAGAATTTAATGATCTCAAATTAATACACATTTTTTATCTTTGTTGTTTATAATATTCTATAATAATAAATTAATTAACAGTGTTTTCTGGTTGATTTTAATTATTTTGCAAAGTTGTTTTACTATATATCTCATCCTTGAAGAAATATGACATGAAGTAATTATAACAAATAAGAAAAAAAGTAAGAGTAGGACATATGGTACTTAGGTATATTTAATATATAAAAACCATTTTTATATATAAAATATGATTTATGGTTGTTATGTATGATTTGATTCTATTTGTTACTTTTACTAAATCATTAGTCACTGGCTTCACTTGAATCAGTTTCACTATAATTTTGGATTGGAGGTCTATTACTATTCACAAAAATATCATTATCACTGCTTGCAGTCTCTTTCTTATCACAATCAAACTCTTTAGGCCATATATTCTTCTCTTTATAATATTTAATAGAGTCTTTATTCATAATCTTTACTATTTCAGCTTTCACCTTATCTCCTTCAATTATTGGTTCAACAAGAACATAATCTCCTCTTTTGACCCATATATTTTTCCTAAACTTATTGGGCATTGAAACAAGGTATTCTTCACCGTGAGGTGTAGTAACCTGTAAAAATATATGTTTGTTTATATACAATTTCTCTTTTAATATATCCTCAGTCTAGAGACAAGTTCATCTTGGCAGGGTTAATAACTAGTGTACTTTATTCTTTAATAAGATCAAATTTTATTAAAAATAACAACTGAATGTTAGAATTTGCGCATACTTATACAATTAGTTACCTTAAAACATAGCTACCTCGTGCAAATTATTTCCTCTGCTTCTTAATACACGAACAACGCTCTGATTTGGTTGAGGTAACTCATAATCATCCCACAGGGCTTCGCTCATGACATGTTTCCTTTTTGTAACCTTCGACATATTTACTGAAGTTTCTCGATAATCTACATCTACTAATCTTTTTAATTTATCTAAATTTATTATGTAAATTTGTATCGTTTAATAAATATTTTTATAATTATAATTCACTAATAAAGAACTAATTCAATGTTGTCTTCTTAACCTTACAAGTTAGTAGTTACAATTTACCAAACTGCTCAGTGGTCAGTGATACCATCTTCTAAAGTTCTAAATGGCGAATCTGCCACCGACGGAAAAATACCTGCCTCACTTGTTGGAAAGAATAAATTTAAGATTTATTGTTTTCCTTTCTCTTAGTGTTTGTAGATTTTATGTTTGATTTCTTTTTTAGTTGTTTTTTGTATAAAGTTGTCTTATTATATTGGGTTATAGAACTTAGAATCCAGTTTAGAAATAAATGTTTAAAAAAAAAGATTATGAAGCTACCCACGTATGCCTCTATTGAAATGGCCCTGTGCCGAATAATGCTAAATATTGATGGATCAAGCGCTGGATTATTAGTTCAAAAGCGCTTTATGGTTGTCCGATATGTGCAGATAAATTGTCATCTTCGAAAAAAGCAATACTGAGGCAGCCTCAGCGACAAGATTGATATTAGAATAATTTCAAGAGCGTATCGCACCTTTTGTTGTGATGCGGCGTACCTTATAGTCGGCATAGCTTTCCTTAGGACGCATTTTCGGACTCTCCTCTCCTTACCTCTGAGGTCATCAAAGTCTGGAAGGAGTCTACTGTATTAACACCTTTCTAAGATATAGCTCGACCTGGAACGTATCTTGTGGGTACTTGGCACGTTACACTTTTACGATGCTCTGTGTTATATACATACACGCACTCGTATCTAGATATGCTACACATTTATCTCTAAGACAGTATGAATCTCATTCCTAATATCTTCGATGGCCAAAGGAAAAAATTGAAATGGAAACAAAGTGATGTGAAAACTATTCATTTATTTTACATTTCTGTAGAATATCAAAAATGGTAAGGGATTCGCCATTGGGTATCCCGTACCCCTTTTCTAAGCCATGTGGGTTCGATGGTGTTACACAACTGTCATTTGAGTCTTTTCGCAGCACTCTGTCTACTTCCACGGATGAGAAAAACGCCACCGACATCGGGAGATCTTTTATGCCCACTCTGTGAAAATTAACCGAACATATTATTTGGATAGAGAGCACTGTGGAAGTTTTTTCACAGCTTTAACATTAACCAGACTAATATAGGGAAGGAGAAAAACGAACCTTTGCGAACAAAACGCCCTCGTAAAAAGATTGGTGATCTGCAGCGCCAGAGCGGTTTCATATTGATGTTTTTCGGCCACCATGTATCGGACTTCGTCGTGGAAACTCAAACAGAACCTGAAACAGAGGGAGTGCTCTTGACACTGGCTGCGACGATGCATCGGAACCAGCAAAGGGAGAAGTCTTCGGAATACCTGGCCTCGGGTGCCAAGTGCGCCATGCTGACGAGCATCAGATGCAAGAAGTCCGCGGCTGCACTCTGGACGACCCAGTTGAGGCGAGTGGCGCCCCACTTGCCGCCCACGCTCTCCAGGGCGCGGGACAGCCTCCCGCCCAGGAACGCCGTCCGGGGCGCCTCGGAATCTGTCGACCGAGCTCAGAATTACCATTGTCGGGTGTCACCGCAGCTCGCCCGACTTGGAATGGCGGCTCAGCTCACCGGCGATCTCCTCCAGCTTGTTGAACATGAGCGACTCGGTGCCTCCGACCCACTTCGGCCGCCCGAACATCTCGTCCAGTCGCTTGCCGCTCAGCTTGGCGAGGCGCGCCGCTTCGTAGCCGGACATTTCGACGTTCTGCTACATTTCGCTTTTATGGGACTCTTCCTTTTTACTCGTAAACTGTTTCCTTCTCGCATCTATCAAGAAGACCTACCTGACCGTCGTCTCGATCCAAGAGACCGGCAGAATACCTTTCGGGGAGGGTATAGACTCGTCGGCCCTTGGTGGAGGTGAACATTTTGCGGGCTTTGCTCCTCGCTTCCGCTCCCGTCATAGTCGGATTGAACTGCTTCAGGAGCCGCTCCGCGAAGTTCTGCCCGGCGCCTGCGAACAGATTCGGTTAGGGGCGGGCCGCGGGTCGCGAGGACGACGGGGGCTTCGCGACGCACCGTAGATGCGGGCGTAGTTGATGACCTTGGCGTGGTCGCGCTGCACGCGGGCGGCGCGGGCGGTGAGCGAGTGCAGGTCGGTGCGCGCGCGCTTGTCGCCGGCCAGCACGGCCCACGCGAAGGCCGACGCGCCGCACAGCCCCGCGCCGCCGTCGCCCAGCAGCGCCGCCACCCACAGCTCCTGCGAGTCCACGTCGGCGCCCACCAGGCGGAAGCCGCGCGGCGCCTGCACCATGGCGCGCAGCTCCGAGCCGATGCGCTCGCGCTGCGCGTTGCTGGCCGTCATCCACGTGGGCTCGCTGGCGCTGCGCACAAAGGCTTCGCTCAGGCGGCGCTTCGCTGCGCTCGGCGCGCGGCCGCCACTCACCGCCTCGTCAGAGTGCCGCAGACCACGACCTGCGGCACGATGGCCCCGACTCGGGCGCCGCGCAGCTGCGGGGGCAGGGCCTCCGGCGGCAGCCACACCACCTGCTGGCCCGTCACGCGCTCGCGGTTGTTCCGCCAGTACGACATCGTGCGGCCGAACGACAGCACCTGCAGCGGAACCGCCCCTCATCGATTCACTCCTCACGAGTACGTCCAAAATGATCTTTTGGGATTTACCTTCTCTGCGTCGTTTCCTTGCGCCGAGAGAACGTTTTGACTGAACATGTTGAGGAAGTCCCGAGCCAGGGGGCTGCCCACTTTGTACTTGGGCCCGTCTTTATGAGGCAGACGCAGGAAGTGACAGCATCCTGCCGACACACAGATCCGCCTTAAGCCCCAGCCCGACTGTGAGTCGCCGGTCTCCGGTGAGAGCGAGCAAACCTTGCAATTCGAGTCCGGTCCATACGCCCAAGCCGTGGTAGCGATTGGCGGCTGCTCGCTCTTCCTTCGCCTTCCGCGCGAAGTATGCTCGCCTCGACAAATCCTCCTTTCAACAGTAAACGTCCAACAGAAATCAAATAAAATTGCGATTTATCATTTTCATCACATCTTGGCCTCTCCCGATTATACTCACCTCCACCGTCTTGGGCAAAACATGCGCGTCGGCGTTGAGCACGGCCTCCTTGCAGGTGGCCAAGGGACAGGTCTGCAGCAGGCTCTCCAAAGGCAGTGGGGCTTCCCCCTCGGGCACGTCTCCCCTGACCCTGCTAAAAGGCACCAGAAATCCCCAACCCTCGCCTGCGATGTGATGCAGAGGATATCCCTCCCACGTCAGGCGAAGCAGCTTCGGAGTAATCTGGCGACACACACTTCGTTATCGGGCGAAAGAGCATTGGCGAGGGCAGCGCTTGAAGCGGCGTACCTGCGTAGAGGTAGTGACGTTATTGGCTCCCGGCACCCAGTCGGCATCTCTGCCCGGCTTGCTGCAGAGCTTCCTGTACCAAGCGGGATATCCGGCCAAGTAGGGCCGCTTCACTGGCAACATTGCCTTCAAGTCGAACAAGTATTTGAACTTGCTTGTGAAATCTTCCGATTGTTCTTTAGCTTCCTTGACCTCTTCGCACTTTTCTAAACTTTCGATATAATCTGACGATAACACATCAAATTTCTCGTTCGTTTCTTTATGTTTGGGAACGCTGTCGCATGACTCATAGATGTTAGTAGTTTTGCCTCTCGATTTCTTCAGTTTCAGCGTCTGCGTCGACCAGTCCTGGTCCCACATCCATAGATCTCTTTTGTAGGCATCGCCCTCCATGAGGCGACACGCTTCATCGGCTTTCTGCGTCAACAATTGCTGGGTCTCAAGTTTGTAATCGTGAAAGACCGTGTCCGCCGAATCAATGTACTGAGTCCAGTTAGAGTTCACTGGCAAATACGCCGACCCTGAAAAGCATGAACCTATCATCCAGCTACGGCTCTACGATGCGTGCTGAAGAGCAGCCAACCCACCCAGATGCAGCATGCCTGCCAGAGTGACGGGGTGCGGGAAGCGCTCCAGGAACAGGGGCAGCAGCTGCGCCAGGACGTTGTGCGTGGCGATGACGTCCGCGGCGCAGTAGCTCATGAGCGCCTGGAAGTGCCTGCTGACGTCCTCGAGTCTGCCCTCCACGAACACGTCGCGTCTCTCTTTGTCCAGGGCCACTCCGCAGTACAACTTGTGCACCTGCGTCATACAGCCTTAGCGCGGTCCCTCGGGCGACGGCTACCCCTGAAGCGCTACTCACCTCGGTCAGGCTGTTCAATGAGCTGATGCCGATCCAGTCGTCGTCGGCAGGGTCGGGTTCTCTGTTTTTGGTCTTCAGCACCGTCCTCTGATAGCTGGTCACTCCACTAACACATGTGTGCATGGACATAGTGTCCATGAAGCGGACACCTACACATATAGGCATTGTAAGTTTTGTGACTGATTTTAATTTAGTTAATACTGAATACAAGACAACTTTTGACTTCCTTGTATCAATCAGTAATCATAAGTAGACTCACCGGTCTTGTCCAGCCAATACTGCTCTTTGATCTTGGCTCTATCGTAGGATACATTATGCCCAACTATAATTCTTGGTCTCTTTAAATCTCCACATGGCTCCAAACCATCTGTCTCCATTGGTATTAAGTCAGAATAATTCACTTCTGTGAAATATTCATGAGTTTTATCACTTGCTAGAGGTTCACTCACCCAGCTATACCTAAAATAATTTAATTTCTAATATAAAAAATTGAAACTGTAACCAGCATCCAACCACTTTCAGCTTTTTATGTTCTATGGCCTCAATGTATGTACATAATCAGTACCAAATTAAAATATACATAATATGTACATTATTAATTATTTTATTGTACATTTTAATATTTTAATGATTAATTATTCCAGAATATTTAGATGAAGTAGAAACATTTTCGTTATTTTAAGTAAGGTTTCTATATCAAAATATAAATATCACAAATACCAAGCTACAGATGAAACAGCACTGGCAAGGGTGGGCCTTTTACCAGCTGACATCAAGACTTCTACATCAAAAATTAAGCCATCATCTTGTGGACATGGCACTGATTGTGGTCCTTCTGCAGTGTACTTGGTCCAGCCTGGGTTTTTAGACCACACCTGATATACATAATATAGACATTATTAAAGTATAACATATAGTTACATATATAACCATGTGAGATTTTGAGACCATGTCCTTACAAGTAGTAAGTAACATGTATAATTTATGCCATTTCATGAAAAAAAAAAACAATAGTGAAAGGTGATGTGCAATTTAATCTCAGAGAACATTTCTTTTATTTGAACGTTAGAAGCCAATTGATAGAATTGGTAAATTTTAGTTTACCTGGGGTGGTTGTGGAATCTTATTTGAGGCTAATTGCTGCAATAAATTCCTATAGGGGGCACATTGCTTTTCACCTATATTATAAAAATGTTCTTCTATATTTGACCCTTCCAATTTAGGTAGTTTTAGCTGAATATCAGGAAGCCGGGTAAAATTATTGAAGTCTATTCCATGATGCAAAAGATGATCTTGGCAACTGAAATCACATAATATGATAGATATATAACAAGACATGGAAGGCCATTTGTGAAATTTTGAAGGGAAATAATTAAAATTTGACAAACTTTAGGCTTGTTCTAAGTCCTCAACTGTAGCAAATGTTATTTATTAAGTGAAAGTAAAATAATTACTAGTAAGTAAACTAACCTTTTGATTATTTTCTCATCAACGCTTCTAGGAGAATTACTGAATAATTGATCATAAATATTTTTTGATATCATTTGTATATTCACATCATTCACTCTAAATTCTTGGGAAGTTGTGTGTCTTGATTTTTCAGAGTTGATTTCAAGTTTAGAGTCTGCATTATTAGTATTATTTTTTATTAATTTTACTTCACTCAAAGGGAGAACATCACGACTATATTTTCTAAGCCGCATACAGACTTGGCACATTTTGTAGTTTAAATATGTTGTATTTTTCAAATGCATGATTTTCTACATTTCATTTATATCCACCATACGTATTTAATCGTCGTCGTATACTATTACGTTACTATTAAGTTCTATATTTTATAAAGGAAGAGTAACCTATTTATTTATGTTCAATCATACCTCATGGATTTGAGATTAAAATATACAAAAGGTATGGATTTAACATGCAAAGAAGTTTTCACATAACATTAACGCGGAGAGTCGAAGACTTTGCAAGATGTTAATTTTTAAAACTCAAATATTTTAATGAATTTTAAAAGTCCCACAGTTGGCGCAATTCACAGTTGTCTTCACTTCATTTCATCATTCACAGATTATGTTCCGTTGTACGATAAGAGTATTAGGTATTATAAACTTTATTATACAAAGGATAAAAACGGTACTTACGGTAAACGGTACGGTTTACTTTAGTATTCATTTGTATATCTTAAATATCGAGTAGTGCTTAATGTGATGGTATTGTTAAGAAGCTTGTATACAGTGAAAAACGACTTTATGCTTTTACTCTTTATTTGTTTCCTAGCAACTGTTGTTTTGATTCATTTTTCATTTAGTCAGATTAATAAAGAATATCGGAACATAATGCAATCGTTTATTTCTTATAAGGAACATATGGAAAACGCGATTGTACATAGAAAAATAAAGAGAAATCATATTTATTGGTAATAGCCCCTTCACTATTATTCCCTGTGTCGTGGGCAGCTAGTATTTTCCTCTGTTTCAATGTGCCTATGTCAAATTAAAAAGGATGCTTAAGCTTCGTGTAAGACTATAGTTTAGGATCTACTTACCGGGAAAACTTATTTTTAGAAAGTCATTAAAAATGAAGCAATTTTTTTTAGGAAATCTCTAAATTTAAATAAGCGCTAATTGTAAGTTTATGTCGATTGGGAGGAAAGGCCGGTGCCTGTTCCCAAACAACATTCCAAAAAAGCCGACAGGCGACAAATCGCCAGTAGGTAAGTATAACTTTCTGCGAGTAGTCTTTCATAATTATATTATATATAGTTAAGAGCTAGGATGGGGAAAGGCTCCCGTAAAAGCAATCTAAATGATGGCGCATTGAGCACATTAAGGCATTATGGACGTTCGGCTAACCCATCCACAGACCTTCTATGACAGAATCAAAAAAGAAGAAAATTTATTGGTGGCAAGGATAAATCGTTTTTTAAGTATGCGACTTGTCTGCCTTTTACGACGATGCAATTTTGGCAAGACTTGGGACAAGAGAAATAGGCCGGTATTTTCAGATTTCCATGGCTTATTTCAATATAGGTGTGATTTAAGCTATTTCACAAGATTCAGGGAAGATACCTTGTTCAATTCTAAGATTGCATATATAAGAAATAGGCGCAGCGAGAGTAATTTTCAGGGAGATATTGTTATGGGCCGGGGAAGTTACGAAGGTTTTGAAGAATGTTATTGCAAAAATTTCGATATTGTTAAGCCTTTTCAAATAGTTCATTATCAGGTTCTTTTCTCGCTTGACTATGGAGGTAATCCCTTTACCTAGACTTTCTGATACATTTGTCCAAGACTTTCTGATACATTTGTAATTTCGTTTATACCTAAACAATTTTTGTATTAGCATTGATTGTAATAGATAATTAGTGAAAGCAGTCAAAGAGGCGTTAATATTTTTGATTTTCTGGACAGTTCCAGTTGATTATTTTTGGTTGTAGTCTAATCTTTTTTTTAATGGTTCATATTTACCAACAATGACACATATATGATCAGTCACTGAAGATGAAATACCGCTAAATATGATAACAATTATTTGTTTAGAACAAAAAAGACAGTTGCTAAACTATGAGTAGGGATGTATGCCAAAAATTTTATGTATGGACATTCTAATTGGCAAGAAATCCAAACTAACTGTTGCATCGACGGCAACAGCTGAAGAAAAGTCTAAGTTTGATGATCTTCAGAAGTTTGAAGAATTCGTTTGCGCCGCTATTATAAAAAAAAAGAAATGAACAGTGTACGAGATTCGGACCAATGCAACGGCGCAATGCAATGTAAAGTGAGATTGAATCCTTAAACGACACGTGGCAAATGGTAAACTTAACTGAAGGAAGATAAGCCAAAGTCATGATTATCATGCTCGCATATGTACCATTACATTAATTGAGAACGATAGTGCCCGCCCAGTTCTTTTCGTTTAGCTTTACATAAAACTTTCCTATTCAAGTTTAGTATCTCTTTGTAGTTACTGGTTCACTGATATGGTGGGGGTTATTCAAAAGAATAATACATAAAAATGTATGTAAGCTCAAAATAAATCCTGGAGCAGGGTGGTACGGCCAACCTCCAAATCATATATACATTTACACTTTTTTATACATTAATGACTATGCACCCTGCAGTTTCACTTATATTAATTAAGAGATGGAAATATTCAAGAATTTTATTCAAGCATTTGCCATTTAACATCAGCTCAGTATACCCCATTAAAAAATCTGTCTAACACAAAATAATACTTTGACTTGATTATGATATAATATGATGAAAACTAAGATTAGCTTGTGCAACCCAACAAACAAACACATACTTGGGCATTATAATATCAATACATATAAAAACAAAACACTGTTCCCAATCCAAAAATATTTTAAAGATATGAAAATAAAATAAGCTTATAAAGATTAAACAATTTATGTGTCAAGAAACTCTTATAATAGTATAATTCTAAAAAATCAAAATATAACTGCATAATATTAAATATTGTTAGGTGCATAATTATAAAACATAGAAGGAATGAAACATGTTAATTAGTTCTAAGTTGATAATCTCCATTTTGGGTGATGTACCTCACCCATGGTAGAGCCTGATAGCCACTCTTCTCAATAATCTTTAAGTATCGCACCTGAATACCAGATGTTGTAAAATAAGGAATTTCAAATTTTACTTGTATTGGAGGTTTACCATCAGTTTCTTCACATTCAACAGAAGGTAGACCAAAGTGCGCTCTCATTAAATATTCTTTGCCACCTGGGAATGATTTTATGGACCAAGTAATAGCATTCTGCTCAGGTGTATACTTCACACTACCAATTGTTGTCTTGAATTTTGGAGAATCAGCATCAGCAGGTACAGGAATGATTATTTCTACATTATTTGCAGTTGACCGTCTCTTAAACTGAGATTTAGCTTTGATCATATATTCAACTCTTGAATGAGCATGTCGTTCAATGACGGACTCAATCCATATTAAAGGTTTAACATGAGTGTTGAGCCGATAAGACATTAATTCAAATTCGCCATCAGGGGGGATAAATGAAATGGTTCTATCATTTTCAAAACGTGATAATCTCACACACTGATGAAACTTTACGTCCTCTAATTCAACAGACTTTGATTTTCCCCTACCAGTACTTTCAAAAAGGACTTTATCATTCAAGCCAAGACGCAATTCAGGCATTCCCGACAAATAAACTCTCATTTTTATGGCCCCAACAATTTCACTTCGAAGAACATTTCCATTTGAATTTGCCAGAAGATTAACAGACTCTATGACATCAAGAAACACTTCATTTTTTCGATACTTAATACCTTCAGACCTCCATGATACAGCATTTGTAACTGCCATAGGGATGCGAGGTTGCATTTCCAGCTTATGACCTTCCTGTGTTATATACTCTTGTAGTATTTTACTATCAGTTGTTTGAGGATATCCAAAGTCTAATAACTCATCTAACAATTCATATATTACAACAAAATTATCTCTGATACTCTCTTCTTCCAATTCTTTAAAGTATTCAGTCATAACTTCAACAATTTTGTACAGAAACACAAAAACCAAAGCAATATTTGCATTCTTCTTAGTTGTTGAAACAATGTACAAGTTATTCGTTTTTATGTATGCAAAGGTGCATTCACTTGTTTGTAACAGTGGTGTTAGCATGCCTTCTTCTTCTTTTTCCATTAGTAAAGGCATAAATTTATCGATCACACCCAAGTCGACATCACCACGGTAATTTCTCGAAATAAGAACCTTCCCTTTTACATCCAATATGTAAACAGCCGACGACGACATCTTAAAAGTATATTAAAGAAGATGAACGCGTTTGTCGAGTTGGTCAATTTATAATCTCAATATTGAAAAAATTATACTACAAGCACAAATACAAAAATCGTGTAAATTTTCAATTACTTACATTGTTTGATTGAATGAGATTATGATTAACAGTTATATATACATTTCTTTATTTAGTAGTAATAGAAAAATTTCTCATAATCTTAAAGCTAAATTAATTATTAGAAACCTTTATCAATACTCATTACTCAATGGCTCTAAAGGATTATATGTCATATGACACATGACTTCATACTTCAAAGTTCACTTGAATTTCCTGCCAAACATGGCAAACTTCCGACAAAATTTCACGTAAAACTCACTATGACCATGATGCTCATTGATTTTATATTGTGCATATTATACTCGGTATTGATTGTAGTATAAAATTAATAACATTAAAAAAAATACATTTTGGATTAATATGCAGGCGCCATAAATTTGACTAAAATAGACATAGTCTATGTATTAATATTTATCTAGTTTCTAACATATTATGGTTCTTTTTGACAAGGAAGTCGTGGCACAAACCTTTTTCTATACTTGATTTTTTGTGTAATAAATTTAAAGAAATTATTTTAAAAATAAATATAAGCAAAACGAAATATTACCCAAATCAAAAAGTGACATAACATTTTCACTCCACCGAAATCAGAAATAATGAAAATGCAAAAGAAACTTAAATTTATTCATTTGGAACCATAATCAAAAGCTGATTTAAGAAATTAAAGGTGGGTACAGACCGAAGTCTGTACCCACCTTTAGATGCTTTAAAGTGATTCATCGCTCTCTCTCTGACTATTATTGCCATGGATACGCATGAGGCCAAAGTCAATTTATCATATACAATAATAGTATACTTATAAGCGTCATAAATAATTATAATAATTTGCTAATGTTTCTAAATTTACATTTGATGCTGGTTCATAAACGTAAAGGGCGTAGCACTCCGTCAATTTTATATCGCCACGTTATTTACAAATGCTTGTACGGAACTACAACCGTTTAAAAAAAACTTTTAAAAATTTGTCTCTTTCTCCATTCGTACTTGGTCCTTGCCATTACTTTTTTGATTGCAATTTTGCGGAAATATGTTTCGTCCAGATAAACTATTGTTCATTCTTATCGCTCCTTTAAAGGCCTAAGAAACTTTCCTTTAGAAATGATCTTACATATTTATTGTTTTTAAATTAAAGTAAAAAAATTAACAATTTTCGCGTCAAGATTTTTCGAGTTCCAGCGAATTTACGTATATTTTATAACAAAATCATCTAAATTAAAAACTCTGGGCTGCCGAGAGCCTTTAGTTCTCTGACGTGTTCCACAAGCCAATAGAATAAATATAATGGAATCAACTTGTCAGTTTAGATAAATGGACTAAATAAGTAGATTCAGCCGTAATCAGATCTTTTTTCACAACATCTTTGAAAACGGATAAATAATGTTTGTGTTCAAATAGAATTACTAGAACAAATATAAAGTTATGTTGGATACATAAATGCAGCTACAGAAAATTACTAAAACTTATATAGCAATAATCACTCGCTAGATCAATCGAACTCTTTCCCGAAAATTCGGAAGTTTCATCAGTCCCAGTCAGAGTTTACAGAGGATGAAATCCTAAAACAAATGATGAAGTTGAAGCGAGAGAAAAGTCCTGGATGGGATCACAAATGAACATATCAAGTTAGCTAAGACTACTGACCCCGATCTCCCTTCTATTCAATAAGGTATTTAATAATGAAGAAGAATTGTCTCTTATAAATGGACTGAATTTAAAATTGTCTTGTCACATAAAATAGCGATCTCGATAGCTGATATCGATAATTACCCATCCATGAGCCACATGTCTTGTTTGTACAACCTATTTTCATTCTGTTTGTAGGATTAGCTTTCATTGCTTATAAGCAGCAAGCAAACATAAGGAACTCTTTAAATCGCCCCCGTTACCTACCCAAAAGATTGATATGGATGCGATGAACTGACGCTATAACTTTCGCTCTCAAAAGATAGTGGAAATGGGCAGGACTTGTGGCCAAACACAATTACTAGAACCTATTTCTAGTCTGACATACCACATCGATCTTTGTAATGAAATCCTAGCTATAGTTTTGATAAACGGCCTTAAGGTTATTTCAAACCTGATTAGCAGTCATCGCTTCATAGATATGAGAAAAACATGAGATGAGAGTTTCTTGCCATTCGTGCCTTGCGATCAACATAAGTATCATCCAACTTCACTTCACCAGCTTTCTACAAGTCTTTGTTTTCTGGGTACTTTTTTTACCTGTAATGTCCATTCGCTAAAATCATCGGCTCCTCAGAGCTTTCATATTTCAATTATACTCCACCAACCTCTTCCATCGACTTGTAGCTGATATAAATTCGTCAAAAAATAGTTGTTTTCCCTCGAGCCCTAGTGACATTTAGTTTGAGTGACAGCACTCAGCAGGGGTCTGGACATAAGAATTCATAATAAATCGTGTCCCTCACTCGCTTGTCACTCTTGTCGCTCGTACTCTAATATGATAACAATTTACAATATGCCATCGTAATCTGTGATACTCAACTTCACTCATAGTTATTTTCTGTTTATTTCTTAAGTTAAATTATTTTCATCGATTCTTTTTGAAGAAATACGATGTTACCTAAAACCAAATCATGGTTATCTTTCGTCATCCATTTGTAATTATAGATTATTGTCGTTGCAACCCAGCTGAAGATGATATCGGAAAAAACTATAAAACAGAGAAGCCCGCTAGTCTTTTTAGATATATCTATAGATGGAGAATCAGGTTTGTTCCTGGTATTGTTTGTTATGATGGTAGTTAAAAATAATAAGTTTAATAACTTTTGTGAACTGACTACAGTAAACACCTATTATATTTTATGAACGAAACTGTCGTTGCTCTAACTGGTCTTGTTCTTATCTTTCATAATAGTCACTCATTTTTTAAATCACCCGTGTGATATAATATACTTAAGAATAGTAGCTAAACTTATATTATTTTGATTTAAACTGCTTCTTGTTTCTGTAATTACTTGTATTCAATAGCTAAAGGTGAAAACTTTAAATTGGCTTTTAGATTTTATATAGTTGTCACATTGTTTAAATAGCTGTAAGTTTTCCATGTTAAATAAATAATTCGAGACATTTTTGGTTGGTGTTCTGTATATATAAATATTTGCATTTTAGCTGGTCGAGTTGTTATAGAATTGAGAACTGATGTTGTACCAAGAACCGCTGAAAATTTTAGAGCCTTATGCACTGGAGAGAGAGGCATTGGTAAATTTGGGAAACCTTTGCATTATAAAGGTGTTCGATTTCATAAAGGTGATACTGATTATTTCACATACCTATTTTGGACAGGCTCTCGACAGAGATATCACTGGGACTCACTTTACTGTTTAAATTTATTTTAAAATCATTTTTTATGTGAAGAATCAGAAACATTATATAGGCAGTTTCAAGATGGTCTCCAGGCTCAATTGGGTTAATTTTTATATAGGAATCTATCTGTAATAATTTAACAGTTAATTATATACCAGAACATAGTTAATTTCATTTATAAAGAAAATATTACTTAATGTATAAACAATGTATGTTACTTTTTTATAGCTATTACACAATTTATGGTACAAGGAGGTGATATTATAAATGGTGATGGTACAAGTGGAGAAAGTATATATGGGCCAACTTTTGAAGATGAGAACTTTATTCTTAAGGTGAGACAACTTAAAGTATCAAAATAGGATGTTAAAATACTAATTAAATTTGCAGACTATACAGTTAAAATTAAGAAAAAATGGAGATAAATAATAATCTCCTAATAGCCAATAAATTTCATGAAATTTGGTAAACATATTTATTCTTCATTCATTTGATCAATAGACTCAAAGAATTATATAAAATCATTAAATGTTTGCTAAAAACCCCTTGCTAAGGTGTTTAAAGTATTAGTAACTGTACTATATACTTAATATATTTTTTTTATATCTAATCTGTGATAATTGTTGCTTATATTTCTTTAATAGAAAGTTGTTTTGTTGTCCACACATTGATTTAGTTCTAAAAAAATTGAATTTCATCATTGTATATTTACAAAGCACTTAAGTGAATATTTTGTTGATTTTATTGTCAATTTTTTTTTAATTGATTAATTCAATTAGTTTATAGAGTGCTTTGGTCAGTGTATATTTTGTTGTATACTTGCTACTGAACTTGAATTTTAATAATTACAGGAATAATAATTAAAAGCATATGTCAACATTAGTATAATGATGATTAGGGTAACACAAAACTTAATATTTTATAAGTAATTTTTATACTTTCATCCATTCCATTTTAATTCCATCTGCTTTGACTATGAAGCGTTTAGGCAGCTGGTTCTAAAAAATTGTATTTCGCGGTAAAAAATGCTTTAAAAACCGCTCTACTGTGGAAGACCTTATGCTCCCACAATATTTAAAAGTCCTGACAGCATTTCTCCGATAGTACACTGAAGACTTGCGCTTTCGAGTAGACTCCACTGTTTCGTGTTCCAAGTTCGTGAAAAACTGTATAAATTTACTCTTTTCCGAAAAAAGCGACCGCTTGGACTCATCCAGTTACCGGCCTATTGGAATTACGTCTGACTGGGTAATTTCCTTGTGTGTCGTAGTATTAAAGTCCTTATTGATGCAACGTGCTCAAATCCTAGGTCTATCAACGCAGATGTTCGGTGCACTCTCCCTTTTCGTACTGAATTCCAATGTCTTGTTGAATGTCTACAGTCACAATCTCGGTATATATGAGAGTCGTAGCCAACGATTTTAAAAATTGTAATTGTGCTGAAGAAAGTTTCCAAGACGGATAAAGAAATCCGGTTTAATTTAACTATACGAAAACTGAAGCTCCTTTTCTCTTAAGAAGGATTCTTTTGTCGTATCTCCTCGGTTTGATGGCACAATCTTTAGTACCTCACACAGCCTCAGCAGGAAGACAAAACTAAACTAGACAAATTGGGTCAAGCAATATTTCATTGAGGTTCAGCCTAAACAGCTTTACAAGGCTTCCCATCTCTGTGTTGGTGTCCCCTTATTGACCAAATTCAGTGGAGAGATTGTCAATCTGCTATCTCTAACTCATTCTCTTAATTCTATACGCAGAGGCATTGCTATGCATCTTAGACAATACTACAACTATGGAGATCGTTCTACTGAACATTTTGGTTGATCTCCGCTGCATTATTGCATTATCATATGAGCCAGACTAACTTGTGGTGAACTCGCATATATATTATACATAATAATATCAATTTATACTCACCACATCTAAAAACTCAAAAATCCACTATCACCAGATGGTAAACTGTGAAAGATTTCCATCCATCGATCGCGATGTCTTTCACAGTTCGTTTTACAAGGCTTTTTCTTTTGCGAATAAGCGAACTGCGGTTTAGGCTCCCAGCAAAGGTTTTCCCAATGGGATAGGACCACATTTACATATACAACAACAAAACGTATTTTCAGCACGAAGCTGGTGTCCTGAGTATGGCCAATTCTGGGCCCAATACCAATGGCTCCCAGTTCTGTATTACGAGTGTTCCCTGTCCCCACCTCGATGGAACGAACGTCGTCTTTGGACGGGTACTGGCCGGCCTCAGGATTTTTGAGGAAGTCCAAAAAACTGCCGATGACTGCCGACCCACCGTGGTGAGTAATCCAAAGTACAAGAAAAATCACTTTAAAATTTGTCCTGGGCAGGCGTCAATCCGTAATTTGTATAATTTGACATTTTCCACTGCAATTGCGGCAAATGAGTTTTTAAAAAATTAGCTGTACTCAATGAAATAGGAATGCGTAATCGAGGCTTGCGGAGAAGTGGCGGAGGAGCCGTGGGACGTGCGCTGCCGGGACGGGACGGAGGACCGCCTGCCCGAGTACCCCGAGGACCTCAGGGAGCAGCTCAGCGTGAGTGCTTGACTCGTATCGGTTCGATTCGCTAGCGAAGCCCGTGGCCCACGAGCGCTGGTTCGCAGACGGAGGCGCTGCGGAGCGCCATCGCGGGCGCGAAGAGCAGCGGCAACGAGCTGTTCGGCGCGGGGCGCTTCGCGGGCGCGGCGCGCAAGTACCGCAAGTGCCTGCGCTTCCTGGAGGCGCTGGCGGGCGACGACGCGGGCTGGCGCGCGCAGTGCAGCCTCAACCTGGCCGCGTGCGACGCGCGCCTCGGCCGCCACGCCGCCTGCGTGCGCCGCTGCTCGGACGCGCTGCGCCTGCAGCCCGCCAACGGCAAGGCGCTGTTCCGCCGCGGCCGCGCGCACTTCGCGCTGCACGACTACGAGGCGGCGCTGCGCGACCTGCGCGCCGCACACCGCGCCTCGCCGCGCGACGCCGCCGTGCTGCGCCTGCTGCGGCAGGTGCGCGCCGCGCGCCGCTCCTACGACGACGTGCAGCGGCGCCGCCTCGCCAAGTTTTTTCGAGAGCGGCCCGGCGCCGGCGCCGCGCACTCAGCTGCGCCTGCGCGTGCTCATTCGCAGGATCCTCTGACGATCCTCGGGCCGGCGTCGTCCACCAAAATGAGACGAAATATTAATATGCAAGTGCAGTGAATGTATGTAGGTTAAGTGAGACTCGGGCATAATACTAAGTTAATCTGGTTCATTCCGACTGCCTCTAGGGAAGCGGGGAGGGGCGTCTGTAGCTAGAGACGTTGAGATACGTACCTAATTGTTAGAGAGGAGTCTCTTTCCAAGCTTAGAATAGTTTTATACATGACATAATATACACATTTTTACCGAAAACCAGAGTTTTGTTGGCTTAAGAATACCCATCTAAAATAAAACAACGTTTAGGAATAATTTTTTTGAAACATAAATACAGGCTTCAACAAAACGACAACAAAAGGTGGGTACGCTGCGATGGAGGCGGGACGGCTTTGCTTACTAAACACAAATCACTTCTACAAAATCTTCGAGTGGGGCATACATTAATTGCACTTAAATATCTAAAACATGAGAAAGATAAAAATGACTAGTAAAATACGTAGAAAATACTTGCTCGTTTCATTGAAATATTTCTTACAAGATAAGCTCATATCCGTTAAAAATGTACAACGAACAGACGAAGTCAGATTTAGATTTTATTAATGAGGAGGAATTGTTAGGTTCTATAAAATAAAATAATGGCTAATTGAATCTTCTGTGTGAGGTAAAATCAGTTGGTGTATCACAAGTGGTTTTGTGCTGCATTTAAATTGTACACAAAGATGAGAGTCTAAAGAGCAATTCTCAGCACTCTGTGCGTATTTATCTTTGGAATACCAAAAAGATTAGTGTATCTTTTGGTTTTTTACCGACAAAAACAAGGAGGCAATAGAAAATATTTGAACTTAAATTAATCAGTCAGTAAACGTATTTTTAGCAATAAATAAATTCGTATGATTCTACTGCTTTGTGATAAAATGAGCATTATGGGAATGTGGCAAGTAATACAACGAACTAACGTTCGTCTCGCTCGCTCATACGAAAAAGGAAAGAGGCGGAATGTGCACTGGAAGCGATAAGCGCGTACCAAGACGACCTTAACGAATAAAGCTTTTAGAACGAAGGGCAGAGTGAGTTCGGGCAGACAGCCGTCAGTCGGCGACGACCTCCCCCGTGGGCGGGTCTATGCTGGGCTGCCGATCTTCAATGATCGACTCCGTCCTTTCGACGCTTATCGAGTCTCCGTCCGTTTTGTCCCTGGAACAGGGGGAAGGGTCACGACGTGCCGGGCCGTATGAGAGGAAACGAACGTCGAGGTGGAAACTCACGCGTCGGGCGGCGGCGAAGTGGCGTTCAGCGCCAAGGACTGGGGTCTGCGCAGTCGACTGACGAGCTCCTCCTGTCACACAAGCAACCTTCAATGAAAGTGAGCGGAACGGCAAGGCGCGGGGGGGCGTCGGGCTGACCTGCGACGAGGCGAGCGCCGAGACGTCGGTCTGCGAGGCGCGAGGCAGGCCGCGGGGCCCGGCCAGCGCGCGCAGCACCTCGCGCACGCTGCCTCGCAGCTCCTCCACCTGGGCCTGCAGGCTGGCGCACGTGGCGGTGAGCTGCCTCAGCGCGTCCGCGCTGTCTCCTCGCTGGTGAGCGTCTGCCGGCACACGGACGGGTGAGACCCGGGCCCCGGCGAGCCGCGCGGCGCTCGCGCCCGACTCACCTGGCGCCTGCAAGCCGGACACTTTCTTCCAGAGGGCGTTGATGGCCTGCATCTGCAGCTGCTGGATGCGGCGCTCGCTGTCGAGGGCCGCCTTCGTCGCCTCCATGTCGCAGCTCAGCCTCCTGCAACGGGACGCGTCGGTCGAGGGCGAAGGCACAGCGGAGGTTCTAGTAGTCTCTGCGACTCACTGAATGTGCTGCCTGGCGCGGGCGGCCTGGATGGCGTGGAGGATCTTCAGCGTGTCCCGGTTCAGGTTGCGGCTGCGGTAGCCTCTCCACATGCGCTGGATGGTGGTGGCCGCCGAGTTCTCGACGCTCACATTCTTCCGACGCCTCTGGTTCGAGGCCAACTTGAGGGCCTCCGACTTGTCTCGCGCCGAACCGTTCGCATTTTCCGGTTTAGGGTCGGCTTTTCCGTTCCGCTGCTCCATTTTCGTCTTTAGCTTAGGGGAAGATGAAGCGCTGAAACGGACGACACATGAGTTCCACGACCCTTTCTATCCGAGGCCGAGAAGCGAACCGTTCACCTCTTGCACAAGCGCGGCGATCCCTTGAGGCTCCGCGGCCCGCTGCCGGTGCTGGACTGCGACGAGGCGTTCGACGCCGAGCTCTTCGGTAAAGTCTTTTGGATGTCGTAGATGGGGTCCTGATAGTCGGGACTCATCAGCGACTCCGGCACAGGCACCATCTTAGACGCAGCTTCCAAAGGGTGGTTTGGAAGGGTCGGTTGGGAGATTTGCTGAGGCTGATCTGAAACTTCAACGTTTATCTTCAATATTTAAAAGTTGTGCAATAAATTTGTAGCATTGGGAGTCTGCATCGTTAGTCACCTCGTCTGTCCCTGTGCGAATCCGGCGCAGGCAGTTCAGAACACGACACGGACATGAGGGCGGGGGCGGGGGCGGGGGCGTGGGGCGCAGGCGACGAAGTCCGCGACGAGGCGGCGTGGTAGCTGCAGCTGAGGCGGTCGGGCGAACGCCCCATGTGCCGCGGCGTCATGCGGGCTTAGCACAGAACAGACTGGTTATGGTGGCAACTGGACAGACAATCGTATGAAGTGCTTTACTTTACTTCACTATGTGGTACCTTGCATCCGAGGCGACTGTAATTTGCTTTTATTGGGGCTGTGATTTTGATCTTTCAGTTGCTGTTGATGATGCTGAGCCTGGAAAAAAAAACAGATTTCAGTAACTGTTTATATCGAATTAGTGCCGTTGGAAGCTGAATGAGAACCTTGCTGAGTATAAGCCTCAGTTTCCTCTGGTCCTCCGTCTCCAGAGCGTCGGCAGTGAGCGGGCAGGTGGTGGCCAAGTACTCGCAGAGCTCACGGTGCTGCCCCGTCTGGAAGTGCCGGCCCTTGCCTTGGCTGTACAGCCATTCCGCCTTCAAGCTGCAGACGCACTTTTATCACTAATGGGCTACTTGTATTGTGCTACTGACCACAGACTATTTCAAAATGATTGGTTACCTTTCTATTGCACTGACTATGAAACCATCAATAAACTTGACGCTCAATATCCAGTTGAGAACAAATGGTCGATAATCAAAACCTCTGTATTTGTGTTAAGAAAATGATTTAGAAATTTGGCCTCTGTAATGATGGTATAGTAGATGATTGAAGACTTTTCAAATTAATATATGTTCAAGCTTCAGATAAAAAATTAGCTCAGATTCCATTGAATTGTCAATTCATTTTAATTGATAATTAAGGCAAAATATACTCGACATGGTCAAGTGGTATTTATCTATTCAAATGAATGATTACATTAAAATAAAGTGCATGCACCGAATACAAAACATAGATGTTGAATAACACAATATATTAACATGTCAGGTATACACAAACATCAAATTATGAAGGCAGCATATTTACTTTTGAAAAGGATACAATTTGTCCTTCCCAGCCATTGCAACGCAAGGGTTCCCTTGTATTGTAAAGCTATCAAGTTCAGTCAAATGTACCAAGAAGGAGACTTCATTGAGATCAGGGATGTTGTTGTGAGCCAATCCCAAATGAGTGAGCTGTGATGGGAGATATCGATCACACTGACGCAAATCCATAATACGATTTCGTTCTAAATTTAAATGCTGAAACAAGATACTTATAGTTACAGAAATATACTAACTATATAATAGACAACATTATAGAACCACAACTAACCTTTAAATGTTTCATATAAGAAATATCTGCTATGAAGGAAATTTGATTGTTTGAAAGATCCAGATGTTCTAAATGCATATTATGGTTTAAATGCTCTATTGATTTTATATTATTACCTGTAAAGTAGAAAGTGCGGTGAGAAGAATGTAAAAAAAAACAGTATCTAAAAAGTAGTACCATATATTTTGTAGTAACATGCTTAGTTAGCTCACAAAATATATAACTTTACAAATGCACAACAATAAGGTATCTATAAAAATTTGCAAAGCATTTTAATTTGATATGAATTCAACATAATTTATAAGCTAAAATGCATAAATTTTGCTTACCAGCTAATTTCAAGACTTTTAAATAGATCATATCTTTCAAGCCCTCTATTTGTAAAATACCATTGTTGTTCAACGCGAGGGTCCGAAGATTCGTCAAACGGGACACCCCATGCATTCTCAGTAAAAAATTGTTGCATATTGAAAGCTAAAAAATATATAACATTTCAAAAATAATAAAACTACTGGAGGTGTTCTTTTTATGAACAGCTATTTTATGGCTTTAAAATTTTGTTTATTAATAAAACTAGATTTACATTTTCCGCCCGACTGTATGTATCGAGGTTGTCTAGGCGCTGCAGTTCGTTTTGGTCTAGAATTAAATTAATAATCGTCTTTGCTTCTTCCGCAGGTGCTTTCTCTATTTTCTTAAGCCCACGCCTTGATAAATCCAAAGTTTCATCTTTTGAGGTCTCTAAAATAATCACATAATTGGAATATAATATTTATAGCATATAGTACCAATTATACCAAGTTACCTACCCATTTTACTGCATATTCAATTTTAAACAACACTGAACTGAGTAGATACGATTCTTTAATTTAAACACAAAGTAGAAACAACAAACTCGGGTGTGAACTGTGAACACTGAACTGTGAGATGACACCCGTGGGCCGTGCTCCGACACGGGCAGGTCTGACACAGAGCCTTGATGAAGATACTTGAATAATTTAGAAATATAAAGTTGAGAAACGTAATAATTAAATACATTATATGAGTTATCATTGGGCGTCGGTTAACGTGAGTATTTAAAACATCCTTGCTTCTTAGTCATATCCTTTATGATCATTTATTATAAGAAAGCACTCTCGTCTTTTTAGTCTGTGTTTGACCACTGTAATTAATAATTATCATCTTGATGTGAAAAATGTGAACTGTGGCAATCAGCCAATCAGCATTCAGCAATCGTCAATCCACAATCGGTTATCGGATTGTAGTCTGTTGGTGAGGTTAGTGTGGATTTTTTGTTTTATCTCTTAAAATTAATAATTTATTGTATACAGGCTATATTTAAGTATAATTAAATGCATTTCATACATACAATTTATCATATAGCACATTCTTTTTAAGTTATTTGCTATAGCTCATTCAACTTTTCCAATAATAAAAAGGACGCGGTAGTTTGTCATTCTCTAGGATAGCGTATTTTTAACTGATAGCGTCTATTTATAAACGAATGCCCATGTTCGTTACATTGTTCTATATTTATAAGTTTTATTAATAAATATTTTCTATATGGATTTTTAATTTAAATTTAAAGGCATGTATATGAAGTGACCCCTTTTTAGGCGGGAGAATGGCTTTGGTTATGGGCCTGGGGCTGCACCAGGTGTTCTTCATAATTTTGCTTCTAAGAGTGTTATCAGTCTTCCTCGTGCAAACATGGTATGTACCAGACGAGTACTGGCAGACTTTGGAAGTAGCACATAAGCAAGCTTTTGGATATGGTGCATTGACTTGGGAGTGGCAGAAGGGTATTCGAAGCTATTTGTACCCTAGTATCATCTCTGCGTTCTACATTGTTTTAAAGTTAACATCATTAGACTATCCTGAAGTAGTGGTGAGTGTTTTTAAATATATATATTTTTTATTTAATCACTAACTCTTTAGCAACTGTAAAGCTCAACTAAAGATATGTTTTTCATACAACCTTCTTTTTTTCAAGGTTGCAGCTCCAAGGATCCTACAAGCTATTCTCAGTGCTTATGCAGACTACTGTTTTTTTAAGTGGACTGGTGGTCGTAAGTGGGCCCTGTTCTTAGTGCTCACATCCTGGTTTTGGTTCTACTCAGCTAGTCGAACATTATTGCAAACATTTGAAACAGATTTAGTTGCTATTGCCTTGTCTGTTTTCCCATTCAAAGCAGGAAAATTAGCATATTATGAACAAGGTAAGATTATAAAATTAAAAGATTTTTAAGATTTATTAATATTATTTAATAAATCAGATATATAAGTTTTCCTTAATATTATGCCATACTGTTACAGATGTTTATTTTTGGTACAGGAAGAAATATGTCCTGTATTTATTATTTATTTAATAATTTTCAGAGGACAATAGGTGGATTTGGCTAGCAGTTATATCTGTGTTTGTTCGGCCCACATCTGCGCCGTTGTGGGTTGTCCTTGGCATGTACAACCTATTGACTACCAACCAAGGAAAATTTATTTTCTTCAAAAAATATTTACCTATTAGGTAAGTGTTTCTTTTTGTGCTTTGACTATCAATTCTGTTGAAAACATGATGTAAAATTATACTATACAATATGAACATTTCTATTTTAATTCAAGAATTATAAAAATTAGAGAAATTTTCTGAATTGTAATGGAAGTGGAGACTGATGATGAATAGCAACTTACCTTATCAAATTGTTGTTTCGGATTATGTTTGTGCATATTTATAAAGGTATTCTTTTCCATGAAGTCACTATTAACCACAAAAATACCTGATATATTTCTCAGATGAAATAATTTTGTTACTATAAACAATAAATAATGAGTTTACATATTACATGTTTTTGCTTGTTTTGAGTGCTTTCTTAGTCTATTTATATTTCAGTCTAATAGCTGGTGGAAGTCTGGTTGCTCTTGACACTTATATGTATGGAAGATTGATAATAACTCCGTGGGAGTTCTTTAAGTTCAATGTGCTACAAGATATTGGCTCCTTCTATGGAACACATCCATGGTAATCTTAGAAATTTTAATACAAAATTAAGTGTTATTAAAAGAAACAAAATCCCATAATTTTTGTGAATGCATTTTTTAGGCATTGGTACCTGAGTCAGGGTTTACCAGCAGTGCTAGGAGTGACTTTACCCCTAGCACTGTGGGGTGTCCTTTCAGTACTACGAAGGCCGAAGGAGAACAGAATTGGGGCAGTTTTGTTAGCTGCGGCCGGTCTACATTTAGGATTACATAGGTAAATATATCTCCAGCTGTTAATTGTTTATAAGAGATTTTATATAACAGTATGGCAGAGCATTAATTCCCATCGTAAATGATTTTCGATCGCAGCTGCATCCCGCATAAGGAGTTCCGGTTCGTGCTACCGCTGCTGCCCATGCTGCTGTACTTGGCGCAGGACGTCGTGGTGCCGTGGAGCCGGAAGGCCAAGAGGTGGCAGCTGAACGCGCTGGCAGTGGCGCTGCTGCTCGGCAACGCGGCGCCCGCGGCCTACTTCGGCGCCGTGCACCAGGCCGGCGCCACGGCCGTCATGCCCGTGCTGCGCGCCGCGCTGCACAACCGCAGCTCCGTGCTGTTCCTGACGCCCTGCCACTCCACGCCGCTCTACAGCCACCTACACGCCAACGTCTCGGCTCGCTTCCTCGACTGCTCGCCGCCGCCGCCCGGCCGCACCTTCGAGGCCGAGGCCTTCTTCAACAACCCCCAGGCGTGGTGGGCCAAGGAGTACTCCTCGAGGCAGCCCCCCACTCTGCTGGTGCTCTTCGACGTGCTCCGAGGCCGCGTCGAGTCTCTGCTCGAGAGCCGCTATCGCCTCGTAGCGGAGCTGCCGCACACGCAGGTGAGCAGAGCTGATGCCAGCAGATTGCGATTGGCAGCATGAGCAGTGCTCTAAATGACGTCTGTTTCAGTTCCCGTCCGGCGAGGTGGGCCGAAGCGTGCTGGTGTTCGAGCGAGCGGTGCCGAAGCGATCGCCTGTAGATAGCCAAAATTAACCCACTTAGTATTCGCATGACAAAAATCTACTCAAATGATGATATTTTTAGAAAGTTAGTATTTGGGAAAGTCTTCCAGGGTTTTGAGATTTTTGCTTTTCAAGCTAACACTAATATTTAAATGACTGGTGCCAATTTAAGACTTCAACTACTTGATTGCATTTGACGTACGTCGTTTACCAGAGCATTTTTTACACAATAATTTCCGTTCATGGCAATATAAGTTTTACATTAGGTTAAGGTTATTTTTAATTTCTTGTAGAAGGTTTATGTAGATTTAACAAGTTTGCTTGCAATTAATAATTATTTGAATTTGAAAGCCTCCATCCACATTTTAATATTTCGGTCCCTGAAATTTGAAACTCATGTGTAACAACTTTCAAGCAGACACTAATTTAAAAAATGCAACATGTAAAATCCATGACTTCAGGTTGTAACTAATAGTGGTTAGTTATATACTTGCCAAAGCTTTGTTTATTAGAATAGACTGTTAAGATGATCAGATGACCACCGATCGTAACGACCCAATTGGTAAGCAAATGAAATTAAGGTTTATTGGACATTGTTTGAATTAGATTCAGTATATGGCTAAAAATGAATTTGGATTGGTGAATAACATACGACTTGTTGCTCAAAGTTTTAAAGACGTTAATGGTAACTGTTAATTAGCGTTTATGCGAATTAATTTAATTTATTTTAAATGTACAAATGAAACTATTCAATTTTTTACTGTTAATGAAGAAATGTATTAATATTTTGATATTATTTAATATGCAAATGTTGCAATAGTAGCTCATACTATCAAATCATACATATTTGTATTAAGTCCTAGAAATTAAATTTTGAGCAATTTTTCTGGGCAACCCCAGTGCTGTTTTTTGTAAGTAAACGTCTTTTAGAAATGTGTGAATTTTAATAAAGATTTTATTTTTAATTTTTTTTTGCCTTCCCGTGTCATATAACTATTCCACGTGTTCTGGTTACAAATGTTAGTTTACAAACTATTTACTTTAGCTAGCATCGCATCTGAATGGGAACTGTCAGTAGACCACCGAGCACGGGCGCCGAGTTCCATCGAGGTACCATAGCACCATATGAATTTCTAAGAAAAATATACAAAGATCGCCAACGGTGGATCTATTAACGTCCGCCCATCACATTGCAATTATATTTTGATATATATATTATATTATATATATATTTTGATTTTACAATAATATTAAGTTGATCGCAAACTGAGTTATGCAAAAAGGTAGATTATTGCTACTAAAAGCAATGAATACAATCACCACTCTTATGATGCAACATGCTAGAAAGCTTTAATATAGGCCCGAACCTTCTAGTTGATCTTTACATCTTCGTGAACTGTTCTTTGGCGTCGATCTCATATTTAAGTAAATTGACCACATTTCACTATGAATTTTGTTAAAATAAAGCTTATTAGGCTAATAAACTATTGACGTTTCCTCGGCCGTTTATAGTTTATTTTCAAATTCCCATAAATTTAAGTACCCTCTCCTTTTTTCGAAATCGGTTAAAACAGGCGTAGACGATCTGACTTGCCCACTAGTGCGGAATTTGAGTACGCCCATGGATGTGTTGAAGAATCAATTTTCCCGAAAGTTGAATTGATATAATAAAGAAGTAATTATCGGACTATTCCAATTTTGTCAATGTAAAATTTAGCCAAGGAAAATTAGGTTAGGTAGATTAAGGTGATTTCTGAAATCAACTGCTAACAAGTCTTTTCTTTAAACATTAGATATAAGAGATATTTCTTTCTACATATAGATGACATTGAAATGTGTATTGACCAGCTGGTCACTAAACAATTTATAATACGAGTAAATTTAAATTTATCAAGGACCGACTTCAAAGTACCTTAGTTTAAGGTTGGGTTAGTCTTTAAAATAAAGCCTACAAATAAACGTACAAAGCAGAGGTTCTTTTTTACTAAAGCACGATCTGTCTAATCGAGTACTAACCCACATTGATTGTATGGTCACAGGTCAAACGGTCAAACAATTCACTGAGTATCATTTCACATCTCGCATAAATATCATGTTTTGTATATTTATAATTTTAAGTGTGATTTTAAAACCCCATGTGCTGTGTAGCGCTGAAGATGGTAAAGGTAGTTTGGTGTTTGTTTTTGATACAACGTGGTCAATGTCCAACGACTTGAGGCAGTTGAAAAATGGCGCTGAAATGATACTGAAGACTGCGTTAGAGGAAAGCAACGTAATCGCTGATTTTGTTTTTGTGCCGTTTCACGACCCAAGTATGTACGAAATCCTTCATATTAGTTAAATATCTTTTAGCAAGTGCAAGTCATTATTTTGAAATCATTCAGTTTTATTTGTTGTGAATGGGAAAATAGTCGTTGCGTATGATGCCATTCGTTATCGCTTCGATTCAAGATCACAATAATACAATCGCGTCGTGAAACATGCAAAGGTTGCGGACACAACAGGTCAGGGGTAGAATTGAAAACATATAAACAAAAACCCGCGACTTCCTTCGACTGGAAATATAGGTGACAAACACACAGTATGAATCAGTAAGTGGCATCGACATAATATGGCCAAATATGGTATTTTTAGTTTTTGTTGTTAAAGCGGCAATATAAATAAGTACATCACCTGTAAATTTTCAACTATTTTAGATGATGATATCTAGAATTATTTGTATTTTTTAACACCATCGTAACATTTTAGCATGCATAGAGGAGTCATTGCATTGGTTAAAAAAAATGTTTTTAGCTGTAGGTCCAGCTACGGTTACAACGGACAAAGAGGTGTTTAAGGGGGCTTTGCAAAAGGTCCGCGTGCACGGGGGCGGCGATTGCCCGGAGATGTCTTTGGGTGGGGTTCAGTTGGCTCTAAACGTGAGCCAGCCGCAGTCCTACATATATGTGTTTACTGATGCAACAGCGTTCGACCATCATCTAATTGGTAAGGTCTTAGATGCAGTGCAGAGAAAACAGAGTCAGGTTAGTAAAAGTATAGATTGTATTAAATATAATAAAAATATACTTGTAGAAAGCCATCGCTAAATCAAACAATATTTAGGCGAACATACCTATAGCCATTGGAATTAGCAGAGACAATGGCATAGAAAATTGATAGGGTTTCTTTTAAATATATTTGATTATTAGATACAAAAATGAACATTATAATAATTATTATTAATCTTATGTTTTATCCAAATTAAAGATCGTTTTCCACAATCGATTTGAAAAAGTAAAGTGAAAAAAATATAAAAGGGGAAATGTAAAGCAACAGCTGATTTTCACATTTTAGGTTGTCTTTGTTCTAACGGGACATTGCAATGATCTGCAAAAGCCGTCATACAGAGTGTACCAACAAATAGCTGCAGCTAGCGCGGGACAAGTGTTCAATTTAAACAAGACGAACGTGCACAAGGTATCAAGATGATATTAACCATTAAATGCTATAGAAACACATGTGATAGTGAAGTTTCCCTTGAATATCGCTAAGGCGACACATCATCGCATCTCAACGCGAAAACAATTTTTCAGGTGTTGGATTTTGTCAGGAGTTCTATCAAAGGCCGATCAGTAAATCTTGCTTCAAACGTAAATCCTGCTGGATACAATCACACACAAAAGGTTTGTTTTGTTTCCTTGGCTGGAAGCTCTTGATCTGTTTACTTTGTACATATAGATTCATATTGGTTATAGATCCCAATAGATAGGTCAGTCAACGAAGTGACGGTGTCCGTGTCGGGAGCCAAGCCCCAGATACGCGTGGTGAATCCCAGCGGCGCGGAGTTAACTGGGCCCCCGCAGTTACTCACCACGCTCGATCTTTCTGAAATTATGGTAATTATTGTATTTATGGTCTTATCAATAACCATAACTATTTCCGCATGTAACTTGTGTAAGGTGACCGTTCCATTTAGATCGTAAAAGTCATAGAGCCGGAGCCAGGCAACTGGAGCATAACGGTGGGCAGTTCGGCTGAACATTCGGTCAGAGTTGTGGGATTGTCGAACCTGACATTCATTCACGGTTTCTCAGTGCTGCCACCTGCCTCTATGGCCGACACTAGCTATCGACCTTTGCAAGGTATGGTATCTTTTTATAGACGTAACATCCATTCTTCGTCATATCCAAGCATTGGAATCATTTATGTAATCACTCGCATTAAAATAATATATAAAGTAATTTCATTCTTACATACAATTAAAATTTATTAATTGACATAATTTGTACCTCGGTAGAGCTTTTATTTAAAAAACGTAACGCACGTTTTATGTATGTTTATGTTCAATTTCAGGGACCTACAATCATATGTTAATATCTATAAGCAATTACACGGATGTGTCCATTAATTACGCGGAGGTATTAAGCTTGGATGGCAAGACGTTGTTTGAACTCCCGCTCAACAAGTTGGCCCATCAGCCAAATGTGTACGTCACGGACGCGTTTTTACCGCCAGAACAACTGTTCTATGTTTCTGTAAGTCATACTTATATTAAATACTTTTATTTCAAACTGAGCTGTGACATTTATCTAATAATTTTATCTATATGCAGCACTACGCTACTCTGAAGTTGATAGTTAAAGTGATAAACATGATTTAGGCGGGAAAATATTAAGTTCTAGGAGATTCGTGATTGTTAGGGTTAATTACGATTTCGCATAATATTGTTCCAACCCATATTAGTAATATTATTACAACTTAAGCGAAAACTAATTATTTTATTAACATTAGATAAATGGAGTTGACAAGAATGGTAACAGTTTAAAAAGAGTAGGTGCTACTGCAGTACAAGGGAAATCCCCCGGTGAGTTTCATAAGCTTTTCCTAATAGAGGGAAATTTTCGATGGTATTGAAAGTAAAATAATTACGATATTTACAGATGCTCCTTATTTGTCGGTCCCTCAAAAGGTAAGATATATTTACAAACATTGTCAAAATCTTTGTCTCCGGTTCTTAACATGATTATTAAAAGTCATTGAAAAATAACCACCAGCCACTTTATTCATTTGCAGATAGAGGCGCAAGCGCATGAGCGTATAGTGTTAAATTGTAAAGTGGAGAGTCTCGTCCCACTAACGGCAGGATGGCTCAAGAAGGGACAGGCAGTGCTCGCCAATGTCTCCAGTCTGTGAGTTAAGATATAACAATTTTCTTTTCAAATTTGTTATTTGACATGAATCTTGTGAAGGTTTTGAATGCAATAAATTACTCGTTTTAGACAGAGCACGTCTGTGCAATACGTGATACCAGATATGACGGAATTAGCCGTCGGCACGTACGAATGCGTTGCCAACAACGTTGCTGGGCTATCTTCTGCTAAGACTGTCGTAGAACTTATAGGTAATGCAAAAGCTTGAATGTACTTTCTAAAAATTAGGTGCCATCTCGTTGCAAGTGTTGTTTTGAAAACTATTCTACTATATTTCAGTGGAATCTCCTCAAATTTTAGTATCGCCGTTGAACACTACGGTCATGATTGAAGGAAATTTAACAATAACGTGTTCCGTGATCAGCGAAACATCACTCCAAAAAACATTTATAATGTTTAACGGAACCGAGCGCAATTATGGTAATACGAATCAAAAGCAAAACTATCTGCTTGAGTTATTTGAAATTGTCGACTTACAAGTTGAATATTACAGAAATTCCGTTCGAGTTGGAGCCCAATTCCGATGGAATATACACTTTCCGTAAAACGATAAAAAATGTGAGCGAATCGGATCAGGGAATGTACACGTGTGTCGCGGTTAATAAGGGTGAGTGGAATACATTAACTTAAAAGACCTTCTAATTTATTCTCTGCCTGTTGTCCGCTTAGCAGAGAACATCCAGATATTTTGCTATACCGATAGAAGCGATCGCTTATTGTAAATCTTGCGTCAGAATCATAGAACTACGTCGTGTTTGTGTGTTGCTCGAGCAGGTGGCTCTGCTAGCTCTTCCACTCACGCAAGCGTCCAATCTCGCCCTCTCGCTCACATCCTCGGGCCGCACACATTGACACGCCGCACACACACGGGCGCGCAGTTTGTGTGTTCCGTGGAGAACGCCCAGCGAATGTACTGGATGGACTCGGCGAGGAACATTTTGAACCAAGTCGAGGTGGACGGCTCCTTTAACGCAGTCTTAGACATCCCGGATGTCGAGCAAGATGGCGTGTGGACTTGTGTCGCTGTAAGAAGTAATTATACCGGTAATGGCTCTCAAACTTCTTTTTTAGAATCGATTTTTTGCCAATCTATATAATGTAGGGCGCAATATCGTTCGCAGCATCCGATTCGATCGAAGTTCAAGTACTGACCAGGCCCGAGGTTCACATAGAAGGCCCCCGTCGTATCACCGTGCTGAACGGATCAGTAGCACAAGTTACATGCACAGTTTTCGCCAAACCAAAACCCAGGATTCTCTGGCACATGGAAACTGAGCGATTTCTTCCACACGAAGTAAGTCTTTGAATTATTACTCACTTATCTCTCACGGGTTGGAGTTTTGAGGCGGTCTCTCGACGGGGTACTTTTCAGGTAACTATGGTTTCGCCCAACTTGTATAAGAGTGTTCTAACGTTGGATAGCGCCAAAGAGTCTGTCGATGGAACTTATTTCTGCTTCGGCGAAAACTCAGAAGGGATCGAGCAGGATAGCCTCACTGTGCGAGTGAGACAGAAGATGACTTTAGTTGAGGGCTTCGAGGGTGCGTACCTGGTGATCTTAAAACATAAACTGATGATGTATATACGAGTACATTGTACGTCATATGAATCATTTTAGATAAATCAGTTGAAATCTACTCAAAAGTTGACCTGACCTGCCGAGTGCACTCGTATCCTCCTCCAGAGATATCATGGTATCACAACAGCACTCAGCTTAAGAAGGATTTCACGATCGTGAATACTTCCACTTTGACGTTAGAAAAGGTGGATTTCAATGATCTGGGCTCGTACTCATGCGTGGCGCAAAATGAGTATGAACAGATACAGGTGAATGCTACGCTCACGGTAAAGGGATTGGGTAAGTCGAATCAACAGTACTTAGTTGATAGGCATTTTTCAGAATTGTAATAACTCAAAATGTCTTTATAGACGTTCCCAAGCTGAAGAAAACCCCATCGAGGATAGTAACGCTACAAAGGAAATCGCTTATTGTGACGTGTAGGTAAGATGAAAGTAAAAATAAAATAAAATGTTTAAAATTATTTTGATCATACTACGGTCGATATAGAGGTCCGAGGTTATGATTAAGCTGAAAGTCATCTGGCCCTTTCTCTGTACATGACAAAGACTTTTCCCTAAAGTAACAGGACTACCTTCATCTTTTAGTGTACTCAAGGGCAACCCCAAACCAACTATTTCCTGGACATACAGGAGACATAACGCCACAAACTATACGAGTATTCCGAGTGATGTTTATATAGATGATAACAAATTGAATATATCGAGTGCCAATATCGGTCTCGAGGGGAAGTACCGGTGCATCGCAGAAAACCTTCTTGGAAAGGATCAGTATGACATGGAGCTGGTTGTTCACTGTAAGTATTTTGCAAGGGTTGCGTCTCTCATAAACCATAATGATTTATTTTTATTGTGTTTTCAGACCCGCCAGATTTCAAAAATCCAGAAACATTAAAATCCGGTCCAATTAATGTAAAAGTCGGCGATAAATTGAAACTTAGCTGCGATGTGGTAGGCAACCCACTTCCCATGGTCGTGTGGACTAAGGATTATCAGCCGATTGCCTTTTCTAAGGATATGTAAGCGACTCAAAAAGTAGTCCGCGTCAGCAGTATTCAATGGTTTACATCCAAATTGCAAATCCTTTTCAGATACCTGACCGAGGAGAACGACCTAATTATACGCAACATAACCAAGCACGAAAGTGGGGAATTCTCTTGCGAAGCTGTGAGTCCATTGGGCTCCATACATAAAAACTTCACAATTGAAGTTTATCGTAAGTGCTTAGCATATGAGCTGGCATGGCGATTCTATTCGTGAAAGTCATCGTTAACGTGCCCTTCCAGAGGCTCCAGAAATTCTGAAAAGCAGCGATCACGAGATCGAAACATTGGAAGGACAGCTCGTGCAGATGCCCTGCCTCGCCCATGGTCTGCCGCCGCCCACGCTCACCTGGACTCACAATGGCCAAACTATCTCACAGAGGCGGCAGATTATTGACCAATACGGATTAAGGTGCTTTTTAGCCAAAATATCCTACTTCATGTTGATCGGGCAAACCAAACAAATTGATTCGATTACATGAACATTTTAAATATTGAGTTGTGATTGCAGATTTGTGGCGAATTTAACCGACTTCGGCGAGTACAGGTGTGAGGCGAGCAACGAGTATGGTTCCGCCGCTCTCGATTACACTCTGTATGTTTGGGGTGGGTAGGTTCGCGTTTGCTCGTTACGTACAGGTTATATATCTTTGACATTTAGCCGTATAATAAACATAATTTCAGTCGTGCCTTCAATCGAGCCCCCTCTAGAAATAGGTTTGAATGTGCGAGTAAGTGAGAATGCGACGTTGAGCTGTGATGTCGTCGGGTTCCCCGTTCCATTGGTAGCGTGGGAGTTCAACGGAAAACCACTTCAAACAAACTCTACGCATATAAGGTTGGTATAGCGTTGGCTTATTAGTTTCTCTGTCGTGTACAACTTAATGATTTGTTTCAGTTTCAACGACGCAGGCAACCTGTTTTTACACAATGTGAGCGTGGACATGGAAGGGGAGTTTGTGTGTGTCGCCGAAAACGTTGCCGGTGTTGCCATCAAAACTTTTTTTTTAAGCGTCGAAGGTTGGTCTTAATAAATTGTTGCAACAATACTTTCTTAAATATTATTATTTTGAATATGATATCCTGATAAAGTAACAATTTTATAAGAAAAAACACCGAATGCTTAGAACCCTATCTCTCTGCGCAGAACAACCATCTTTCGCTGAAAACCTGGACGAGTACATAGGAATAGCTGGGAAAGATTTATCGATGGTCCTCACTTGCAAAGCGGCAGGCAGACCTCGGCCTTTCGTTCTATGGGCTAAGGACGGCGTTTATTTGAATAGAGGTAGGCTCGAGAGTGGACTGAAATTTGGTTCAGCTAAAACTGCAATTGAGCTGATGTTTGTTTCCAAGACTCCCGATATGAAACAAACGGCGATGGCAGCTTAACAGTGAGAGAGCCCACGGTGGACATGAGCGGGAACTACACGTGCGTCGCCGGAAACCGCGTCGGGAACATCAGCAGAACTGTCCGCGTACACATTTACCGTAAGGAGCAGCCTTTGCTCGGCGAGCGTGCGAGCTGAGACTAATCGCCGTGTGTCTGCAGCTTCGCCGAGCCCGCGCTCCGACGAGGCCCGAGCGCAGCGCGACCTGCTCGAGGCCAGCGGGGCGGCACTCGAGTGTCCCGTGCGGCACAGCGGCCAGGTCCAGTGGTACAAGGTCCGACGCTTCCTTTAAACGCGTGTCGTACAAGTTTGTCAATTGTGCTAATAGTTTCATCGCAACAGGACGCCGTACTCGTAGCGAACGACACTCTTATATTCCCGAACGTGAGCCGATCCGTGGCCGGCCTATACGCGTGCGTAGTGGCCAACAGGGTCGGCTCCGCGCTCGCTTTCATCGCCGTCCGTGTCGTGTGGCCGCCGGGCTTTATCACTCAACCGGAGGCCCAAGTGCGGATTCTAAAGGGCGACGACGCATTCTTTGATTGTGCATCCGATGCTAATCCGCGAGCGACGGTGAGTCGTGTCTATAGAACTTCAGAACAATGTTTGTTATGTTAATAATTTGTTAGCTAAATGTTTTTGTAGATACGATGGTTCTTCGAGTCCAAGTTGCTGCTTGGGGAGGACCGGAAGAAGTTAAAAGTAATGAACGCGCAGCGACACCACAGCGGTGTCTACAAATGTGTAGTCAGCAATGAATACGGAACCGTGACTAGAGAATTTATCTTAGACGTGATGGGTACATCTTCATATTGTGTTTAGAAGAGGAAAAAATACAAAATTCAAGATGTCTGTTTAAGTATTTAAAATTATTTCAGTTCCCCCCTACATTTCTGAATTTGATCTGATTGAGGTGTACTTGAAAGAAGGAACTAATGCCACACTTGAGTGCAACGCAAAGGGTTATCCCAAGCCCGAAATATCATGGACTTTCAAGTAAATACATTTTCAAATGTATTCAAACGACATATTTCAAACCCAACGTCAGAAGCTTTTAGCAGTCGTTATTTTCGCAGAAACCCGAATTGGCAAGTTGTTAACTTAACTGTAAGATCTACCAACGTATCTACGCAGTCCGAAGACATTATTCGATGTGATGCGAAGAACCAAGCGGGAGGCACGCATCTCGTCTACAACGTTACCATCGTTAGTGCTGCCAGGGTCAAGAGTGTCGCCCTTTTTGCGGGAGGCGAAGCAAACAACATAGACAAAAGTGTGGATGTTGCTGTAAGTTTTGGCGAACTGAAAGGTTGGATGAACTAATTCAGCAATTCATGTTTGAACGTTCCTTGTAGCTCAATTCAAACGTGCGAATATCCTGTGCTGCAAGTGGGAGTCCCTTTCCCACCGTCCAATGGTTTCGGAACGGTGACAGAGTGAGCCAAAACGGCGCAAACGTCTTTTACGCTGACCTGGTGCTGGCCAACGTGACCTTATCCCACTCTGGCCTGTACACTTGCGTCGCGGTCAACGAAGGTGGAATCGACGAGAGGGATATAAGAGTAAATGTTCTTGGTGAGTTGCTCGCAGTAAAAAACTTAAAATGGATGCTACCTACTTTTGGCTTGAATAGTATTTTGTCCGTCGTTTCAGAACCGCCCCGGATTTTTGGAACTCTGACGCAAAATATAAGTGACGGGAATGTTATCGATTTGGATGTGCTATCGGAACAATCGTTTTACATGCATTGCCATGCGTACGGCAACCCAGTGCCCGAAATATACTGGTTCAAGGATGGATTGCCGTTAAAACTATACGACGGAAGCATGGTGTCCATGGAGTTTGGGGAAATTATAGTCGTGAATCGGGCTAAAGCGGAACACAGTGGGAACTACACGTGCGTTGCTAGTAATAGCGTTGGAAGAAGTAGCATTGGGTATCTGGTTGATGTTTTAGGTAATTCAATACTGATTTGTTGGCAGCAATAAAAGTCGTTCCTCGGGTTGGCCTTGAAATATATTGTATACCTGATTTGTAGTTGCTCCGCCTCAGCTCAAAGAGACCACCAAACGCATGGGCATATACATGGGGCAACTATTGAACCTGACATGCCCCGCGATGGGTCGCCCTCTGCCCCACGTGACCTGGCTCAAACATCCCTACACCGAGTTGGAACCCTCCGACAAAATAACTCTGTCAAGCGATAACTACACTTTAGTGAGTTTACGTATACTATATAACGAATCCACAGGGCACAATCGCAAGCATTGAGATATATTTTGAAATATTTCATTGTAGACCATAACCAATACAGAGGTGCTAGATAGCGGCAAATATTCCTGCATAATGACTAACAATGTTGGCTCCACCGAGCTAACGTTTGACGTGGTCATCGAGAAAGCGCCGTCCATTGCGTCCGCGGGAAACGCCTCGGAGCGACACGTGATAGGGTTGCGACGCAGCATTGTATTGAAGTGCGAGACCGATGGGAATCCTCCGCCGAAGATTACGTGGCTGAAGGTAATCAACGAATAACAAGCGCCGTGTGTCTGGGTGCCATATCATTTCGACTGTGCTTTTCAGGATATTCAAAGACTGAACGAGAATTTGCCGAACATACAAAATCTATTGAGCACAAGTTTACTCTCCATTTGGAGTGTGAGCGTTCGGGACGCGGGACAGTACATCTGCGTAGCGGAGAACGAAGCTGGCACCGCCCACAAGAGGTTCGATCTGCTCGTGAGAGGTAATGCCTGGTGCAATGGCCGCTCTTTTGCTTTGCGAGATCTACTGTTCAACGCAACGTTGCAGTGCCGGGTAAATGGAGCAGGTGGTCGGGGTGGAGTTTCTGCAACGTCACGTGCGGTCACGGCTACCAGAGACGCACGCGCGTCTGTCAGTATGTAGGCGACGGTAACAGAACATATGGTGAGTCGAGAACAAAAGACAATTTTACTCTATTAAGTTAACTTTACCTAACACTATTATATTTTTCAGACAAAACTAGCGAAACCGAAAAAGTCATTCTAGAGGATTCTGCTTGCAAAGGCAGTACCGTGGATAAAAGGAAATGTCACATGCCTCCTTGCGAGGTATAGCATTGTTTTGGACATCCCTTTTCGCTTACGGCCTCACCTTACAGTGACTATTTGAGCAGGACGATGGCCCTGGAGCGCTGTGGTCCGCCTGGTCGCGCTGGTCTCCGTGTTCGGCGCGCTGCGGCTCCGGCACGCAGACGCGCACGCGCACGTGCCAGGGGCGCACGTCTTGTGACGGGGACAATGTGCAGGTTGTTATAGGCCATCATCAGTAGCGAGCGTGTTCCTCTCATATCTTAAGTTCAAATAACCATCTCCCACAGATACGCAAATGTCCCGGCTTGCCTCCATGTCGCGAAACTTCTTCGTCGAGTAATGCAGTTCACGGCCGAACATTAATCAATAAGGATTCGGTAAATGTTCAATTGTAATTGTAAGCGTTTCTCGTTGTGAAGGAAATGTCATTATTATAATTTTACAGAAACTAGATTACTTGCCAGAGGCAACTTTCGAAGTGCAACCGGAAAGCCGTGATTCGTTGCCAGGAGATTACGACGGCTACTACTCATCGCTCTTAGGTAGGGTAAGCCTTCGCGCAAACGATATTTTCTTGTAACTCATGTGCGTACTGAAATCCCAATTACTTTAGGAAGTAAACCTTCGGCATTTTACGAAGTGCGGGTGACCGAGAACTTGGATGGGAGCCACCGCGGCCCCTGCGGCCCTGGCTCTTGGTTCGACCCGGCCGAAGACGCCTGCCTCGGTGAGCACTGTTCATCAAACGGTCAAAGCGACTTGCGATTTTGAGATAATCAACTCCCTTTTTTAAAAGTAGATATTGACGAGTGTGCCCTAGACGCCAACCAGTGCCATGTAACTCAAATATGCGCGAACACCCTCGAAGGCTACCGCTGTTCGTGTCCCAGGGGATACATGTCGCTTGGGGCTGGTCAGCGCTGCTTAGGTAAGACAGACTACCCGTACTGGTTGAGAAAGTAATAAAACACTCAGCCAGTTGACCGAGTGAACGTTTCAGACGTGAACGAATGCGAGCAGCAGACGTCGGGCTGCGAGTACGCGTGCGTCAACACGGCCGGGGGGTTCGTGTGCGCTTGTCCCGCGCACCTACGTCTGCACGCCGACCGACGGCGTTGCGTGCCGCGAACGAGTACGTATCCGCTCCTCGCTCTCATTCCCCGCTTCGTTCACTCTTACAATCACTCATGTTCACAGATGGCCCTACCTTTGGAGACTTCGCCGAAGACTATTTGAGTACGTCGATAGAATTAGCCGGGTATCGTGGCCGAACGAGCGGCTGATGCTCCCAGAAACAGTAATTTCACGTTAGAGATTCGAGAATTTAAAATTCCATTTAAATAACAACTATTTTCAGAGCACAACTGTTATAGTAGCTAGAATAAAATTTAGTTACTTTTCAAATGACAACAGTAGTAATTAATTTATGGAACTAAATTTATTTCTCTATTTAAAAATACACCTCAGCACTCGTACAGCCGAACTTATTTATTAAACAATAGTTATTGCATGTCTTCGACTTTACTCATTTGCAATTGACAGGGTGCCTACTCTAAGTGTAGAACGTAAATTAACTATCTCGTTATTTCGAAGTGAAGGTCTCCTTAACGCTTGTGATAAAAGATGATTGAATCATTGAAATTATGTAACGATAGGTGGTAGACGATCGTTGCAAAATATTTTCTTGATTGGTCCGCGTTTTGGATCGAATACTCGTTCGTCGTTTTTGCGTGGAATATTTCTGAAATAAAATGCATGAGTGTGTTATAAAATGGAAACTCGGATAGGACTGGATATGTTACGACACTCACCGGCAATATGCTCCGTTCCTCTGGAGGCGCGACATGTTGTTCTGACAGATCATCAACTCGTTCTGCAAATACGTGCGTTGATCGTTGACTCTCACGAATAACTGAAATACATCGGAGGTTACCATAACAACCGTATCTGTGAAAAACGTACACCTTCTTGCACACAGACCCGACTGGCTTTGACTTTTTCTGGTCACCGTGGTGACGTGTGCGTTCATTAGCACAAATTTTGAAAAATAATCAATTCATTTTTGACCGTGAAAATACACTTTACAGGCAAATGGCAAACTGTTCACTAGTGAGAACTGTTTTTACGTCATGAGTCACAAAAGGAGGACAAAAGTAATAAGTATTAATTAGTATCAATACATATTTTGATTATTAAATCGGTTTGTATTTATAATATTTTTGGTTTTTGTGAATTTTTGGTTACAAAAAAAGAATATTATTAGCGACAATATGCAAGAATTGCGTAGTATTGTCCTACTGGTTAATGGTGAAGTAAGAGGCCCTCATCCCTGAAGCCGTTCCCTTGCGGATCACCAACCTGACTAAATAAAGGTGTATTCTTATATATATTACTATTTGTGTATCAATTTCACAAACTTTGAATACTGATTTTTCAGATAGGAGTAGTAGTAGTAGCAATTAATTACCTTAGATTCGGAATCAAGCCTCCATTCCTTACTGCGTAAAGTGCTCACGAGGTCAGTCTTTAATCTTTCGAAACGTTTAACTGTCCGCAGTAGCTCCGCCTGAAATCAACATTTAATCATGTTAAAAGAATTGTAGATTAATTTTTATATTTCTTACGAAAATAAATATATTTACCGGAGTTAGAATATCTAAGTTTATGTTTAAGTCATCGTGTTTCAATTTGCAATCTGAAATAAGATTTAAAAAAACACTTTTATACGTCATGTACAGTTAAAATATTAATATTTTAAAAGATTTAAGTCCAAGTTTTCTTGTTGTGAATAAACAATAGCATTATCACTATATAGTACCTGGTCCACAGACTTTGGCATTTCTTATTTTTTCTCTCAGCAATGGTAGCTGTTCACGCAAAGTTTCAATGGCTTCTAGCAACTGCCGATGCCTTGCGTTTTCTTTATGCAAATCGTCATCAAAGTCCCAAGGGTAATCAACTTTTCGTAAATCCTCTTGTATACAAACGATTTGTTTTTCGAGTTCACCATTCTGCCAAGATGCCGCATCTCTAAATTATTCAAAATTAATTTAGGATTAAAAGAAAGATAGCCTTAATGGCTACATACAAAATTTTTTATGTGGAGTTTATTAAGACTAAAACGGGCTGCTTCATCAACATTAAAAAAAAATATATATAATTAATCCATAAAACTGAAATGTTTATTCATTTACACAAACCTGAAATTTTTTTCATGTTCTAATTCTATTTTCAAATATTCTAGTTCGTTGTCGTTCATTATCGACAGCAACTTTTTTGCTATTAGCTTTTCTGTAGGTTTATATATGCTATTAAGAATTAGTTTATAATAACGAAAAACGGTATTTCGAGGTTTTATATTGATCAAACCAAATTTTTAGTTGTCATAGTTACGTTGGCTCGAGCACGACTCACGAGTATTTGTATATTCCAATTTTTTATTTATATTTTTCGATTGTGTCCATGCCTGGCGGTGGGCGGATCAGTTTGTTGCCATTCAACTTTAAATTTGGATGATTGGGAGTAGTTATAAATACTTGATTAACCACCACCAAATAATAAATATTAAAATGGAATATGATATTTAGTTAATAAGTGCATTCCATGGTTACACCAATTCATATTTTTTCTTTAACTAGTGCAATTTTTTAAGCGCTAGTCTGTGGTAAAACATCCACGGATAGGTGGTATAACTGTTTTTCTAGTTGTCATTTGTGATAGTAACATCGTTATCTGTTGAATGTTGATAGTTACATTTCAAATCATAAATTCAAATTTCTACCGGAAAAATTGCCCTCATCGAAAGTATTTTTTATTATTTTAAATATTACATGTTAAGTTAGGATAACTTGATCGTCATGAGTGCCGCTAAAGAAGAATGCCGGACTGTGGAATTAAAAAAGCAACGGGAAGTGTTACTTTCTAAACTTAGTGGTCTCAATGAAAGAATTCAGATGTTGTCGTTTAGTTTACAACAGAATTTTATAGATTTATATTTGAATTTCAATCCGATCAAGAAACTTGAACAATTAAACTATAAAAATCGTAAAGCTATGATTTATTTAGAGTATGAAAACGTAAGACAAGAGATTTCTTCTCTAGATAAAAAGCTCGATAATAATGCAAAAACAGAAGAATATCTCAATTCGTGTAAAAAATTAAGTGATTCAATTGCTCACTTAGATGATCTTTGTGTTCTGGTAGAGGCAAGGCCATTACTTGATAAGGCAAATCATGATATGGAAAGATTCAACTACTGTGAAGCTATATTAAGCATACAGGGTCTTTTAAATAAGCTTCTGTCTCTTAAGCTTGAGGGAAACATGGATAAAGCTCTTAAAAATTTAATAGAACAGTGTCAAAATCATATATCCATATACACAGCCCACTTAAGTGTTGAATGGGAGGAGATTTTTTCATGGACAGAAAGAAAAGTTGTACACCACTTAACATATTCTTTGTCTGTTCAGCAAAGTGATTCCCTTTTGATACAAAGGATTTTAAAATCTCTCTATGCTACTAAAAGATTAAAAGCTGATCTAGCTCTCTTCTCTGATTTCTTTTTAAACAAATTGCTTCATAATATTATGAGGCATAACTGTGAGATTATACTAACTGAGAATCATGTTAATGCTCTTGTTTTTAACATAAAAATAGATTTGAATGATGACAAACAACCAAATGTCCAAACTATTTTCAATAATTTGACTGCAGTGTTTGAATTTTTACAATCAACCCTGGGCTCACAAATGGAAGCTGATTTAACATTCATTGAGGTTTTTGCCAAAATTATTAGACACAGTTTTTTTACAAAAATAATTGATGATTGTGTAAGGAATAACTTGCCATCCTGTGATAGTAGTTATCAGCACTATAAGAACATTGCTGCGGAGCTAGAATTGTTTAACAAATTTTTGATAGACATCAAATTTGTTGAAGCTAATAAATCACCCTTAAACAAATTTATAAATAACACAAAATGTGTTCTTTATAATAAAAAGTGTGATAAATTACTTCATGATGTTCGTAATCTATTAAATGAAAGTCTATCTTATGGAACAGTATCTGTTGGATCAGTGGTAGAAGTGGATATTCAATCAATACTTGATGTCACACAGAAAGATTTTGTTTATGATTTGAAGAGTCCTTTATTTCTACCAAAGTGTGTGATATCACAAAATGTTAAGAAGATCATGTGTATGATTATCGAACACTTAGAAGAAAGTGTGAAACTGCCAGAGAAATATAGCAAACAACTTGTTGTATACATCAAGGATATAGCAGTTATGTATCAAAGTCTAGTGCCTAAAAAATTCCAGATCAATTTAGAATGTTGCCCATTAGATATAGGTATGTATAAAAATATTTGGTAATGTTAACATTTGTAGGTCTGCTGGTTAAGAAATTATAAAAAATAAACAAAGTAGTTAAATAAAGTAAATTTAAATAAATGCTGTGTATTGAATATTTTTCTAGCACTATTCTTTAACAACTGCTTCTACTTGGCTCATAGCTTATTGGGTCCACCATGGAAAAATACTTTACCAGAGCCATTGGCTGATGCACTAAATATAACACTCTTGGAATGTATTCAAGATCTAAGGCTAATTGGCTTAGAGAAGATCTCGCTCTATTTGCAAAAACAAAGAAATATTATTGTAGAAAAGGTTGGATCAAATGGTATGTATCTATTTGATTAATTATGCACTTATTATATAAATTCCATTAATCTTTTGAAAGTAATATGTGTTGAATTTTTGCATGAGTATTTTTATGTAATCATAACATTTCAGATCTACCATGGACATTAGATTCCTATGACACCTTGAACTTTGCCATCAATGACTCAATTACATTAATGAGGCAGCTGCAATCATACTGGCATGGTGTCTTACCCTCAAGAATGTATGAGCTGTCACTTTGCACATTAGTGCAAGCTCTTTGTCAAACTATGTTACAAAGAATTTTTGCTGACATACAGCCCATTGATGAAGAATTGGTTTATTTGCTTGTGGTCAGGTTTGACGATACAATTAAAGACGTGAGGACGTTATTTGAGGTAAATACAAGTGCCCTCTGTTAAGACTGAGTTTGTTAGTGGTGGGAAAAAAATTATGATCCTTTATATTTTCCAGGAACCAAAATTTGAGGCAAAAGTTGAAGGTTGGAAGAAGTTCTGCAAAATGCCCCAATTACTGAGAGCTCAACTTCTAGAAATAGCAGAGCTTTGGACCACTGATAAGGAACTACCAGAAGCGTATAGTTGTGAGGAGATTCGGCACATTATAAAAATACGTTTCCCCGACGATAAATACAGGCTTAAAATTTTAAAAGAAATCCAATAAAGTATATTACCGAAAACTTTGGCCTTTACTCGAAGAAAGGGAGTGTTATGAAATGTGAGTTTGATAGAGTTAACAATTAACGATTCAAGGGATATAAAATTCTGTCAAATTTAAAATATTGGGCATTAGGTATGCGTTTAGTTCGTGCGTGCAAATATTCATATCGTTGCGTAAGTCTAAGGCAGTCGTTATTAAAATAACGCACGGCAAAGCGGAAACAGGAAACCGGGAAATCATTTTGCGCCATTTTACAATATGGCATTTGTTTTAGTTTGATCTGACATGGATGAAATCACAGAAATATTGTTGAAAGCTTCAAATTCTGGTCTTTATTTTTCCTAAACGAAGCCGTCAAACTCTTCCTTCGTTCGGTAATTCAGCTTTGTATATTAATTGTTCACCTCCGTTACGATTGGCGCATTGGTCACGTACAGGGTTTCTGGTTCGATCCCCGATAAAGTCAACATTTATGTGTTGATTTATAAAAACACAGCTATAAAAGGGTACATCGAGGCTGACCGACCGTGCTTGAAGTGTGTATTATTATTTATTTAATGAAACCTAGAATCAATAAAATTGACAACAATTGTATTTCGTATTAATCATAAATGTTAGTGTAAGTTTCTTGTATAAAATTGTGAAAATGTAAATATGGACCACTTTGTATGACCCTGCTTTATCTCTTACCATTCAATTTTTTTTTAGAAATCGATTCTAGCACATATACTAAATGCATAAATAACTGTTTCATGAAATAATTGAGACCAATATATAAAAATAACCGATGCATTGAGATTTCAGCAGGTCTTAAACATTGGCATTGACAGAGAAAGTATATCACGACCAATGCTATTTAAGTGTGTAACGCTTCCGCGCATCTAACATTGCGTCAATGGCTGCCACAGAGAATTGTTACCCCACTATGCAACACATATTGGTAGGTACAGCTTTGCGAAAAGGCGGGAAATTCTTATTAAAATTTGACATCCGACGCCGAGTGGAATGTGATTTGTGTGAAATGAATTTGTGGCCTCTAAAGGAATTCGTGTGTAGTGTTTGTGATGATTAAATCCCAAGATATTTCAACAGACAAGTATTAACATGTTAAAAAGTTTATGTGTAACAATAAGAGTACAAGTTTTTTCAAATTATAAAACGCGAATCCTGCGTTATCACGCGAGTACGTGTCGCATTGAAATACATATTTTGTTATGATGAAGTGCTTTCGCCGTTTTCTCTATGAATAGTAATGACAATTAAGAACATTATCTAGCTCCACATTACAATCATATTAATGTGATACTAGTTTGTAAATAGTACTGATTTTTTAATAATTCATATTTTTTTGAGAATGGGATAGTATGAAGGTTTGCTTTTTCTTTTCAGACAGCTATCCTGATAATCGCTCTATCTGGTGTTGTCAATGAATGCTCCGCCGACGCGACCCAAGATGCCAGCGGCGACCAAATGGCTATGGAGGCGAGGGCTGTGCCAGTCACTGCAAACCTGACTGCCGTCAAGAGCAAGTATACACCACAGCCGAACGTCACTTCCAACGGCAACCAAACACTAAAAGTGGAGCAAAGGCCGCCCAGCAAGCCACCGATATATCTCTCGCCGGATAAAAAGTTCTACATCTCGGTTCCTCAACAGTATTACAAATCGCCACCGCCAAGACATGTTTACACAAAAGAACCACTCAAGTTGACGAACGGCATTTATAAGTTTCCTGGGATGAATTACGTTAAGCCAGGTCAGCAGCTTCCCCACTATTATAACAAGCCACAGCAATTGGTTTATGTACCAACAACCCCAAAACCGACCGTTTACGTTTCATCAGCAAAACCCAAGCCGCAGTCCTTGGTTTACGCTGCTTCAACCGGAAAACCCATCTCTGCCACTAAAGGACCAGTCCAAGCCAATATCTCTGTTCAAACGATTAATGGTATTCGCACCGATTACGTGAAGCCTCCTTTGCGTCAGCACCAGTATGTCCATGTGTTTGAGCTTCCTGCGCCGACGACGGTTGAGCCAACGACAACCACGCGCCTTTTGAGGACGAAGCGAATATGGCCGAAGAGGTTATTGGACAAAATGAATAACAGAACAGTGAATTCAAGCAGTTCTATTGAAAGCGCGAACTATAACAACACCGATATAAATGTGGGCGCTGAGAGTTCTAGACGCTTCTTTGTTTACGGCGACAAGTCTGTCAAAAAAGCTGCAGAACCCGAAGCAACAACAAAACGTCCATATAGAAGGGTGACTAGAGCTCCTAAGAATGGCACTAGTGGAAATGAGAATGATTCTTTTAAACCCAACGAATGGGTCCCAATCCAACCGTCACATTTCGCTAAGCTAAGACCCCAGCGATATCGGAAGAAACGTTCTGTTGAATCCTATTTCGACAACGACGAAAGTTATTTAACAACAAATTATCCACTAAGTTTTTTGAAGGATTACCAAACGGATGATTATTTTAAAGACAACCAAGATTTTTATAACATGAAACATAGTTATCTTAATGATAATCACCAATCGAGTGCAACAAATGCAAAGAACCCATTTTATTTACACACTTACGGTCTGATTCCAATGAGCGAGTCATTGCAGAGCACCAAGCCCGTTTCACCCAATGTCATGCTTTTTGGTAAAAAGAAACGTCAACCAACTTTGGCTCCTGGTCCACAAGTCGATTTGAATGAACTGCAAGGCGAAGCTAGCGGTCAATCTAAGGTATATACGAAGATAAAGCATCACCACCACCACCACCACCATCGGTACATAAAGACTGTCGAGAAACCCGTGAAAGTTCCGTACAAAGTAGAAGTGCCCAAACCCTACCCTGTCGAGAAAAAGGTGCCTGTGCCCGTGCCAGTAGAAAAAATTAAAGTCGTCAACAGACCGTATCCCGTTACTGTAGAAAAAAAAGTTCCTTATCCTGTGCACATAAAAGTTCCACAACCGATTCCCGTTAAAGTTGTCGAGAAAGAATATATTCCTAGACCGTTCCCGGTTGTCCACCAAGTGCCTGTTATTAAACAAGTGGAAGTTAAAGTTCCCCAACCGGTGCCAGTGCAAGTCGAGAAGCGAGTTCCTTATCCCGTTCAGGTGGCGGTGCCGGTCAACAAACCTTATCCGGTTCCAGTTCATGTGGAGAAAAGAGTTCCATATCCGGTTCCGTTCAAAGTCCTCATCCCGCATCCTTATCCCGTTGAAAAGAGAGTACCATTCCCGATTGAAGTAAGAGTCCGAGAACCATTTGAAGTTATAAAGCATGTGCCAGTAAAAGTTCCTTATCCTAAACCTTACCCAGTTAAAGTGCCTCATCCTGTCCCCGTTCCTGTGGAGAAAAGAGTCCCCTATCCGGTGGAAGTCGAGAAACGAGTCCCAGTCAGAGTAGAAGTGCCAGTTCCGCATAGAGTCGAGATTGAGAAGAAAGTTCCGATTTATGTTCCCAAACCGTACCCAGTCGAGAAGAAGGTTCCCTATCCTGTTAAGGTTCCGTACCCCGTTAAAGTCCCGATAAAAGTACCCGTGCAGGTACCGATAGAAGTCCCAGTTTACATACACCATCCCTTCCAAATTATCAACGATGATAACGTTACAGGCGGCAGTTCAGTTCACCATTTGATCGCAGGAGTCACAGCGGATATGATGGGCAGCAGCGGGCCCGATGACGTCACTGGAACTCCCTACGGAGTCTCCATCCGTGGAAACTCTGGTTATGACGACATGGAGTCCAGGTCAGACCACGAAGTCACCACCGCGTCATCGTCGACACCCCGTAGTGCTTGAAGACCATTACAATAATGCTTACTTTGTTGATTGTGAAGTGCTTGAGTTAAATTATGAACTGGGATGCTGTGATATTACGTTTTACTTTCAAGCTTCAAGTCCCGCCTAATTCTGAAGACTGAACTTAATATCTAAATAAAAACTTGTAAATAATGAGTGACTGAATGAAGATAAAAATAATAATACCTCTCTATGTTTTATTTCGACGAATTGATTTTTATATTATTTATATTTAATATTGATTGAATTGACTCTTCGTTTCGAACTAGTCGCACAACATTAATAAATCTTCACGTTATCACGCATTGTATATGATTAAAGAAATCTATTAGTTAAATTAATAAAGAGAAAAAAATAAATAACTGTCACCACTTAACTATATACAATTTTCTATTTTCGCACCTTATACAAGTAAAAAATATATAATAGCAAAGAAGATATTTACCTTTTAAGTAAAATTTGTCTCGGATTGAATAACATTTTAGAATTGCATTACTGGATTAAATCTAGAGATTCTCGAGTCAAATCAATGTAATAAAGATAGTTATTCGTTATTAAGGAAGCGAAATGAGTGCACTTTGCGATTTACAAAATATGAACAAACTTCTAGTAATATCGCACGAATCACTCTGGCGTGAATATTTCACTTTCGTTAATCAGTCTTCCTTTTCCGTAGATTTTTTACATAAATAATGACGTTACACGCATATAAGAAAAAACAAGATTTCTGCCACAAATAATTTTTTGATGTATGTATTGTCTTTGGTGTATTAGTCTTAAATAATTTAAAAAGTAGTTTTTAAATTTTAGTATCATAATAAATCAATTTAGTTAATATTATTCATTTACATAGACATATTAAGCAAAATAAAAAGTCCACAAAAGTATTTGAAACAATTTTATTTATAGTTAACAAATGCAAAAAGTCTTACAACTACTTAACTTTTACAAACTGCCATTCAAGCTCATACACACCCACCGAGTTTTGATTCTTCTCATCATAGTCTGCCCACTCTTTTTCAGATAAATCTACATCTTCAAATTTCTTACCTGAAATGCAAAATTTATTATATATATTAAAGTATATATCAAATAGTATTTATACATATTCATGAAATGACATAAAATTGTTCAATTTTTTTCTTACATTTAAAAAAGAATATATTTTCAGCATACAAATTCTAGATAAAATAATCTTTGGGGTGTTAAGTGCAAGAAAGAAATTAACAGTTTCTTAATTAATCAAACTAAGCACAAATTTATTGAGTTAAGATGACTGAAATATTTATACAATGATTTGATCGGGAGACAATGGAACAAATATAACACAAAAAAGGATTAAAAACTATAAATTAAAAACTAAATATATGTTTATAATAACACACAAATTTTTAAATAACCATTATTTTCTGCCTCAGCAATCCACCCAGATTTTGGTTGAAAATTCACAGGTTCTACTCCTCTACAGTCAAATACAACTATTGTCTTGAATTTATTTTCATCTTCACTTGTTAATACACCTATAATGCATTAAAAAAATATTACTAAAAATGTCTGCAAGAGGGTTACACATTTAATTTTTAGCCAAAAATATTTTTTGTATAGAAGACAAATGTGCTGGAGGTTGGTATTGGTCTATTAGTTTTGTACTATGGAGTTCTGCAAAGTAATGCCTGATTCTATTAATTATACTCCATTTGCTCCACTTTTATTGATAGTTGCGGATGTTCAATATGTATAATAAATTATATAGCCAAAAACATTATGCCAGTACTCATGTAATCCCTTGATTGGAGAGCTAGCAGTAAATGATTTGAGAGAACAATTTTTAAATTTACATTTAAAACTTACTATCTACGTGTTATTGTGGGTTGTTGTTGTATCATAATATTACAAACTGTAATAAACCCATTAAATAATCCCTGATCTTATAATTCACTGAAAAGTCAAAATACTGAAAACATACCGTTGCTCCCTTCAATAACATCAATACTATTTTCTCTGGAGCATAATTTGCACTTGATAAGCAAGTTGGTCTCTGATCTATTGTGTTTTTGCGGAACTTTCTCGGCTTCAGTAAGATCGTGAAACTTGTCTGATTCCTCGCCGCAACTTCCACATTTTAGTTTTAAAAACCACTGGTAGTATGGATGATTAGTATATAATTTCTCGATACATTCAAGTGATGCTTTGATTTGAAGTGCTATCTTAACCATTTTCTGTGTTTAATTTAAAAAAATACAATCTAAACCTTATTAAACACATACATTCATAGATGAAAATATCGATAGACAATTTGCAAAATTAAATGACAATTGACAATTGTTGGAACTATTGAGAACTATGACTTATGAGTAGGTGAATGCAATAAGTAATAAATAAATTGTGACACATATAAGAAACATAAATAATATACATAAGAAACGTAAGACATAAATAATGAGAGAAAAGGTCGTATGGTAAAAAACAAAAAAGTTACATACACATAGGTATATTTACCAACGTCAAATATGTATTTCGAAATAAATATCGACTGATTCTGATTGAGACTCTGAGACTGAGAGTTTACAAATAATATAATTATGATAAAAACAATACAAATCTGATAATTGAAAATTCATTATAATTCTTTTTAAGCCTTTTCAGTTATATTATTTCTCATTACATCTGGTAATGTATCAATGTTTATACATGGATGGTCAATTCATTAAATTAAATTTCTTGCACTTTAATATTATTAATTTGATAACTTTATACTTATATATTTATATTACTTTTTTCAATACTTGAAGTAACCGTGATGCTGATAGTGATATTCATGGACTTAACCACACACATGACACACGCCACTTTTATGATACGCTCTAGTGTGATATATGAAAGATATTTCTTTGCAAGTAATCTGAATGATAGTAATGCTTTAAATCCTCATTTCTTAAACAAATACCCTTAAATACCCTTGTCTTGCTTAAATTATTATGAATTTCACCAGTTCAATGAAAACGCGGTTTTTAATTTACACAAGTTTTTTTAATTTTACTCGAAGTCTTCAAAGTTCTGCAAGAGTTAAAGCCTAAAGCTAAAGTTATGATGACATATCTCTGGATATGCTGAAATTTTCAATTGGTTTAATTTACCAGTAATAACATATATAATTAATACATCACTTTCTACAAACACCGAAGTTATGGCAAAATGCCCTCGTTCGACCAATACTTAAGAAAGACAACCCAGTTTGATTTAGGGATTTACGGCCGGATGAACATACTCCCCTGTGTATCAAAGCTACTTGTAATTAGTTCACAAGCAACTTATGGCATATTTAGAATCGCACCAGATGCTACCAGAGAATCAATCAGGCTTTCGTAGATGTAAAAGCACAACAACTGCCTTGACTGACGTTGTCGCTAACATCTTACGTGCTCAAGACTTGGGTAAAGTAACGGCTCTGGTGCTACTCGATTATTCCAGAGCTTTTGACACATTAAATATTCCACTTGTGTTATGCAAACTATCATACTATGGATTGATACTATGGATTGATGATTGATTGATATGAACTAAACAAACGATTTCATGGTTTAATAGCTTTCTGAGTAATCGTACTCAACTTGTGACGATAACAGGACAAGATGGATTGACCTGTTTCTCAAATTGTAGTACAGTTCCACGTGGCGTACCTCAAGGTTCTATATTGGGGCCTCTGTTGTTCATTCTGTACAGTGCTGATATCGTTAATAATATACAATTCAGTAAATTTCACATGTGTGCTGACGATGTTCAGCTCTATGTTTCCTTTGTGCCCAGCGAGACCCAGGATATCTAATCTTAACAATGACCTAAAACAGATATTATCACGGTTAAATCGTAATGCACTTGATCTTAATGCGAAGAAAACGAAGTTAATGCTCATATGTAGGTACTCCCCATTTGATTAGAGGTGTAGAGGTTCAAAGTAACCTGTCTATAGTGTTTAACGAGCATCTTAGATTTGAGAAGCACATAAATACAACGATTGCAAATTGTTTTTATCGACTTAAGATCTTGTATGGTATAAGACAATATTTAAATAATGAACTTCGTGTGAAGCTCTGCGATACACTCGTGCTCTCTAAATTTACATATGCTGACGTCGTGTCCGGCCCCAGATTGTTGTCATATACAAAGAAAGCAATACAGCGTGTTTTGTTGGAATATTCCGCCTCGTGCAAATATCACACCCTATCTTTGTGATGCTGGCATCCTCAAGATGGAAAGTCGTAGACGACTACACTTTGCCTCTCTACTCTTCGGTGTTCTAAACTCTAAAGCGCCAACTTATTTATATAATAAATTAACATGGATAGGAGACAGCAACAACAAATATCGTACGAGAATATCGTTGTATGGTCTTTCTGTTCAAAGAAACAACACGACTGCTTTTAGGGGCAGCTTTACGTACAATGCGACTAAATCCTGGAACAATCTTCCACCCCCAATCCGGAATTCCGTATCATCAATGAGCTTTAAATTTAAATATAAAATATGTCTATTGTTGGAGTTCCAAAGCCAGATTTTGTCGTTTGTACTTAAAGTGTGTAGTTATTGCGAATCAGTAATATTATTTTATTTTTTGTAACTTTTTATTTGATATACTTTTGTATCACAGGTGTTTGGCATATTTATATATATATTATTAGTATTTAGTAGATAATAAGGATTTCTGTATGTTTTTGTTTAATGATTTGGTTGGTATTATTTATTAAATGGCTGGTAGTCTCCGGGGGCACACTGAAAACCGGCGCTCCGTCGACAAGAAATTGTTGGCGGTGCATATGCTTAGCGTGTTTCCCGTCCACACGTCTAATTTATTTGTATTTTGCACTAAGTATTGTACAGTTGTAAAATGGGGACTAAATGTTTGTTTAGTATTGCATTTGCGTCTTATTCTCACTGTAATGTGCTTCTATTTCCCTAGGTCTAGTCGACAAATATATATATTATCTTTAGAATTATTTTGGACTCTTTAACGTCGAGTGGAGCTTCGTGTGATGGTAGTCACCTACAAATATCATGTAATAAATCATAGTTGGCGATTGATGAGAGTGGCGAAGTTTCTTGCCATTTGCTCGTATGCGATCGGACCTAGGCGCCTGTATGATTTATGGTCATCATCTTACAAGTATTATAAATATTGTGTTAGGTATGAGTCTAGTAAATATGAGAATCGCCTTATTATTTTCTCAATTTATGGATGAAGCCTTTGCTGCCCGAGTTTGAAGACACAAGCCATCTAATTAAAGTTTAGTAAGGCAATAATTTTTAAAATTATTTTAGACTTTATGTATCCTATTAAAGCAGCCAAGGAATAGCATAAAATTTATAATTTCATATTAACAATTGTATGCTCATTCAAACTACACCAGAAAAATAAACAACACACAAAAGCAATTAGCCCTGAGGCACTAATTCAAATGAATAGTAAGTATAATATATTGTAAATTTTAATGCAGAATATAACCGCGACTAGACAAACGCTACAAAACACTGTCGATTCTAAACTGCATAAGCGATTGATATCAATTTGCTTCTTTGTTTATATATACATTGTATGACTAAATATTTATTTTTTATTTAATAAATCTTAAGCCCTCTGCAGGGGAACAACTTTGACAGTATTCCCTTGGGAGTCAGTGTGAAGTGTTAGCCCCATTTCTTGCAAAACTTCGTTGTCAACAGGTCCTTGCAGGGTAATTTTTGATATAACCTCCTGTAAGATAAATTAATAAATAAAACTTTTAAATTTTATTCCAATTAAGATTTTTAAACAAGAACATCAGGTACCTGGTTTTCAGGACAATTCTCGCATAAATTCCTTACTGCAAATATAACCCATTGCATTATCACTGTACATTTATTATAAGGAAACATTTTGGAATGTATAAATTTTATGTTGAGTACTAATCATATTAGTTATGAAAAAAACAATAAGTTAATTAAAAATCAACATGGCCATGCATATGGCACTGGACAATATATACAATATCAAATTTTCTATGCAAAGGATACAGGGATTTCGAGCATCAATGTTACAGCAATCCAAAAGTACTGGGATAACTTCTAATTCACGCATCTGAAATAAGAAATAACACTTCTTTACTTTAAACTTAGTGAAAACATGATTTATTTACTAATTAATTTTTAATGTCATAATTAATTGACTGCCAGTGGAACTCGAAAATCCAACAGCAAGTACAACAACTATATTAACACTTGCCATATGATAGGTGATAAAAAGTAATATTGCAAACATACTTGTCTCTTGTTCTCCTGGTTTTTCCAGCAGAGATTTGCGAGCATTCTAACTAATGTTGCTTTAAATCCAAAAGCAACATGTCTCTCCACTGTTTCTACACTAGTTACTGCTTTCTTTGGAGTTGACATATCTATCGCTCCCAATCTGCAATTATTAGAAGCAATCATTAGTATATTCCTGCATGCTCTCATTATTGTGACTTTAATTTTATAGTAGTGGCCATGACATTGACCTAAACAATTTTGCTAAGATAAAGGCTTCATAGAATATTTAGATTGTTACCTTGTCTTTTGTGATTCTGGTGAATCAATTTTTACAAAAGGCACCTTATTTTTTGTATTCTCATCTGATATCTTGACTTCTTTTGTTGGATCACTTTTTTTCTCCAGTGCTGTATCTCCCCGTGTCTTCTCTGATGAAATACCAAGAATTTTCTGTAACTGTTCACTTAAATCAAAATCTGTAGATAAATTCTGGCTTTTTTTAACTTCTTTTGGAGTATCAGGTGATTGCTTTTGTGACTCTGTTTCAGGTATATTTTCGGATAAGGGTGGAGATATTTCACTTGGTGACGCTTTGATGCATGTATCTTTAACTTCTTCCTTAATGAGATGTATTTCTGTAGGAGGATCATTTGGTGAGCTGTCTTGTGAATCTGTTCTACTGTTATCAAATTCTAGCTTTGGTTGTAATGCCACTGGGATGACTTCTGCTATAGTGTTCATACTCGCTGTTGGTGATTGTGCATCAATAATTAATGGTGGCTCATTATCATCACAAATATCAATTTTATGTTCCAAACTTATTCTGCGTGTTGGTAGTTGAATTCTTTCATCAGTGGCACCCTTTGGAACTGAACTGCTTCTTTTGAATGCAACTTTTGTCAAATCGTGATCTATTTTCACATCTGAAGGTCGAGGTGACTTTTCCATTTCAAACTTAGCTGTATAATCAGGTGGAGGTAGAATATCTAATTTCTCATTATAAACTAAATTGTCACTACATTCAAAGAACTGCTCACTACTTTCTGATTCTGTACACTCAGAAGTAGTTTCATTACAAGAGAGCATATTATCAGCAGAGTCATTTTTGCAAAGAGGGTCTAAAAAAAAAAATTAAATTATAATTATTTTAACTAAATTTAAATATTTTAGTGCCATTCAGTTTGGCATTATAACTTATACAATCACTTACTTTCCCCAGGTGTGGTACATGCAGGCATGTTATCATCACACACCAATTGCTTTCCCGTTGCAGCATACAACTTGTTAATTGACGAAAAGAAGTTGTTGCTCTCTTTGCCCAATTTGTGGATAGCTCTGAGCAGAACTAAAAATAAGTTGATCATTTAAAATTAGACTATATGCTTATAACAAAGTAAAACAAGTATTATAAGTTATGCCGAAGTTTTAACATGAATGAATGTTGTTGAATAAGGCTTTAACAAATGCACTTACATGCACAGTTGATAAACAGAGATGTGTCACTTTGCAAGCAATCCATATAGGTATCCATACTAGACGCTGTGGCTATAATCTCAAGGAGGAATACTACTTCTTGTGGTTCTATAGTATTTACATATTTATCTATTGTCTTCAAGATACAATCTGATTTACTCTTAAACTCATGGGCCATAAATTTAACAAAATTTACCGACACATTAATATCTTGTGATTCTGTAGACATTAAAATATTATATGCTAAATTCAGAACTAACATTCGGCTTTCTGGCTCTAATTTTGAATAAAGCTTTTCTATATATGTGTTTTCTACTCCAATTAAGTATTCTATAATTAAGTGTGGATATTCAGCATTACCATTATTATACATGTAAGCCAAAGAATTCAACAATGTCACATCATCTGGCAAGACATTCGGTTGGCCTAATAAGATATTATAGACAATCATAGCCGCAGCAGAAGCAATCTTATCATTTTGGCCAATTAAGCAATTGAGTATAGTTGGTTCAAATTTATTCCATATTATTATTTGATTAAAGGGATTATTAACAACCAAGTTTCCTAATGTTTGTATGAGGACTGTCATACATGACTCATATTTCTTTTGTAACTCTTCATTAAGGAATTCAACGTTTGGATGTTGATATTCTGTAGCTAAAATCAACATTGAATCAAGGATGGAAAGTTCTTTTGAAATGTATGTTTGCATTTTAGTTCCTGCTGCTGCACAGGAACGAACAAGTCGTAAGCATTGTTCTGCAACAGCTAATGTGCTACGATTGTATGATGCCTGTTCAACATCGAGTCTCATAATATGCAAGACTTCCGCAATAAGCCGTAGGGTATATTCTGATGCTTTTTTCCTGTATAAAAAATGATTTTATTTTAATAGTGTAATTATATAAGCATTTAAAATGAAATAAAAAAAAATCAAATCTCGTACGGTCTCAATCGTCCAGTTTCAGCATCCCTTGATAATTGCGCCTCTGCGCGCAACATTTCCTCCACGGCATCCCATTCTCCGGTTTCCAATTGAAAATTTATGAGTTTAGCATCTAATAATATTTCTTCGGCAAACCAAACGCTTTTATCTCGAGACATGATGACAATTCTATAATATATTACAACATAAAAGGATAGTTAAATCGTAATTATTAAGTCAGCAAATTCATTTAACTAATCAAAACATGGGCCAGATCAGAGCTGTAGCAAATAGCAATCATGTAAGGAGCTAATTGCTAAGCTCTAAAGAGTAAAGTGGCATTTGTCATAACTGGCATAACATAATACAATTTGAATTTTCAATTACAGCTGACAGCTGACTCAAATCCGCATTATAGACGTAACATGACTCTTATGTAAGCAAAATATTTTAATAATTCCTTCTATAACCATTGTTTCTTGTTTTGATATTTTTGAAACTAGAATATTGTTAGTCTGGTCTGCACTATGTTATTGTATTTAAAGAAGTTTGTGTCTATTCTTTATGTCGCCATTAATAATATATTATCTGTATTTCATGGTTTAGTTCAATGTGATTTTATACTCTGTATGGTCCAAGCGGTGAGAAACGAGAATGGCATTTGGCATTTGTGCGTGAAATTAAATTAGTTTTTGTGAACAAGTGCATATTTCTCACAATAGTAATTAATTCCCGGTTGTCCCTCGCAATATTACCTTTTTGCTTTTGTATAATGATAACAGTCACTTCTCGTATTTAATTATGTGTAGTGTAAAATGATTTTGTAAAATTGTTGAGTGACTAGGGTGGTTGCTCGATGCTCCAGGCTTTGATTCCTGCAATAATGAATTGAGTTGCTGCTAGCGTTGTTGGAATTCAAAACATTCGGTGAGTCAACGCCGTTTGGAACCTAAAAATGCATGTAAATTTAGTTAAATATCTCGTGATCGTTACCTGCAATTTTATTCAAAACTGGTATACGACATTGGTTTATAAAACGAATGTGTAGAATTGTACTTCGTTTCATTAATTATATTGTTTTTAAGCCTTTGTAGTCGTGTATCTTTATGTTCAATTAATATAAACATTGAAATTCTTTAAATTTGGCAGAAGTCCAATGTTTCGTGTTCTTGTTTAACAAGAATTGAATGAACAACCATTAAATCAATAAAAATTACTTATACAAAATTATTTATATGCTTTTAAGACACGCTATTTAAATAATTATTTATCCAAATTAGATCATTTTTGTTCTAAATATGCCACATATTTAAGTAATGTCTGGTTAAAGTTTACTGATTACTATTTTGCTTTATTAATGGTTATTTAAGATCAATAAATATTGTAACACAATTCACTGATATACATTGTAAAACTTTTACACTCAAATAAGTACTTAAGGTCAAAAAGCTGTATGGAAAAACTGAAAAAAAAAAAAAACTTGATGCCTACTTAATACTTTTCTTAATTCCTTGTTTTCTTTACTTTTCTTAATTTCTTCTTCTTTATTCCTTGTTTTCTTAATAACACAAATAAAATGGCTTTATTTAATTCACATAAAAAATACAAATAGTTTTTAATTTAAATGTTTCCCTTGGGTTGTAAAATTAATAAAACAGAGAGATGATTTTCATATAAACTTTGCTTGAAACACATGACTTTCTTAGAATAGGTTCATTGTTTCATTCTTCAAATACATTACAAACACAATGTCAGTTATGAATTTCTTGAGAAGTTACTTATCTCAAAGTAGGACTTTAGGAATTCCTTTTGATGTTTGAATCTTTGTCAGTATTAGTTAAAATTAGATTATCCTTAAAACTTATTAATTATTTTAAATGCTTTAAGAGTGTATCATCATAAAGTTATAAGTTAAGAAACTTAATATTTTTCAGTGTAAGACCGGGATGGATGAGGGTCTACTTAATGACCTATTGGAGTGTTCAGTGTGTTTGGAGCGTCTGGACACATCTTCAAGAGTATTGCCCTGCCAACACACTTTTTGTCTCAAATGTCTGAAGGTTTGCCTTTTATTGTATATAGTAATGGTAATGTTATTGTTTGGATAGAGGTAAATTAGCCTCATTTATGAAGAAAGAAGGGCCATTTTTTATTATTTCCATTGATTACATATTTATACATTTGTTTTACTGAAGTTATAGAATGTTTTGTATAGCTTAAGACCTATTTTGTTGGAATGATGCAGTCTAAGACTAACAATTAAAACCTGTATGTTTTTAAGCTGTCCTCTGTCTTAGGTATAGAATAAGCTATGTTGCTTGTGTTTGTTTGGGCCATTTTTTTAACTTGATTAATTACTATTCTTAATATAACTATTTAAGTAATATTTCTCTCACTTCAATAGTCAAAATATTTTCATATCTTATTCAACTACTATTAATAATAATTAAAATATTTAAGTAAAAATTATTTTCTAAATTCTTAAATGTTTAATTTTTTGTCATTCACTCTTATATTCCTAACATTTCAATGTTTGTGTTTTATTTGAATAGATTTATTATAACAAACTTAATTCAACAGAATATGAATTTTAAATAAATATAGTCTTACACTTAAATGGTGTTGAGCTGTCTAGATGAGCATATATAAACATTCATTCCCTAAAGTATACTAAGATGAAAAAATTAGTGGATTTAATCAAATTCCTAAGGTTTATTTTAAATATTAAGTATGAGTTTCTTACACTGCATTGAAGAGATTCTTGAGGCGATTTGAAATTTGAAACAATATTTCGACGTCTTCGACGTACGTATTTAAATTTATTTTGTAATTGAATGGGAAAACTCTTTTTGCCATGTAAACAGTATTAAACGCATAATAAAATTATAATGCCATATACATAAGCCGAAAAAAGCTGCTTCGCTGTTACATTTCCAATTTCTATGTAGCCCTGTCGGAAAGTGTATAGACGTCACTTTCCGACAGGGCTACGTGTACGTACGTCTCAGTTAGTAGGCCCTTCCTCCTGTATCGTAAATAAACATGTTTTATTACTGATCTAATCTAAACTGTTTGACTCACGCACTGACTCATCCATCTATCTCTTGATTGACATACTGTCTTGAGAAGTCCTTGCGCTTTGAGTGGCGTGCGACATGCGCCTTCCGCTGTTTTTGAAATAATTCCGATTCGACAGATTTCATGAAACTTTTGTATATGTTCTTTGATTAAAGTTAGCTGGCAAGCAATTTATTATTATTCTTTGTACTTTATTTGTGTAACTGTTGACGAGGGGTATTTTGTGGATGGTGAAGATGTCACGTCTTATCCTAAAAATAGCAATGGAGCTACTTCAGTTAAACTCGCTACCCAAGACTCAGAAATTATTTTAAATAGGTCAAAGGTTGTAACAAGTATTTAATTATAGACAGGCAATTTGGAATATTTCTATGCTTTACATTGCTTTCTTCCACTAGATTTCGGTTAGTGCACCCACGCTTCCTATAGCTGGTCAGCTGATAACCTTCATTTATAATCTTTAGTATTTCATTGTTATACTTACTTACACTTGGGTATTTTTATACTTTTCTCTATTCCCTTTTTGTATTATTCATTTGTATAAGTCATGCCTGTTTCCCATTGGATAGGCAGAGACCACAGACCTCCACTTGCTACGATACGCTCGTCTTTTATGCGTGCTTTTGATATGCCATTTGGAATCTGATCCACCATCCACACCAGCCTTATCTATCTATCTGTCATTCTTCTGTGTGTACGAACCACCAGTTGATGAATGAGTTGCCCTTGAAAAAGGAAAAATAATCTATGCTTGAAAGTGAAGTCTTTCCATTGCGGTAGTCAGCAGCTTTCCACTTGCGACGATCCTGACGTTCACTTTCGCTTGTTCTACTCCCATTAATTTCGCAAACCTGCTCGTCGGGCTGCTACTAAGCGTGTTGTGCCATCGAATGTTATTACCCCTTTTATGTTCGTATCTGATCCTATTCAGGTTATTCTGATAATCATAAAACAATTTGTTCACAAATCAATTATAAAAGGAAGCGTAAACATTAGACAAATTGTTTTGTTTCAATTCTTAAAGGGTTAATTTAAAGTTAAATTGAGGATAATATAATTGCTTTCTAGCTTGAATAATCAACCGTAACCAAGCAATAACAAATAAGACTTTTAAATGATTCATTGTTTTTAGAAAAGCTTTACTCAGCAGACCCGCGACGCGGTACTCGTCAGTACTAATTATTGTTAGAGGTTAAATGAAACGGCGACGATGCTGTTGCTAGCATTTGAAATGGCGATTGGTGAAATTAAAATGATCTGACTAAATTTAAGTCGTGAATAAATTAATAGCTTGCATGTTCGGTATTGTTGTGAAAATGGAAAGAAAGAAGCTTTTCTCAAAGTGGAAACATGTTAATGAGCTTAGGGGTAAATTTCAATAATTCAAATTGATTAATTTTTAAATGAGGAAATAAAGTAATTCTCGCAACAATTTTGCCTCTCATCGGTGGAATACCTCGCGATATTGCGGTTTAGAATTTAATAAGGCATCAATTAATTACGGAATACTTGAAATCCGTGCCGTCATTCATTACTGGATCTCCATACAAATATTGGACGTTCATGGAATGTCAGCGTTTGAATTTCCTTAGGTGAAATTTTTTTTTTTCTTTATATATATTTTTTTTTCTATAATATGCGCCCGAACAAATATTTACGTATGCATTAGTTATTGAATGAAATATGTATAAGAGATATTCAAAATATAAATTAGTTGAATGTGACATATGACGGAACTCGTTCCCAACTAATTCCGTACAAGATGTTCGGGATTATAAACTTGCCGAAGATCACCTGTGAAATGTGTATGTAAACTAGGGTAGACAGACGAACACAGCAATGCTTCACCTGGTTTAAATCATTCAAGTTCACTAGTATCGACCATTAAACTGTCCCACTTATGTACTATTTCGGGGTGGTTCATAAATAGAGCGCGGTAACTTGGCAACGAGACGAGGGGGTACGGTCCAATGTTACTTCAGTATATAGTAAAATCTATAATTATTGTCTAAGGTAAATGCGTCGTGATCGTTATTTCAATTGCTATGAATACTGAATGTCGAAAATCAGTAAAGCTTCGTCTCACTAAATTTATAGCGGAAACATGATTTCGTTCAAGAGCACTTCAGCACCTTGACTTATTTTCTCCAATGTTTTCGCTGATTAGATAACGATTGCGATTTAATTCGCCAATGTCAAATGCCGCCTATGATATTATAATGAAATTGCGATATTAGCATGAAATTTAAAACGTTTGAATCTAGTCTATTTTCCCCAGAGACTAGCGCATTTGATAGATGCCGGTTGTAGCGTTATTTTGAATTGCTGACATCCGACTAGAGCGGCCACAGGAAAGAGGAAATGAATAAGCTATGTCATTCACATGTTTGCCGACTCTTTGAGTTTATGCTTTTCCCTAGTCTTAATGAACCATTAATTGTACTGTTTGTTGACTGCAGTGCCCGAATATAATTACTTGAATCCCTAAATATTTTCTAATTGTTTACAAAGTTGTAAAGCGCTGCTATATAGTGACTCTGCAGTGCCTTCAAAAATCAACAAGGGTTGTCATTATTGCTGTGTAATGTTTAATTTTCCTGTCCGTACTATTATTTTATTATTATTTCAATATTTAATCTCCTTAATCACAGTATTTGATATGGATAACATAAATTAAGGACACATTTTTCAAAAGCAGATTTGTATGAGAAACATTGGTATTTGCAGGTAATAGTTGAATCTCACAAAGAGCTACGATGTCCCGAGTGCCGAGTGCTCGTAGACACGAAGGTGGAGGAGCTGCCTCCGAACGTCCTCCTCATGAGGATCCTGGAGGGCATGAAGAACTCCGCGCCCAGGAAGCTCACGCAGCGGGTTAGGACGCACTCTCAGGTTTAATTCTTCTATATTTTGTTATTCTTCAGCTAAAAACACCAATGCACGAAACGTTTTACATAGACACACCATTAAGTGATAAGCCTTTATATTAGTCGCAACCGTTTTTCAGGCTCAAGTTCAGACGCAACCATCGTCTCGATCGGACAAGCAAGTACCGCCGCATGGAAGGGCCATGTACGACTACATCTCAAAGGAACCAGGGTGAGTACATCTTCTACTCTCTTTTATACGTGCGACGAGCAATGATATAAACACTACAAATCCGTATTCCAATTTCAGCGATCTTTCGTTCAAGAAGGGAGAGACGATTTTGTTACTGAAGAAGTTGGACCCTTTTTGGTACCACGGGGAGTGCTCCGGCCGCAGCGGAATGTTCCCCATCACCTATGTACAGGTTTGTTTCATTTGATGTTGCATTATTTCAAAATAAGCCCCCTATGCTAAGTATCATAACGTAATCATGATGTATTTCCAGGTGATCGTGCCGTTGGCCACGTCGCCTGCGCTGTGCAAAGCGCTGTACGACTTCCGGATGTCCGCCCCGGACGAGGAGGGTTGTCTGGCCTTCGACAAGGGCGCCATCATCACGGTGCACCGAAGAGTGGACGAGAACTGGGCCGAGGGGCGCCTCGAGCAGCGAGTGGGCATCTTCCCCATCGCCTTCGTGGAACTCAACCAGGCGGCGTCGCAGCTCATGAACAGCAGCGCCGTCAGCCGCCCCGTGCCGGAGCCCCCCAGGGCGGGCCACTCCCACCGGTATCAGCCCGCGGCGGCGCAAGCCAACTACCACGCCGCGCAAAACGTGAGCCCGCAGCCCAACGCGCCCCCGGGCCCCGCCAAGGAGCCCACGCAGACCAAGTACCTGCTGGACATCATCCACTTCACGAACGCGAGCAAGGCGCCGGGAGCGCAGAGCGCGTCCCGCATCAACGACAGCTCCGACAGGTTTCGGACGAAGTTCGACAACTACTCGAGCAAAGCCGACGCCACCTACCAGAACGTCCGCTCCGACCACCTCCCGGCGACGGGCTTCCACTCCGCCTTGAGCTCGGAGTCGAGCTCCAGCATGAACACGCCCTGCTCCACCACCACGCCCAACACCAGCTCCGACACCAGCACCTGCGACAGCGCCGAGCCCAGCCTGCCCAGCTCGCCCGACGACGCCGACAGACCCGCCCCCAACACCTCGCTCAACGTCAGCCTGCCCACCGAGGGCCCGGCCCCGCTGGAGCCTCGCGACGCCGAGCCCACGAGTCTGCCCTGCTCGTCCAGGAGCGGCCGGCTGGAGCCCGGCGGCCCCGACTCGCTGCTCGACTTCGGCCTCGGGCTTCAAGCGGCCTTGTCGCCCTCCCACGGCAAAGACGGCAATCACATGGTGCCCAAGTATCTCAGGGAGCATCATCACCGAGAGAAACGGCACAGCTTGACTCCGGCGTCGCATTTGAAAGGAAGCCATAACCAGAACAGGTGAGCGTAGGATCGAGGACACCTTTTTGAGAGGTTCGGGAGAAAACGTGACCGGCTCGTGTTTGTAAACAGACATTCGGCCGAAATCCTCGCCACGTCCCTGCTCGACCACGCGCCAGAGCGAGAGCGCGGCAACGAGAGGGACAGAGAGAGAAGGCGGCGCCGCTCGCGCAGCAACGAGCGGCCTCTGCCCGCCGCGTACGTGGCGCTGTATCCCTACAAGCCGCAGAAGCCCGACGAGATCGAGCTGAAGAAAGGGGGTAAGTCGGGTTGCATCTGCCATCATCTATAGACGACGGGAGGGCCGCGGCTCACGAAGAGGCTTGCCCCACAGGCGTGTACACGGTGCGCGAGCGCTGCCGCGACGGCTGGTACAAGGGCTGGTGCGAGCGTCTGCAGCGCGCCGGCGTCTTCCCCGGGAACTACGTGGCGCCGCTCACGCCCGTGCCCAAGCACGACAAGGTCGGTCCCCCAGCCTCGCGATTCTTCTTGGCGCCCAGGCCTCCATAGACTCGCTTCCCTTTTGCAGGCGACGCCCAGCTCGGCCAAGCCCGCCGCGCCCGCGGGCAAGAGCGCGAGCAGCTCGTCCGCCCCGGCCCCGCCCGACGCCCCGCCCAGGGCGCCCAGCCCCCAGCCCCCGCCCCAGGCCACCGCCTTCCCCTGGAACGGCCCAGCCAACTCGCAGCAGAGCAAGCCCAAGGACAAGCCGAAGCCCGAGAAGAGTTCCGTCTCGAGTGGCGTGAGCCTGATGAAGCGGCTGGCGGCCATGAAGAAGTGCAAGTCTCCGCCGCCCGTGGGCTACAGCATGGACAACCCCGTCTTCGACGACTCGCCTAACACCTCGCTCGTCTACACCGCGCAGCATCCCGTCCACGTGCGGTAACTATGCCCCGTCTGCCCAAATAGAATCCCCCTTCTTCATCCTCAAGCATTAGTCGAATGTTAAAGCATTCAATGGACTGTCGTTGCTCCACACTTAGTGTCGTGAATGCTTCACTGTATTGTCTTGGACTTGGCATTGCATCCAATTCACAATCACCTTGTGTTCTCGGCTCAGTAACTCTGAAATTGAACGCACTCTTCTCTCTCCTTGAAAAGTTGCTGCGAGGTGTGCACGGGATGAGCTAGGCAAAGTACTGAATTGAGCCTCGCAACGAGCGTAGCAAATGTATAACCGTAGCACACTCGTAGCACACTAGAGCGTAGACTGCACACAGGTCGGGCTCGTGCCCCTCGCAGCTGCTACGCACGTTGCCCCCGGGTCCCACGGGCCAGATCTCAGGGCAACTGGGGGCCCCCGCCAGGCACAAGGAACGCGCGCCCGACCACCGCATGCACAGGTTTGCATATGCACTTGTTTTGCATGCTAACTTTGACGAGCTTTACATGCGACTCTCATCGTCATTCATTCGTGTTTATGTGCTTCTTTTTCGATTGCGTATTTGCGAAAACCTGCAAGAGATTAGCTCGTAAGTAAAAGTGTCGGTGATTGCCGGCAGCAGAGGCGGCAACGAGGGCCCGTGGCAGAGCCAGCACCGCAAGTCGCAGAGCCTGGACGTGACGGCCGCCCGCCGGGACCGCCATCCCTCGCAGCCCGCCAAGGAGAGGTAGGCGAACGACTCGCTCGTCCCCTAGCTCACGCGCAGCGGCCAAGCGTTGACTGATCGATGTGCTACTCAGGTTCCGCTGCGTGGTGCCGTACCCGCCGAACTCCGAGTACGAGCTCGAGCTGAAGCTGGACGACATCGTGGTGGTGAGCAAGAAGCGCGGCGACGGCTGGTACAAGGGCACGCTGCAGAGGACCGGCCGCAGCGGCCTCTTCCCCGCCTCCTTCGTGCAGAGCTGCCCGCCCGAGTGACCGCCAAGCCCCTTTACTTTTACCTTCGATACGCTTATTATTTCTATGGTTCACAAAGGGTTGGCGCTGGCACCACTGCCATATTATTCATTAGTTTCATCCATTTTTCTACATTTTAATATTGATTTCTTTTATATATAACCAATATCCAGAGCAATAAAGTAGTGAAATGCTGTAATCGGAGTAGGTGATTTATTTATCGGGAGGGTCGCCTTCATGTGAAGACGGCACGCTTCCTTTTAAGGTCGTACTAATTTAGAGAAACATTTCTAATGGTAATTCTGTTCAACAATAACATTCATTTTAGTGCAAAAGTCTATTAAGGATATACATAGTAGGTTAGGCTCCAAAGGTTTTGTTTTACTGCTTTCTTTTTGAAAATGCCGTTTTATAATATAGCCGTAGGAAATTTTATCGTTTTTACAAATTAATCAATAGTTTAAGAATCGTGTTTGTGAGAGTGCATGGATTTTGTATGTTATGAAGCCATATTTTATTAGTTTGAGTAAATTCTATGATAGCTGTGTGAGTCGTGTCACATATCGCATACGTTTTAAAAATGTAATTGTGCTGCGAACGAAAGTTTCAACGGTCGAAAAGCATGCACTCACTTTGTGTAAAATGCTCAATATTTGTTTCTATTTAACTCGTGCTTCGAAAGAGGATTTCAAAATGATCATCGGATGTTTGGGGTCGAATCGACTGAAACGAAGGTGTTGTGATAAAAGTTTGACCGGAATCGACGAATCGTGTTTTGTAGCTGTAAGATGTATATTTGCGTAAGGATTTTTTCCCGTATTTATTATATTTTTACTCATTTCTACGTCCTTATACTCATGGTAACTATGAAGAACTGATTTTTGTAAGTGTATTTAATTTGATGCTTTCTAGATATTATTAGTAGGTCCCTTCTATTTCCGAACAACGAATTTGTTTCTCAACTACAATCCGAGTAGGTTTTGATACCAACATTTTAGGTAAATTGTTACATTTATTAGTGAAATTTTAAAAATGTTTGGCTGCAAGTTTCCTTGTGAAATTTGTCTTTTTCGCGTACATTGTAGTTGGGAATTTAGGATAAGACATTTAATTATATACTTAAGAAACCAGCGAAGGAACCATATCGATGGCAGTTAGGCGATTGTCAAGAGAAATAAATAATTTCTTCAGGAATTCACTTCTTTTATTTCCTCTATACATTTATATTAAGCTCCGTTAATGCGTTCCAATGTTGTATTAATTTTTGAAAATCATATTAGAGACAAAAACTCACTTGGCAACCGTGAGTTGACATTTAAATACGGTTAGCCGGTTGGTTATGATAACGCATTCTTTGTCCACCGCGCTCCGTTGGGCAGACACCTGCCAGGCATTGTGTGTAAACACTATCACTGCACTCGTGAACTCTGCATGATCCAATGTTATGAAACAATCTTACCAGCGTTGTTCATCTTTCATCTTAAAGGGATTTAGTCAGTGAGATTTAAATCTATCTATATCCGCCTCTTAAAGCCATCCAAAGCCTTGAAAATATAGAAAGTTTATACTCGTTATTATCTATTTTATTAAAAAATTAACTCGTTATGCCAAACAACAATCTCCAATACAAGTTAACAACGTTTATGTAAACGAAGCATACGACGTTGCAACGAGATTAACTTGCCTGCAAAAATTTTGTATTAAAATTTACCAATAAAACAGTATAGAGGTACATTACAAGCTGCTGCTGATGAGGGTTTTCTTTCGTCTGCTGGGAAATGGTAAGGCTATATAGTTGTTCATCTTTCATCTTAAAGGGATTTAGTCAGTGAGATTTAAATCTATCTATATCCGCCTCTTAAAGCCATCATCAAAGCCTTGAAAATATAGAAAGTTTATACTCGTTATTATCTATTTTATTAAAAAATTAACTCGTTATGCCAAACATAACAATCTCGCAATACAAGTTAACAAGGCGTTTATGTAAACGAAGCATACGACGTTGCAACGAGATTAACTTGCCTGCAAAAATTTTGTATTAAAATTTACCAATAAAACAGTATAGAGGTACATTACAAGCTGCTGCTGATGAGGGTTTTCTTTCGTCTGCTGGGAAATGGTAAGGCTATATAGCTAATAAAAAAAAACTCCCACGTCGTAGAAAAATTAAAACTGAAATGGTAGTTATCTCGTGGTAAACACGACCTTCCGCTAAATACCAAAGATGCAAATCACTTTCGCAACTATTTGGGTGTTGTGTTATATATTTTTATTTATCTAACTTTAACTGCTATAGCTTCGCTTGCAATTAAAGATGGCCTCAAATGAAATATTATAAAGTATAATATTATATATCAAAAAGTGTAACCGAATAAATAAAAAATACAAAGCCTTTGCTTTCCTAATACAATGATCTACTTCAAATTCAAAAAGAGGAAATGAGTATACTTTGATCTAGCCGTAATTTGAAACTAAATAATCATCTGCTTATAAGTTTTGACCTTAAGGCTTTCTCGAGAAGGTCACTGTATATATTTTGTCTACCCACGTAAATGGAATGTGTCTAGACTACATTTGAAAAAGGGTTCCTAAGCATTTATAAATGGAAATATGAATGAGTCCCAAATTACACATACCTATTTTAAGAGATTGTTAAAACTATATTTTTAAGTCAAACGTTACGTTAGGTATAAAGAAACAAGGCCAGTCATTGCAAAGTAGATATGATTAAAACAAAATAACAACATCTTTAGATTAGCACGCTTACGTTGAGAAATATTTGAAATGTGGAGTTAGTTATTGAGGTTTATAAAGCTAGACTTAGTGAGACTAACATAAAGTTGAATGCAAATTTCAGCTTTCTAAAATAAGGTAACTAATATATCAGCTGCTAGGTTTCCTCGTGAATATTTAACTCTGACATGGTTACAGCGGAAACTGAAAGTAATTTGGAAATAGTTCTAGAAGAAACAACCGCTAAAATGTGTCGAGACACGGCGTAGGTGTATAACCTGCTTCTTAGTAAATCCAAGAAAAAGAACAAGTAATGTAACGTGATTGAATGCAAGTTGATTCGAATTGTCTGGCAAATAAACACTTATAGGCTAGATCAGAAGCAAAGGCTTAAAGTGAATGTAATCCAACGAACCAAACGACGGGCCAACTGTGCACCTTACCGCGCCGGCGCGAAGCAAGCTCGAAAAATTAATTCAGTTTAATTCCTCACCTCTAGCGCAACGCTAGTGCCGCGTTTCTAACACCTCTTGTTATGTTTATTTGCTAAACAAACAATGCCGGCTGATATCATGTCCTCCTGTCGCGCCGAACACTTCGGGCCCTTGAGTAAAAGGACTTGCGATGCCGAAATAAAGTCCGGGTTCTTGGTGCTCCTGGGTCCTGGGGGGATTCGCCAGGACGTGCGAGTGGTTGTCTACCGCACGTCCCAGGAGCATTTCGCCGTTATATACCCAAGGAAACGTCTATCGAAACCAATAGGTATCGTTAATTTAAGGAACACTGCCGTAGAGCGAGTGGAAACGAATAGTGGTTTTTTTGTCAGACAAAAAGGTTATGACAATGCAATCTCGGCGAAGTTTATGTGCTCAGAGCGCGATGTAGAGGCGTGGTTATCTGCCTTCTCTAATACTACAGCAAGCACGTGCCAACATCAAACAAGTCTACCAGTTTTAGTGGAAGCTGAAGAAGTATAAGACCTCGTCGTGTCTTCTGTGGAACGTGAGAAATGTCGATCGAAGTATGTTTGCCATGGGATGCGAAAAAGTGAAAGCATTGCTTTTTTGCGATATGAAAGTATGGACTGTACACTTCAATCATTACACCTACACCTACGTGAGATTGAGATCGAAGATGAATGTTTTGGAAACAGGTTTTTAATGGGAAAGTTATACATATAAAGTTTATGCAATTTTGTTAAACAAACCTAAGATATTTGATCTTAGACAAATCACGACGAGATAGCTGGTGTCTACCGAACTGATTCATATATTTTATACGTTATTTAATCGACTATACGTACATATACGGTTATTAAAATTAATGTGTAGCTTTAGCTCAAGTATTTAGTAGATCGTATATATTCAGAATGACATAAACCTACGGAGAGCATTCTATTAGTCGGTTTAATTCTGTCCACTAACATGGTTCTTTAAAAAAAATCTTTGAAATTCAAGTGACCCAATGCTAAATAGTTAAAACCACTTTAAAATAGAACATGGCATAAATTATAATTACTCTATTTCAAATTCTTGCACAATCAAAACGAAGCGCCAATTTATTACGAAAATGAATTTAAGTAATTGCCAAGCAGATATTAATTCAAGTTATAAACGTAACGAATAGCACAATTTCCATGTGCTTTTAATATATAGATTGTATGTAAAGGTGGGGAACTATTTTATACATAGGGAGGATGATAGTAGGGTGTGCGAAAGGGCGAATCTAGCATAAAAGGGCTTAGGATGAAATGTGTTCTACCCGGAGACCGCAGCACACCTATTTAATACAAGATATTTATACGTAGTATTGTTTGCATCGCAATTAACGAAGCAAAGGTTGAGTTTTGCAGTAAGTAAAATATTTACTTACTGCAAAACTCAACCTTGCTCTATGTAATTAACATTTTGCGGAAGTTGCGTTGAAATAATGAATATTGCAACTTTTGTGTAATTTTTCCTATTCAAAGTTACATTATATATCGCTGGTGCGTAACTTTGTCTACTTATTATAATCCAAAAACGTGGTACTTTAAATTTGTATCACTTCCCAGCCTGTATAATGATAACGTGTGACGAACGCATGCTCCATGTAAATTCTATTCGTATGGTGTCATTTTGAATGAGACTAAATGTCTATTAATGTCGTGAGAACATTATCAATTAGGTGTTATGAAATCCGTTAAGTATTTTGTAAAACTGTACATTCGGCATATCGCTTGTATCACCTATTTGTGAGGACCAAAGTGAACCACGCTGTTTTCTTTCACAAAGTAACGAATGCCAAGCTATGAGGTTAAGATTTTTAATAAAAAAATGTAAATACAGTGCAAAGGCCTTAAATTGATGGCAATACCACGACTGAGCTTATATCATGTGATGGAGGTACATTAGAAGTAGGTAAGAATATTAATGGCAGGGGAAAATAAATATGTTTTTCAAGTACTTTACCTACAGCTGATATTTCCCACTATATATTAAATCTTAGGGTACTTTTAATCACATACTAATATAAGCATGTTATTTGTAACTAAACGAAGTTTATTCAGAAATTCCTGTGAAGCATTTACGTTGAAAATAGTAGTGGTATGAATAGTGTTTTGATGTAGAAGATTTTTGATCATTTTAGTAAATCAATTGGGATTCAATAGATTCATCGTCACATAAAACCTACTTTTATCTATCGAGTAGTGCCTAAAATCATCGTGGGAAATCTCAAACGTAATTAATGTAGAATTAAATAGTTTGAATACATTTAGACTGTAAAGAAATTTTTCTTTCTTACGTTGTGATCTTTGTTCGATAAATATCAAGAATAAATCGCATCATAATAAATCCACTGTTTTGCGTCTACGCGTGTTGATAGATGCATAAATGTGATAAATATTGTGATTGCTTTTGACCATATGTAATGTGTCAGTATACCATGTTATTTGAAATAAAATATAACGAATCGAATTCTTTTTCCTTTAATTTCATTATTTAATTACCTTTTTGGAGATTTGAACTCTAGTGTAACTACACCAAAAAAAAATCCAATATCATTTAACCGGGAAATTGCGAGTTCAAACAAATATATTTTGAAAAAAAGTTTCGTTTTTAGTAGTTATTTGTTGTAGCGGCAAAATAATTGCTTTATGTTTGAAAATGTCAAGTGTCTATTACGGTTAATCACGGTTCATGAGACACAGCCTGGTGGCAGAAAGTGTAGTCTCGGTTAAAGTTCAGTTTTCCATGAAAAAAGTGCAGATTTAAAATGGATAAAGAAAATACTAAAATGTTTATGGGTTTTGCAATCGACCCTAATTTAAAGTAACGTCTAACGCGCGAATAACACGTCACACTGATTGTTAACAGCTAACGACCAATTAACAGGCTAACTGTAGCAAAACCGTTACAACCATGCAGATTAGTAGAGCGCAATATTTACGTGAACCAGAACACCTGATCGAATATGACTCATCTATTCATTCTTGTATCGATGTTCCATTTGTCTCTCTCTTTCACGCCCCTATCCAAGGAAGAGCAGATACAAAACTTCAATAGAATGAACGACGAGGTGGAACCTTTTAGGAGGAATTTAACAGAGTGTGCGCGACAAGTCAAGGCTTCGATGGTAGACGTTGAAAATTTCCTAAAACGAATCCCTCAAGTGTCCATGCAGGGTAAATGTTTCGTCGCATGCATTTTGAAACGTAACAACATTATCATCAAGAACAAAATCAGCAAAGAGAATCTTCTAGAAGTCAACAGGGCTATATACGGAGAAGATACAGAAGTGATGAGCAGGTTAAAGTCTGCGATAGCTGAATGCAGTGATGCCGTTGAGGGAATCTTCGAGATATGTGAATATTCATCTGTTTTTAATGATTGTATGCATATGAGGATGGAGCACATACTGGACAAAGTGACGATGGAAAGGAGAATGGAAGCGTTGGGACAAATGACATCCGACCCAGACATTTGGACGGAGGAAGACGACGAAATTCTACAATTAGTCAAAGATGAACTGTGAGCGCCGGTGACGCCAAATATTTGTGAAATAAATAATTAAAGTTCAAGAAAGAGATTTTACTCATTGACTCATTCTCCTCAATTATTTTCTGAATTACAAAGACGGGAGCGAAATAAAAAAATCAATAAACAGATTTATTAATTCCTTAAGTTACATTACATACATATCTTAACATATATGTACACTCGGCCAGGTTTTTAAACATTCATCAAGAATTAAATGAAAGACCGAAATGTAAGAAATATTTCAATCAAATTATTAAATATTTAATTATATTAAAAGTAACTGAAGTAACAAAATATTTAATTGAATTCACTTGTATAAATCCAGCATTTATTATCTACATAATAATAAGTGGTATACTTGATTTCAACGATTCAAGAAATGAATGACATTTAATCACTAAGAATGAAATTTGACACTTTATTTTTACACTTCACTTTTGGCATAGGCAGACTTGGGTCTAGTCATATTTCTAGATTCTAGGTCTAGGCAGCCCAGCTTAGTGTCGCCAATATCACTGCTTGCCGCGTTTCCCGGGAGGCTTTTGAAGCTGAAAGCTGTCCGTTTGGGATCCGAAACCGCTCGAGTTCAACGTCGAGTTCACTGGCTGAGATGTGGGTTGCCAGTTTGATCCTGCAAAATGACGAACCATTATTGTTTGTATGTTCGGAATGTTATTAAAAATATATCAGCATGAATTATAGTAAACCTTGTGTTTCAGCCTTGCTGAAGGGCGACAAAGTGCTCCCGATGTATGTGAACGGAGTTGGCCCGGCCAACTGATGTATGTTTCCTGGAATTTACAAATTCATAATTAATACCTTTATGAGCAAAGTCGTACTCGTGAACGGCGACTATTTTTTGTGACTGCTCAGACTTGAATTGGCGTCATAGTTGCAGTTCATTTTGCGTTCAGTAGCAGCATTTGAAAATAATAGGGCGACTTAAAGAATGGCGGAGGGTTTTCTGCTTTTTCTATTAAGTCCTCGATTTGTGTTGTCGCGCATTACTCTTCTTTCCACTGCGTCGGTAGATTTGCAGTTATGTGTGACGTCAACAACGTTTGCTTTTATTTTAGAATTGCATTAGTTGCTTCTTTAACTGTGTTAAGCTTCAATGTAATTTTTTAATAAAAGTGTTAGTGAAACTATTCGGAAACGTTTTGTTTTTATTACTTGCTAAGCCATAGATAGCGTTGAAAGTTATAATTAATTATTTAACTTATATGGTGCACGCTTTATGCACACCTAGTGTATTGTCAGTAAATATAAATTTAGAAACATGATATTTGAATTCTTTTTTGATGATTCTAATTATACAGTGTTAGTGTACTTATATGATAAATGTACTAAGCTTTGGTATAAAATGACAATACTGCACAATTAGCCAGTTAGGTCAGTATGAATAATTTAAAGTTGAATAATGTCACATTATTACTGAATCTAATGGTAAATTTCTAATTAAATTTTTTTCACTGATTATAGCGAACCGAGCGATCGACGAATGCCGATTACCTAAAGCAGCCCTAGGATCCGAGATCACAGCACTGTTCAATCCCAGCTCACTGAAGTTGGCCGACTTGCTCTTCTTCCTGGTGCCCTCAGCGTCTCGCAGGATTTGGTCCAGACTCGTACTCGCTGCAAGGCAGAGCACGGTGACAAAAGCGTAATCGTATGCGATGGCCGAGACGGGGCGGGGGCGGGGGCTCACCGCTGCAGTCGAAGACGTCGCTGGGGTCCTTGAGCACGTACTTGCGGAAGTTGAGGTACTGCGCCTTCTGCGCCTGCACCTGCGCGTGCACGGCCTGCAGGCGCCCGGCCAGCGCCACGAAGGCCTCGTGCATCCGCCGCAGCCCCAGGCTCAGCTCTTGCTCGGTGAGCAGCTTGGGCGACGCCTGCATCTGCTTGTCGGCCACGTCCATCTGGCGGCGGAAGGCGATGATCTGCTGCTCCAGCTCGGCGATGAGGTCGTCGACGTAGGCGGGCGGCGAGGCGCCCTCGAGCTCGCAGCCGGCGGGGTCGCGGCTGGCCGCCTCGGCCGCGGCCAGCGCGCAGGCGGCGGCGCAGCGCAGGCGGCGGGACTGCGCGCGGCATCGGCCCGTCTCGCCGCTCAGCGCCAGCGCCAGCCGCAGCGTGCTCTCCGCCTCGCGGCTCACCTTCTGCATGGGCTTGATGGACACCCTCATGATGTCGGAGCTCAGGCTCTTCTGTTTCTTCACGAATTCCTTGAAAGCTTCCACCGTTGTTGCAATCTCGTTCGGCAGTTTACTCTGTTTTGGAGGTTCACCTGTGGACGACATTGAGAGAAAGGATTAATGTGATGTATTTTGAAGACAGCTTACAATATGTTTAAGAAGAGTATTAATTAATAATGATTCACCGACACTAGATTGGTTAAAACTCAAGAAATTGACAAGACTATCATCCTCATCATATGGAAGTTGGAACAGTATAATATAATTAATTATTGAAAAGGTATTAACGAAATAAGCCCATTGAACCAATATTAACAATGTGAAATGATTATCAAGAAAGTTGAAAAAATGAATTGAGCTAGGCTCATAATAAAAAGCAAATGGGCTAAGCGTGAATGCAGGTAAGATATAGGTAGGCAAAAATGCTAAGTGAACCCTGCTAAACAAAATAGATAAAAGGAGATGAAGAAACAATTTTGCAAGAGATGAACCATGTATTCCGATTAGCTTGGAACATCAGTTTATTAATGTAGCTTGTTTCATCTGTAGTACATGGATTTAATAAATATATTTACTAACTTTTGCCATCTGTGGCCCCTGTTGTACTCGTTTGTGCTACACCTCCCAACCCCACACTGGTTGTTGCTGAAATACACAAATATAATTTAAAATTAATTTCTAATACATTTTATAACTAGAGCAATAATATAGACCAACAATTTCTTCATTTTACAGGGTGTGAAAAAACTTGTCAGTCACTATATTTTAAAAAAACAACAGGTGGGATAACAATCATAGTATGAACATCTATTATTTCACAAACATGAATAAATATTATCAATATACCAAATCTCATTTCCTCATAAGGACCCATCAATGAATGTGGTTCTTGACAGGTATTTACTTTTTCATCTGCAAATAGTTATATTTTTTGCTAAATTAAAAAGCAAATAGCTTTCATGGATGATTGTTACGACTATGTTATGATTATCTTTTAAAACTATGAATACAGCTGAATAGAATTTTCTTCACTATCATGATTTTTAACAAGAATTTTGTTGAAGTTAAGTTTGCAGTCTACTTAATATTGTATGAAAAAATAATGGAGAAAAGAGCAAATAAATATATGAGACTAAAATTACACATAGATTACATATAAAAGGGACTCACGCGTAGGTATCACAGTGGGATAAAGATCACGTTTAGAACATTTTATAGTATATAATGGTGGTAAATGTTCAACTGTAAGAATATACTTAATTATAAACCAAGTATATCAAAATATATAAAAAAATGTTTTTTATATAATTAAAAAATCTTTTTTGTTATTTGAAATAGTTATTAAAGCCTGGATCCTCTTTTAACCAATTAGAAAAATTATGTCTTACAGAAATAGATAAAGGTGCCTACCAAAACTGCCTGTAGTAGTTGTCCCACAAAGACCAAAACTAGATTGTGCAGTAGTTGTTGCACCAAAACCAAAACCACCGAGGCCACCCAGGCCTGCACTTGTTGTTGTTGTAGAACCAAAAGAAAGACCTGGAATATGAGAATTAGCTTTGAATATTTTAGAACTTATAAAATAGAATTTATTTATAATGAAGTATAGTATATAAAAGTGAAATTGAATCAGCAATTTCACAAACAAACAAAAAACTAAAACACTGAAACTAGTGGAATTTCAATACATACATAATTATGTAGAATGAATTACTTTATAAAAAATCTATTACCAGTAGTTGTATTGGTAGCTGTTGCTCCAAAACTCAATCCAGTGCCCAGACTGCCTCCAAATGAGGTGTTACCAAAAGCTGGAGTTGTAGTTCCTATGAAAAATTGTATGTTATTAAGGAAGTTATTTCTTTTTATGATTCAATCTAATTTATTAAATTTAGTAAATTTGTTTTAAAAAGCAGAGCAAAGGGCAAATACTAAAGAGTACCAAAGGCAGGTGTGGATGTAGCTCCAAAGGCTGGTGCTCCAGACGTGGCGCCAAAGGCTGGAGTACTTGTTGCACCAAATGCTGGTGTACTTGTTGCACCAAATGCTGGTGTGGTTGATGCACCGAAAGAAGGTGCTGCTGATGTGGCACCAAATGTTGGTGCAGCAGATGTTGCACCAAATGCTGGTGTTGCTGTTGCTCCAAAAGCTGGTGTTGTAGTAGCTCCAAAAGCTGGTGTTGTAGTAGCTCCAAAAGCAGGTGTAGCTGTTCCTCCAAAAGCAGGTGTAGCTGTTCCTCCAAATGTTGGTGCTGTGGATGTTGCACCAAATGCAGGTGTGGAGCCGAAAGAAGGTGTTGCCGTTCCGAACGCTGGAGCCGAAGTGGCAGGTGTACCAAATAGCCCCTGGGAGGGCTGAGTACCACCTAAGCCAAAGGCAGGTGTGGTGGATCTAGAGATATCGAATACATATTAGGTATCTTGGCTGATAGCTTTTTTATTCAAAGATTTATAATATTGAAGTTATACTATAGGTTATATTCCTAAGTATTTAATAATTAATATGTAGAAGATTTAGTGAAATATGGAACTAATATTTTATTATTTCTATAAAATAATTTACTTACTTGTTAGCGCCAAAACTAAATCCCCCGGATAAACCAGTTGCTGGCGCACTTGAAGGTGTACCAAATGAAAACGACATTTTGTTAGTAAAATCACTTTTATACTTATAAAACCAGTTCAGGTGAAACCAAAATCTAAATTACGAGCAAAGATGGAAGTTATGAGGCAATCATTTTCATTTCAACTTTTATAAATTTTATAAATTAAGTACACCGTTTAACTTCAATTTAAAAGAACTTTAAACTTCTCTTGACAAATGACAATTGACAATTCATACAGACGCATTCATTGTCAACTGACATTCCAAGTTTGGTTGGACCATTATGATCGGAAATAGAATTAACATGTAACAATGACAATCCCTCGTATCGAACACGATAGTGATAGATAGAACACGATTTTTAGGATGGCCTCAATGATTATAGTTTGAAAAAGCGTTCAGATAGTTTTGTCCAAGTATTTATTTTAAACAAATGCAAATCACACATAACGTCCCCTGTCAATTTGATATACACTGTTGCTGATGAAATATTGTTGTACTAAAATTAAATTATATTTAACTGTTATATTAAAACTCAAGTTTATATATATATAGTTCAGAAAATATATACAGTTCAGTTCTAGAAACTGAAACCAAAAAACCTCTGGGGCATTTATCGTCGTGCTCAAAATATGAATTTCCTGGCGAATGGAGGTTCCTTAGCGAAGTCATGTAAAGCTATATTTAAAACTACAGCAACAATAACGGAAATGAATGTAAAACCGTTGGCATATCCAGAACCTCCGACGAAGATATTTAAATCGCCACAACCGATGTTAAAGGATGAACTCTACAAAAGACTTCCAACGGGAAATTTGACAGCTTGTTCGGGATATTCGAAAGCAGCTGAAAACATCAATAATGCTGGCGTTGTATTTGCTTGCTCACCAGCTCAAAAATAGGATTATAGTATTTTTTTTTTTTTTTATTTTTTAACAGTAGGTGATAAATTATTGTTCCAAAATTTTAAATATATTTCAGCATTTACAAATTATAAGGTTATTTTACACTATTCTTGTTTATTTTATTATGCAGTGAATTACAAATTAAGGTTAAATATCATTGGCATTGTAATGCCATCTATAGTGAATGTTGGAATCATTGTTGTTTTTAGTATGAATTTTAGTTTAATATTTTACCTACAGATAGCGTTGCTAAAATCCAAATAAATTCTATATAATTCCATCGAGGGCGAAAATTGCTATGTTCCATGTTTAATTACACATACGATGCCAGTTCAATTAATTGTTACATATTATATTAATTATTTTGGAAAAAATTTTTTGGTTAACATTATTTGAGTTTACTGAATATCACACAGTCAAGAGATCCATATCAAACGAAGTGAAAATGTTTCTGGAAAATTATAACATACCTAATTCGAATGGTATTCGTGTAACTTTAATAAAGATATATTTCAAAATATAAACAACGTATAAATAATATTAGTTGTGGAGTTATTATTAACTATTTCTAACAATAATGAAGTCTAAAGAATATTAGTATAGTACAAATGTACATTTTTCACAAAAAATAATAACCTAAATTACTATAATAAAAAAACAGAAATAAAGCTACCTCAACCCATTGCCTTGGTTGAGGCCCCGACATGGTAGCAATCACTTCAAAAATGCTGTTGTCATTTGGATGCCTTTTTTGCATTTTGAGGCTTTTTTGAACTATTCAAGATGTTTCTACAGCGCTTGTAGATTTTTTGCTGCTTAATTATTTTGGAAAAATTACACACTATCTTTTTAATTGTAGCCTCCTTATCTGATGTATAATCTATATCATCTTAAACATTCATTACAATCCATTCAGTACTTTTCGAACATTCATGTTTATAATTAGAAGGATAAATTTTAATAATGGCAGCTAAAAACAGATTTTATTGCCATCTAAATGGTTTTTTTATAATGAAAACAAAATTATTTTGTTTTTATAATTAAAAAAATAAGTAAAGTTACAGTTTATCCATCGTTTTCTTATAATTATACATATCTATAAATAAGGATCACTGTCTGACTTCGAAACTCGGTTTATATTAGCTCTTTAAAACTTTAGAACATTTCTAATACCAGGGACGTTTGATGCTCTGCTAAGTTCAGAGACACTTCAATAGGCAGCATCTCATTTATATAAGTAGGATGCGAGCAAACTGTGCATACTCATATTTCTTGTTTAAGAAAATATTCTCCAACATATATTGGTTGGTTTGGTGGTACTGACGTGCAGTGTAAATAAAGAGTTCAATAAAAATGTAAAGTCCATGTATCACCCGTGGAACTGGTAGGCTAACCTTTGAAGGCCACTCAGCCATGAACTGGACAGGCATGAAACAAGAGGTAACTCGAAAATCCAATGATCACAAGTGCATCCCTCCCACGCATCGATCCGACACACACAGACGTGGGAATAAAACAAAATGCACCCCCTCCTAGTCTAGTCTAGACAACAAAGGCCAGACGGACAAACTTGCATTTCCACGAGTTTAAGCCAACCTCGACTCTGTGACGACGCCTTAAGGTTGAAGTATATACAAGGATAATACAGGAAGCAATGTGTTAGGTAAAGTTTAAACTTAATTGCGTTTACAGATTTTACGGTACGGATGCTCGGTGCGAAGTGGAAAACTGATAAAGGATATCTTCGGAGAGGAAATGGCGCGAAATTGGGAGATAGGTTGTTTTTATTGTAAATTTACGTGTTTAACAACTAAGCTATACGCGCTTTTTTCAATATTTATTTGCTTATTTAGGTCAATATAGTTTTGTAATAGTAAAAATGTATTTTATACATCTGGTCTGTATTTCCATTAAAAAAATATAAAACAATTTGTAAAGTCGCCTCGAGCAAGCTCCTCCTTTGCGTGTATCTTTCTTCAGTTTCCTAATTAAAAATCTTGAAAGTCAATCAAACTTTTGCCCTGGCTCTGCTTGCTTTCAGCTAATGAATTGTTGAAGATCAAAGTTTTATGGGTATCAAAACTTTGGATTGGAAATTATTCTTTAAAATTGATATCTTGTATTCTTAAGTAGATAATGTTAATTAAAGTTAAAAGCGACTACCTTCCTTGCTAACTTCGTTCACAAAGGAGTAAAGAAAAATGTTTTATGTAATTTTTGATTGATCTTCTCTTTTGTTATTGTTCCGTAAATTTACAACACTTTTGGAGAACCAAACACGAAACAATTACAAATAATTCATGAAATAATTTATTTATATTAATTATACATATAAGTGATTTTTTAATAAATAATTCCTATCCTTTATACCCAATATGTTTCGAAAGTTACTAATAGCCTGTAATGTATTTTACAGCAAATAATTTTAAATTTTAATTATTTTAAAATGCACTTGACATTGCAAAGAGAATATCACATTATTTTTAAGGATTTAATTGCCATTTGAAATACAAAAGGTGAATGTACAATGGCTGGTCGGTGCAGTTCCGTGTGATGGTGCGGTTTCGGCGCGTCGCATCGATCGACACCTGTAGCCTTTGTGACTGCCAGACTTCCGCCATACTGTATATTCTACGCTATGTACATGTTCTACGGATTAACCACGAGCTGCAATGACAGTTTTGTTTACGACATGACACTTTTTATAGCTACATCTTCCGGAAGACGCGTCAGTGAACTCTTAATTCAGTTCTTGTTTGTTTTTAATTTGAAGAGTGATCATTTGCGTGATCGTGGAGATTTTAAAAGGGAATCTTAAAAAGCGTCTGGAAGGCACTGTAGTCCGACAATAATTATTGTTATATTTTATGTTATGCTCTGTAAACTTATGCTAGCCAGTTTGAACTTTCTTAAAATAAACATAAACAATCAAATTCATTCTTCATTACTGTAAATGGTAGACAAGCATTGCAATAAAGTCAGACGCATAAATAAAGCTCGAAGCTTCAACGCTTTCAACCTAGAATAATGAGCGTTGAACGCAATTAATGCTTTTAACTAATTACTAGTGGGAAAGAAAGGTTTTATTTGACTTGAACATACTGAGGCACATCTGTTATCAAAACACTAAACGACATATTTGTTTAATGGCAAGTAAAGATAATTACCTATCATTAATTGTTAAAGAAATATGCACCCATAACACAAGCTGTAAATAGTTTACCTTGGAGATAACGACTGTGTATGGAGTATGTCCCGATATTATTATTTGTAATCTACAATAGACATATAATACCATTCCCTGTTGGTTTAAAATTACTAATGTAATTATTTACTCTTTGGATCTCATTAAAATGTCAGCCACCAAGAGTTTAGTAAATACATCAATTGGCGAATACGAGAATTGATGTAGAATTGCAAATATTTACTCGATTCAGTGTAGATATGGGCGCAAGCACGACGATTTATTTTTAACTAACGGAGACGTAGAGCCCATTCCGTATGTACACAAAGCGAAAACGATTATCTTGAATTGCGTACAATTTGTAAAGTAACCTTAACCTGTACATGTCGTCATTATTAAACTAAGTTATTTAGTTAATAGATTCAGGCGTTACTTTGTGGAAATACTTATATATGGTATACAATTATATTAAACCGATTTATTAGCAATATCACGCGAAAAAAAACCCTTAAACACTCAACACATATTTCGCCCGTACACCGTAGCATCCTCAGGTGGTCATATCTGCTGGGCCTTTGCTGAAGACGGTGATGAGGGATGGGTCGCAGGCTCGACGCTGCCTCCCTCACCATACACTCAGTGCAACGGCGACATATGGGCGGGGCAGCGGGGATTCGATGTGCCAGTGTGTGTGAAAGTGGCGGGTGGGAGGAGGCCTGGCCGCAGACGTACATCTTGGTTAAAGAATCTTCGGCAATTGGTTTGGTCAAAACTTTATCATTGTTTCAGAAACGAGGCATCCCAAAATCAGATGAGCCATGACGATCGCCAACCTCCAAAAGGAGACGGCACCATAAGCAGAGCTTCAGTACGAGGTTGGCAAGCCAGACACGGCTTTTCAATGTCCATCTCCTTCAAGTACCTTCCTTCTGGCTATCGTGGCGATCTTCTTCGTCACCTGCGAAGGCGAGAAGAAGATGCCGTGAGTGCGGACATGTTATGTGTATAGACCGTATATGAGGTTTTATTAATGTGACAAAGGCTTTCGTTTGAGCGTATTGAAATAACTAGAAATTATAAAAGAAAACAACAATAATAGATACGCTTTATGCCCAAAATTGCTGACAATAATCAAAATCATATTGTTCACTACACTATAATACCTATAGATAGAACCGGTAAGCGACAATGATAGTGTAACAATTAATATTAATTAAACAAGAGTTCTTTTTAATTAGGAAGAGTTCATGAGTGCACCTAACATTAAATAAATCGACGTACATTTGATTGGCCTCTACGAGTCCGAGTCGAGTGAGCAATTTTTACATACATTGGCATTTTTCTTTGCTACGAAATTCGTAGCATCCAAACACTACACAATAGTGAATGTGGTGCAAATTATTAAATATCGGATTCACCCTTATTCTGTTAGCCTTAAAGCTACCGTTACTCTTCCTTTTCGACACAAACATTTTGCATCCTATAATAACGATAACCTGCCCAAGCTCGATCAGTCGATTCCGACTTCTTACGATCCGTTATATCGGTTGCTCCAATATCAAATCTCGTTTAATAAAAAACCATTTCCTCAATCAAAGTAGATCTTCGCTAGTATAGAGGCTATAATGTATTAGGAGGGCAAACAACATAACTAGGCGTAACAGTGAAATATAAAAAAAAATCACGGAATAGGGTAGCCAAAGCATTTGAACATAGAGCCTTAACGGATTGAATTTTAATAATTCAAGACATTCACTTCTAAACGTGTCACATGTCAGAGTGAAGTGATTTACGACTTTACTCGTGTGCACTTATGTTGGATTGCTTACGCTTCATAAGCGAATTCGTATTCGAGTGTTATGAATTATTGTTCAGATGACTAAGTCGCAGTAAATATTGCGCATTTTCATTTAACGGAAACTCAGTGCAATAGATTCCGAAAAATGTGATCCTCTCCTTGGAAAAAGAAACACTAGAATTTACATTCTAAGCAGAGATAAGGAGATCGTTAATTCTCAACCGACCGGCAAATCTAGGCATTAAGAAATAAAATAATAGCCGTCGGGGTAAAATATAGATATATTAAATGCTATTTATGGAGGTTTTGGCTTGTGGTAGCGCTGAAATTTATTTCGCAAATGAAAATAATTTAATTAAAAGGGGTGAAATCTTGGTTCTTAAATATTTATGTCTCGATGCATTTTAGTATTTTAAAATAGTGTTGAATGTTCTTCTTAATGTATTGTACTGTTGTTTATTCTTGAACATTTAATGTGAAAATATTGCTTATAAAGTGAAAAATTGAATTCATTATAGTACTAGTTGTGAAATATGCATGCCAAACATTGTTCATTACGTTAGTCACTAAACAGTATCTAATATCAAGCGAATATTGCTAATATTTAGTTGACATTTATCTCAAAGTGAGTAGTCCATGAATACCGTAGATTTGTGCCGTGTTTAAACATCTATTGTAAGTTAAGAATAAATTGAAAACAAACACGGTATCTCCAACGTGTCGCTGACAGAGGATTGAAAACAGTTGCAAAGGCATAAGTTTAGAAAGAGTATGTTTTTTATAACACTACCTTTTTTATTAATTAGCTTAATGACTGCTTAAGCAATACATGACTTATTTAAATCAACATTTTTATTACACCATTTTATTTCATTGACCTGTTTATAAACGAAGCTATTATATATAAACAAACTAAATATCCGCGAACGAATTCGCGGGGATTTTACACTCTTAGTAAGGACAATAAACAAAATAAGAATTTGATCTTTAAATAAGTTTTAATTGGTAAAGCCATAATTAACTAATCGTACTACATATATCCTCAAAAACTATCCAATAATAACTAATTAATCGATGTTGTTAGCGTGTTTCAAAGATAACTGTGCCGTCTATCTTTACTTATATTAAGTATATGTTTGAATAAAACATTCAAATCGTTGCTAAAACGATACTTCATTGTTTAATCGGCTTGGCCAACTCAGAAATAGGATTGAGATTTTTCACAGGTTGTCTAAGATTAAGTTTACTATGTATCGAACTATAAACATTTTAGTATGTTATACCTGTAGATCGTATAAATAGAATTTTTGGGTTTTCTCGGATTGGCTTCGGTTCTTTTCTCGTTTTATTAGGTACATCCCGTTATTGGTTACCCCCTCCAAAATTTAAAGCTACGAGCGAGCCTGGGTTATATTATTAGAGGGTTCCACCACCTACTGGTATATAAATCTGTGCCGACAGCTCACGCAAGCTTTCAAGTTAAACCCATTTATATGCTAATGCCTAGAATAGATGCTGTTACCCCAAGATGCAGATTTGCGCGTCAAGAAGTATAAGATTTTCAATAAATAATTGCATTCCCGAACGAATAATACCTGATAACAATACAATTGCAATATTGATTTTAATTACCTATTAATTCTGTAAGTTGATGTATTAGTACGTATATTTTAGTTTTGTGCTTAACTAACTTATCAGTATTTACGTCTGCTGACTTAGAGAAAACTCTCTAGGCAATTGATTTATGAGCCGAAACTCATTAAGGGCTACTTTTTTAATCGTTAGCTACTTGACGTTTGATAGATTGTTACGATAGGTATGCTCTTATACCATATCCAATCACAGTTTATTGGGTCAGTTTAATGTCCTTGAAAATATGAAGTACGGTGTATTTGGTATAAAAATTTGTTCTATTAATGGGTGTTAAACTCTCAAAGGTTAGAATAAGTTTTTTACAACAATTGTCGATGTAAACAATCGCGCCAGCATTGAGCAATCGTCAAAATATGAAAACGCATTCGTAATGCACAATTTTGGCGGGATGCACACTACATGGGGTTTTGAGGGTCTCCCAGACAGGAGTATTGATTTTGTGTCACCCCAGTTGAGGGTTGTTATTAAATATAAATGGCGTCGAGATGGCGATGCGTTTTTACGAGGGTCCCTCTCAAATGAGTTTTGCTAAGCTTCTGTTGTTTGCTTTTTACTTGCAGGTATTGGGGTGTGTTGTATGCCATATTCGACGATTAATGCTTTTAATAACTCTTCTTTTATAACATACATATGAATTAAAAGGAAAGCTTCGTTTTGAGAGTAGCAAATGTCTATGGCTAATTAAACCATGGACTGGTTTAAACCTATAGAATAAAAATGTAATTTTTGCGTTCTGTCTAGTATTGTAGTTTGAATGTTTTACGTATGTGCAAGTGCAAGTGACGCTGTATGTATATGTGTAAAAGGTTCGTGTACGTTCGATAGATCTACCTGCACTTACACCATGAGACTATGGCGGCGATATAAGAACAATAATTAGAAAGTGTGTTGTCTACACCATCTAAGAACAGTTTCAGAATTAATTGCTGAATAGTCTAGTGTACGCGTAATACTTGGGAACTAATCACAGCGACCATAATAATTAATAACTATCATCGAAGTGCTTGCAAAGTTTAAGCAATTCTCTTCCCTATTACAAGCCTGTAAAGGCGTCAATCGTCTGTAACGATTGTAAGTGGTAAATTTAACTTGGCAAAGATGTCTTCGGTCGCAATTCGCTGCACTCAACAAACTTGAAGCTACTGTGAAACAGATACTGGCTATTCAATAACAGGCTTTATTGCGTCTGTTTTAGGGACGTTTATGTTTATTATAAGGCACGTTGAGGCGTTTATAAGGGTGCATTCAGGCGCCTTTATGATTTTTTAAATAAAAATGATACTTTAAACTTAATACTTTTAGGAATTATTACCTCACAACGGATTTTAAACGCATCGGCATTGCTACAAAAGAGTTGAAATACATATGTAGTTAAATATCTATATTATATAGAATTAATGGAACTGTATTATTGGTACCTTGTGAGAGGATACCAACAATGATATTAGTCGGCCTTTTAAGTACGGCTCGCTAGCGCATGCCAGAAAAAGATAAGTTAATAAAGAAGTTAGCCCAAACTAATATTAGGGGCAATGGGATTAGGACACTTAGTGGCTGAAACTACCACGAAAAGCAGATGAGGAACGGAGGAACCTAGAAACAGTTTGAAAATTAAGGCTATGTTATGTTATTACTATTTATAGTAACGTAATTATGGTAAATTGGTTTTAGTTATATTACAAATGCGCTTAGTTAGTTTAGAAATCAAATTATTAGGTACATACACCAGTGTGAGCACCATCTAATGTATCCATAGTCCACTGCTTAAATCGAATTATTGTCGATATGAATATTTTGTCGCTCATAAATCGATTATGCAACAATTTGACGCAAAATAAGATCGAATTTGGGAGTAACTCGAACATTTTAAACAGTCCACGTCAGTCGACAGTCGCTTGTTGTTTACACTTTGTCGGTAATCGAGTTGTATTACAATATTATGATTTGCTAACTAAGAAGCCATTTTGAATAGTTGAATTAACATTTGGTAGGAACTTAGACATTAACAGTACTGTTTTCAATCCATCGAGAATGTAGATTGTAAGCGATAGCCATTTTAACTATCACTGAAGCTATTAAAAACTTCGGAAGTCTATTAAATCAGTTAAGAATATTAATTTCAAAGTTAATGGAACAATTTTAATAACACTGTTGAAAAACAATATTTTTTTTTAAGAAAATTAATTAACTTGGTTTAACAAAAACAGTATACACCAATAAATTTTATAATCATAACTATAACATATATCAAATCCATGTAATATGAAAAACAATAGAATAAAATTGGCTATAACTTTAAAATGAGTGTGGGTGACATAAGGATTACTTTGTGAATACTTATTGTAAATAAATTTTCCAATATATTGAATTTAAAAACGTTTCAATAACCTCAAAAATCAACATAGTAGACATACAATTTCACCGGCACCAGTCTTATCAACAAAAGTGCAACCAATTCAAATCAACCATAACCTTCCAATGTTTTATTTGATATACCTTTCCGCCCCAAATTTGAAATAGAAATAAAACAAAGTGGTTATGCCGAAAAGGTATTTTCGAAATTATAATACGGAATCTGTACTAAAACAGCATGTAATACAAAAATAACGCTAAACTATCTTTTGTAAACAACGATTTTAATACTATATGTGGCGACAGATGGCATTTAACGAAATAGATTTCTTAGTACTTTTAGCAAAGGAGTCTGCCAGTATTCGTTGAGGAATAGTCTGGCTGTATTAGCATAATGCCAAAGTCCATCTGTCTAATTGCGACGTCAAGTTTATGAATATTTATGACAGGCAGTGGGAATATAAAATATTCCCGGCGCTCTCTGTGCATTGTTACTTCATAAATTTTTCTATTTTTGCCAATTTCAAACATTAAGTGCTTGGCATTGTCGAAGAAAATTCATCAAATGATATCAAATTAAATAATTATTAATTTGTACGTGACCACAATGTCTCGCGCTGAGTTTTATATATATTTGTGAATTTTAAAAAATACTACAACGATCGCTTTGGAATAAAATATAAAATATGATATAGTTGAGAAGTAATAAAAAGTAGTAAATTATTAAAAAACTTTTTTTTTTAAAAATAAAATCTATTGTAATGGGTAATAGGTACTCAACATTCTTAAATAAAATTTACACAATAATATTTCACTTCACAGTAACAAATGTATTGTATATAAATGCATGTATTTAATTAAAAATAAACACTAGCAGAATTTGATAGCATTGATACTCAGGCTCCTGACCGAATGCTCAAGGTCGATTGTTTGGGGTCCGCCTCTTAATGCTAAACTTTATTATTGGGCATAATTTATTTGACTGTTCCTTAAATATACGACTAAACGAATTCACATAGTAATAATCCTTTGTCTGCCGTTAATGCAATGAGTCCCCGTCGCGTCCACTGGCCAATGGCCATTAAATGCGAATCAATATTCCCTTGCAACAAATCTCCCCAACTGTGGGGTGAATTTACCAAACTAACAGTTTCACCCCTACAACATTGTAACGTCCTGGGTTACATAGATGTTAAATTATAGCTTCATTTTTTGTGTGCATTTTGAACACTATATTTTTTAAATAAAATATAATTTTCAATAGTTTCTGCATTGTTTCTCACAACGATAATTTAATATTGCAACAATCCATTACTTAATGTAGTTAAAAACAGGATCAAATTTAATAAAGACCTTGTAAGCTAAGTAACAAAGATTTTTACGTAAATTTATTAATGTAAATGAACATATTGGTGCAAATTATCTGAATAAGCTTTGATAGAATTAATTAGTCGCTACTGCTAGTTCTTTTATATAGAGAAGAAATAATCACCTTGCCGTCTCGCTAAGTAATTACTTCAGTGCAATATAGGACATTAATAGTGAGATTCTTATTATATGTATAATCAAATACCACGATGTTTGGCAAGACATTCGTGGTATAAAATGGTTTGTAATTCCATCTATCATTATATTCACTGTCGATGTCATACTCTGATGCACACAAACTAAGTGCTCTGATCGTAGAGTGCACATAAAACTCCTCAATAACAGCCATGGTGACTTCAGGCCAGTTAGTGCTTCAACTGGTCGTGGATGCTCTCTTGGTTCTAGGTTGGATGTAGCGCAAACCTTCCTTTTTTCACAGTACTTCTTTTAGTAAATAAAAATGTTATTGAAGATGTTTACAACAATAAAAATTATTTAAGGGTCAGTGGATGTTCGTAACATTAATATGGACTAAAATAGTGTTCTGTCGTGTAATCACGTAAAAATCAGTCCCTTGAAGTAGCTAATCCATGCTTTATCTAATTTCTGATTGAATTAGATCACCTTCAAACGGGATTCTTAATCTTGTAAAGCTCTGTACATACAAACATGGATATTTAATTATCTCTCCATCAAAGCGTTCGTTAAGAAAAGGTAAGTCCTTTTTTGCGAAAACATAGAATAGAATTGAGAGAAACATTCAATAGTGTCGCCGGACGTTTGTTCGCAATCAGACCAGATTTTAAGTGAAATGTGGCCTGCCGCAGTACACCCAGGTATTGCACCCATGTTGCATTATATACACATAACATCAACATAACAACACAAATAAAAAGAATTATAAAAAGACTCATAGCTGTGAGCCTAGGGTTAAGCATTTTTTCTTCTTTTATAACTACTTGCTTGGGTGCATGATAACACGCATACATGACCTTTACATTTTTCGGGAAAATACGAATAACATATTCTACAATCGTGTTATGGGTAGAGTAACCGCTAAGCCATTAATGTGATAACCTTGTAATTCCCAGACTGTGATCTTAAGTAACACGATTCAATCTAATTAATTAACTTTGTTTGAAAATGTATCAAATACACGTAGATGAGCATCTTATTTTTTTATATATAATGGGAAATTGTAATGTTCTCAGTAGTCTGCAGTTAATGATAAACAACACTTCTTTCTATTATTATTCAATATCTATATTGTTGCGAGTAAAGGCCTCGTATCATATACTTTAGTTAAAATAAAAAGAATGTAATTTGCTCATGATTTAATAATTGGATGACTCGGTGTATTTTGTACCTCCAGCATTTTATTGTTGTAAAGAATAGGACATAAGAACTGACTTTGGTGAGGTTTGGAGGTTTATTATGTTAGGTAGAGAAGCGCGATCCAATGTTACGTATAGTTTTCTCTTAGTTTGTACTCTGTGGCAAAAGGTTAAACTTTAAATTAGATTATGTATCAAAAGAGAAAGGCCGGACGTACATATATACTTAAAGGTTGGTATACCTAAGGGATTATAAGTCGATACTAAGATGTTCTTAATTAATTGCTCTATCTGATTTAAAATGTTAAGATCTCTTCTGAACAGGTGAAAAATAAAACGAACACTTCAAACCAGTTTCTTTATTTCATGTTCATCATTTTAATACAACATACAAGTAAATTTATCATCAGATAGTATTTTATCAATTCTTACAGACTAACTTAAATTACCTGAATAACAAGTAGAGTATTGACGTGATGATTTCATAACCTTAGTGTCAGTCAAACCTCGGCGACAGTAAAATTCAAACAAATCATGCATTTGTTTTACTCACTACTGCCGTCAAAGTTTCTGACTCAAGGGCAAATGCTGTCCAACCCACACAGAGTGATTTGCAAACAATGAACCAATAACAAACATAAAAACCCTATTATGGAATGTTCGGAATTTTCGCTATACTGCAAAATAAGAAAATATAGTCGATCGATAATAATACAATTACAAATATACATTGCATTCGTTACGATCGAAAGTTTTATTACTTTCAAATTATACTGATTCAGAAGATAGGATTGAGCATAAAATTACATAAATAAGTTCGTTGAATCATTCTAAACTATTAGAAACTCCAACTCAGCTTAAGATGGGAAAATAAAGTAGCAAGTTTAACAAAAAGGTTACATATTTAAAATAGTGCACAAAAATTCGTTTCTCGAATAGTATAAACGAAACCTGAGATTGTATGGGTTGACTCAGAAGACATCGGCACAAAATATTATGTAAGTCAAAAGCCCATGACTAGAGAGAAGTGATAACTTCAAGAAACAATTTTACCACAATAATACTAAATACATGAAATTACGAAATCAAGTTCGTGGAAAATAAATGGAACTTAGTAGCTAATCTAACCAATACACTGACTAGCTTCATAAATATAATAAATTATTAAAATAAATAGCAATAAATTAGATTTAAACAACATCAGACTGTCAAAGAAAACAAAGTGCGAAATATAAAAGTGGGTGGCATAAGGGTGCTTCAGAGGCGGAAACAAGTGATCAATTGGTTTAAAATATAGAACCGTCGAGTACAATCTAATGTAACATGAACACTAAACAACTAAATCGTTGGCCGCGACTCACCAGAGGCCGACAGTCGGCTAGAGATGGAATCGCGGCAACGAAAATTACCACACGTTTAATTTAAGTCCCTACACAAATATAAATCTTAAGTACCGATTAGCATTCAAGTTCATCATGAAAAAATATATCATTGGAAATATTTTTCAACTCTCCTTAACCTCCAACCATCCAAGAACAACTTAATTATGCACGTGACAACCGATTTTTATAACTACGTGTGTTTATCCCTAACAACACTTTGGCAACAAATAGTATTTCTCTTTTTCCAATCAATTCTAACAGTAACGTTCACAATGGGGCATACCTATCTTTTACTTTTTGATTCAGTGTACCATCGTCTTTGAAATAGAAGACAGGAAAGTATCGAGAGAAGATGATGTACCATGTATAGCGACTAATATCAAATTTTGCTAGCATCTTGATTTAAAAACACTCCACGGACTCTCCATCTGAAACTCTCTATTCCGATTTGCCATTGGTCGCTATAATCAAACATACAATAAAGATTCTACCTATTTAATCAAACAAAACAGTTAGCGAGGAATTTTGTTGCATCTTTAAAATGTTTTTTCTGTGATCAGTCTTAAAATTGAGTCGTACGATCTAAGTTAAAATGATGAACCCTTATAGTAACCTTAAGTCATCGCTAGGCCAGAGAGCTGTTGTGTACATATAAAAGTGGAAGTAATGGCGGTTAGTAGAACTGGAGATAAAAAGATGTTTCAGAAGGTCCTTACACAAGATCGCTCGGGCGACGGTCGACAGGTACACACATAATTGTTGTTCTTTCAATTTTACATCAATGGTGTTCATTGCTCGCGGTTTCAACCATACTTCTCAGTTTTCAATTGAATACTAAAACAGATGTACGAAAGATTAAATGTCTAAGGAAAAGGCTTCATCACTAGTAAGGCTCTCGGGGAAACTAATTATACCATCCTTAACGCGTACATTATTTGTTTTAGAGTAATCAACATTGAATAATTTTCATTTTTATAATTACCTTAAGACTAAAGAGTACAAAAAATAAAGGAAATATTACGAATATATGAAAAACAACAAGTTATCAGCGAAATTATCGCATCTCATATAAGAACAACGTTTTTCTTTCGTTACAGTAACATTAATTGTATCATCCACGCCTCTACTTCGAAGTCCAGACTCGGATGGAAAGGCTCCGAGCAGAGCGAGAAGTACAAGTCACTCGTCGACTTTATATTTACAAGATCGTTTCCCTTCGATTTTCCTCATTGTATCAAAAATATCTGCTAAAACAGCCCTTTCCCTTAGAGAAAACTCGATAGAGTAATTTGAACAGTCTCAAAGTAACTAGTGTAGGTAACAATCATCAAGAGATGGGGATATGCATCATTTGGAATATTGAAATCAACAATTTCTTAAAGTTAGGGTAGTTAAAGCGCCTACGTAGAACCTACTGCAACGACTAATCTAAGACAGACGTTTACTGACATACACCTTAGCACTAAACATTACTTATGTATGAGGATGAAATATTGGAAACACTTAAGTTTGTACAAAACGGAAATCTTCTTAAAAAGGAATAAAACATTCCTTACAATTTAAGGCCACGGCGCAAAGTGGTGTCTCAGTAGTTCAATACAATAAGGTTACAGAGTTACATTATGTTACCTTGTTAATTACCTACGGTTTGGCCTTATTTACACATTAGAAGCTCTTAGTGCATTTGCAAATGCATTCGAAGCTGGGTGCGATTGCTCCAAGCATATGGTACAGCCTCAGTTGCTAGGTTGGTCAGCGGGTGAGACTGCTCTACTTAGCTGGTAGAACTGTCGGTGTCAGAGTGTACAAAGCTCAAGATGTCTTACCACTAATCTAACATAGACAATGCGATATCTAAAAATACACACTACAACATACACCTAAGTAGGATATAATAATAATCTTCATAAGCATTGTGTCTCCTTAAATCTGGCAGGATGGCATTAAATGGTTAAAATCGATTTGTGTGTGGACATTGTAAGCATCATACAACTAATGTAAGTGTTCGACGTGCATACACCTATAGATAACATTGAATTATCTAAAAGTAATATCTTTGGCGTCTAGCTCCTAGAAAGATTCCAAATTACCTAACCAACACCATTTAGCACTCTCTTCTAGAAACGGAATTGATCTATTTAATTTAGTGAATTTCAAACGACACCACTACGTGGAAGATATGTTAGGCTTCAACGCGAAGGCTGAAACAATTTTGCTATTAAACTTTATTTTCCTTACAAAAACGAGAAAACTGTCTAAATATTGTCTGTAAACCACACTTTACTTCACTAACCATTCCTATCCTTACACCTCGCCAACAGTTTATAAATAATTTGAAACTTTGATATGTAATCACCTAGCTTCGTCTATTCCACCAGCATCATTTGGAATCTTTCTCCATATAAAACATGATCGTTAACTAAAATCACACACCTTACATTTAAACAACTACCTAACGTAATATAAGAAATTATCGTTCTAGAGAATCTATATTTTGTAAGTTTAATAATTTAAAATGTTCGCTGCCGACATAATGTGCTCGCGGTTTAGGGCAGGTGAAAAATCTCACAAAAATATACAATTTCTAGGCGTTTTCTGTAATTAAGCTGAAATAATTAAGTAATAATTCTGATGATAACACTATGCCTTAATTTAATATTTAAGTAGAATCCGTAATATATAAAATACCTTAAGAATTCCAAAACTTGCCATAAAAATTATTATCACTGAGAAAATAAATACTATTATCTGCAAACGTTTCAACTAACATAAGCGATAGTAAAATACTTTCTTTTTTACAATAAAATGTATCATAAATTCAAACGTGAGTCAGTGAAAACATTCAGCGTAGTACTCTTTGAGGAGGGATGGTTTGTGCTCGCATGTGCTCTTCGTTACAGTCCCCTAAACTTACTAAACTACAATTTCGACGTTCTGCGAAGAAGCGGATCAAGGCAAGTTCGAGGGTTGACTTGTTCCGCTTGACGCAAAGCCCAAGACATAATTTCATCTCTTTAAACTCAACATCAGTCATCGAATGCAGTAAAATCAGCTTGCATCGTATTCGAGAAAAATCTTTCAAAAATTAAGTGAAATACCAACGTTCTGTGCACAGTTCACTAAATTATTCTTCAAACAGCGAATCAATGAAATTCAACAATGATACAACATCGCCGCATCCTAAAATTACTTACAAGCGATGGTAGAAAAATATTATAATAAATTATCAAATATCAGAAAAATTAATACAATTCCTGAGCAATTAAAAACGTCTGCGGACGGTCGACGTTTGATCAACTTTTTACTATATACATTAAATGCACACTTAGATTCGATTTTACGTTTAAAATGGATTCCATGTGCTTCTGGTAGCTAAAGCAGGTAGCAGACCGCGCCAGTTCGGAGTTTGCAAACGAACATTAACACAAGCGTCAACCTTATTTACAATAAATGCCGCACAACACATTAACGTAATATCATTATGTACTGTAAATTCAACGATGCACTACGTATTATAGAGTGATCATGTACAGTCCGACAAGCTAACATCAAATACATTATTCCCTACATTGATGAATATATTAACAGGTGAGTTTTTATTAACCTTCAATCAAACAAACTTTAAAATTATCGATATGATTAAGTCCTAAGTCGAGTCTAATCCAGACGAATTCGGATATCATTCAACACGCAAGATCATTTTCACTTCAACGATCAGTATTCAAATAACTTGCTTTCTAAGTATCGTCTTAGTTAAGATTGCTATCATTGAATCATAGTTTTCGTTACAAAAATACACACTCTCACACTATGTTATCAACTTTTATCCGAAGCATGCCCATCTCGAACGATTTCCGGCACGCCTTACAACTAAACTAACCAACATATTTACATTTTTGCACACTTCCTGATTGAGGTGGATTAAATCTCGCGAAATCATTATGAAATGGGATCGAATATCAAGCTTGAAATTTCATCAATGATCATCGAAGACTCACGCCTTTGTATTGTTTCAGGACAATATTGATGACGTAACGTATATCTAATTGTTAAACTGGAAAAAGCAGATGAATGGAGCCTACTATTATAAAAAATAACATTGTTAGGTGTGTCAAGTCTTAATTTTAGTCTTAGAGTGAGCTGAGTATAAAATTATAAACAATTTCGTAAGCCTATCTGTGCTTACTTTTCTAGTAGGTGCTAGTTAGTAAAATGTTCCCTAGAGTAATTGACTTGGAAATAGTGGTTTAGGTTATAATAACGTACGTGCTGAAAGGGGAAGGGATGGGCTAATATTAGTAGTAGAAACGTAAACTTAGTTATACGGAACTCCCTATTTTACCATAGCCTAACTTTTTTAATTATAGCCTGGCCTCATAAGAATGTGGTATAAAGATATTGAGAATCCACCGCCTAATGCACTGAGATGCACAAATGAATCGTACGTTGCAAGCCTTCAATGTGCAGCGAAATCCTATTCGAGTGAACAAATTAAAAATGGTGCTCGTCTTACTGTGTATTTAAAATCTAAATTAATACTTACTAATTTCATGCCAATGTTTGTTCCCCAACACCAACTGTATCAAATGAACTCTTATAAAAATGCACACACACACACACACAGACACACAAGAACCCCAAAATATAAAACACACTCTTGGATCCTAGAGCCGGCTGTTTGTGCTATAGAAGCTAGGTTTCTTGAGTTTGAGATTCAATTCGTAAGTGCTTTAAGCGAATTTGACAAGGAAACGTGAGAAATTTTGAACTTTAAGGCACAGACTGAGGCTTTTACTATAAAAGGGATTCAATAGCACAAACATGATTCAGTTATCACCATGTTAGATCGCTGGTCGACTAGCATAGCGGCAACTACGGTGGTTCACTGAGCAGCACTACTTGGGCAAAGCAAAAATAAAACACACAGTCAAACTGCAAAGAACTGGTATTATTATAAAAAAGCAATTATACAACAAAAATAATTCAAAACAAAACGACGTACATTAATTTAAAGAACAATTGTTTATACAAATACTTAAAAAAATATAATAATTATAACAACAAACATCGACAAAATATATTTAAAGACAAAACATGTTTCAAATTTAATCAGTCCTCAAGCTTCAGAAATGCAATTTTTAAGAATGAACGATTTACTGTTTTACTCTTTATCTGGTATATTATGCTAAACCACAAATATTTGTGAACAAAAATAATATAAACTTAAAAAAACGTCTCCTGGAAAACAAAACTAAATAATTACTGTAATAAAAATAAAAAAACTGGATTACATATATAAAGGGAGCAGTTGTCATAAGTTGCATAAGCTTACATAGAATTTCGATACACTACGCTATAGGTACTTAATATAAATATAATACGTTGAATCGTGTTCATTAAGTAGAAGCGTATGTTTTATCAAAGACCGTACGCGGGTGACGCGGTGAATGAACGTTCCCGTCTAATCCTAAGTGATTTACTTAAACCGACCGTTCCTCCTGTGCCTCCAATGCAAATTACCAATCAATAACCAAATTTTCTTTGAAATCTTCAAGCACAGAAGAAGCGACATCGGTCTAGGGTGAGCTTACCATAACGTGCGCAATAGATTAGATGAAACAAAATTCTGAACATCCATCTTTAGAAAGGAATAATTTACTAGGAACAGACACTATACGTTAAATCATTGGTGATCAATCACTGAAATTTGGATTCTAAAGATTGGACTTCAAACTCTATTTCGCCTAATCTAGTGACAGAATCTGATGGAGTTAAATCGAAGCCACGTCACTATGGTCCACAGAGAGCACCATGGACTGCTAAAATCGTTAATGCAAATTGGCGAACAATAATGTCTTACGTGCGAATCAGGTGTAAAATCATAATGCATTTGTGTAAGCAATTCATAGCATTATTGACCAAATAACTTGCACTAATAGCAGTGGAAAATTCGAGAGACTTATGAATAAAATTCGGTACAAAGATAGTATGGTACATATTTACAAACAACACTTAATATCACTTAATACATCACAACATGGTCGTATGGCACTTGTCAAGCAGGTTGCAGCGGGAGAGCAACGGTGCCGTGGCTATGGCCAAAGAGGCGTGGCTTCAATCGATCTACTGTTCGCGTGCCCTATCCTAGTGTCTTATTCAGATCAATCAGTAAGATAATCGCAGCAGATCTGTTTATTGTCAAAGATTCAGCAAACTAAAAATTAAAACTAAAAAATCAAAACTAATGAAAAATCGGGCTAAATAATTCATCTAACACACTCAAACACACGGTAAAGTAGTAAACTAACAATAGCATAATATTCATAAAATAAGAAAAATAAACGTTACACATGCACCGTACCCTAATAAAGTTGTTTGCGTAAATATCTTACCAGAATTAACAGACGTATTATACCAGCTATAATACTACAGTGAGCAGAGAGATGCAGCACACTGTTAAAATCTCGAAAAAAAGAAAATCAAAAACCTAGCGAAACGAACCTTTACTAAGTGCTCTACTAGTTACTACCGTGTTTAATTAATAGAAAAATACCTACTTAAGTTTTGTATAAAAACGAATAATATTATATCAACCAAATGTTACTAATTGTAATAAAAACAACGAAATTGAGGAATTTATGGATTCGTGGGCTCTCAGTGACTAGGCGGTAATGACGTCATATCCGTAGTCCTAACTACTCCAATTCTCAAAATCAAAAACAACCCTCCTGAAATGCTTTATAATACTTAAGTTTATTTTATCATTCTAAAGACTGGCGTAACTTAACTTTGTGACAGTTATCGTAAATGTTATTGCTTCTCGTGCGTTACAAATAACACATCTCCAGTTTTATTAACCATAGTTGCGACCGATTAATACCTCAAGAAACGCCGCAGTCAACTTTGTCATTGATAAAACCCCTAACATCACTTTCCCTCATTTTTGTAACTACATCAAAAGGGGTAGTAACTGAAGGTTGTCCATTTTAGTTTAATTCCATTTAACACTTACCTAAGAATATGTAACAACTTCTTAATTAGATTCATAATTATTTCTCCATCGACACAGAATAAGTGCTAATTCAAAACAGGAAGTGCCATTGTGCCGAAGAATATCCTTAACACTAACAACAATACCACTCGATGCTCTCTTATTTCAATAAAATCACTCGCTTAACGCCTAACAATTTTAAGTAATAATAGTTAAAATATTGGTCCAACAAATGGGCTAAATAATACAAACGCCCGTAATATTCATCCCTAATTTAACGACGTGGGATATGGAAAAATATTATTCAATCGATCAAAAATGATAAGGGTCGAGAATCATGCGATTTTTCCTTCCTTCACTTAGGTACTTTTATAACAATGTCAATACTAGAACTAATCTCATTACAGTTTCGTTTAAAAGTTAGGTACATAATGCACCTAGAGACCATCGCCCGGGCTTCGTCGCCGGGGCAGCGGGCTCTAAGCTAAGTGATCAATCACATCGAGACAGCCGCAAACGTAGTCACACTCGCCTAACTGCAGTTCTTTCTTCCTTTCACTTCAACAGTCACTTTGTAATTAAAATTGACGCACATGGCCAGAATCGGTTCACTTTTATTTTTGGCTTAAGTTTCGCCGGTAGTTCCTAACTTCGATGGAGTTGAGTAAGGTCGGGACGCTCACATGCCGATAGGTGGCACTTGTACGTAGCGGTAAATATATAGGCGGTAGTCTTTGCTCGCGAGTACTACGGAGCCGTCGTCCATGAGGGCTACGTCGAAGCATTGGGCGTGTTTCACTTTACTTTCTAAAGCTGACACCAGCTGTCCGTCTTGAGTGAATATGGTAAGGTTGAAGTTGTTATGATTGTCAGCGATGAGGATTTCGCCAGCAGCATTAATGCCCACGCCTATTGGGTAGTTGGTCACTCCTTCGCCTCCGATCTGTCGTAAGTAAATGCCTTCATAGTTGAACACTTTGACGCAATGCGCACGGTTGTCACTTATGAATATTTCTTGCTTGTCGTTCACGACAACGCCGTTCGGGAATTCTAAGTGTTTTGAGCATCCGAACTTCTGTAGGACGTTGCCTACTTGGTCGAAGATGATGACACGCATAACCTTACATTCCACAACGACGATTCGTCCTTTGTTGTCGACGGTGACGCCGCGCGGGTGTTGTAGAATATTGGCGCCGAATTTTCGAACGAATTGGCCATACTGGTTGTAAATTTGTATTTGGTGTGTCGGCGATCGTTCTGTTACAATGATATCTCCTGAGGTTCGAACTACGGCTACTCTATTAGGGTACAAAAGTTGGCCATCTCGTTTTCCACATTCACCGAACTGAAACTTAAAGCGACCTTCCTTGTCAAAAATCTGAATTCTGTGATTGTTAGTATCGGCGACAATTATGTCGTTTTGAGCATTAACAGCGACTCCGCTCGGTTCTGTGAATTGGCCCTCCATTACACCAAACTCACCGAACTTGCAGTGATATATCATCTTTTGTCGCTTGATCTGTGACTTTGGAGGGAATATGGCCGTGGACATTAGTTTGTTGGTCAAGTCTAGAATCGGATCCGAATGAGCGGCAGCAGGGAGAGAATACGGGTCCGTTGTCGTAGGAGGGAACAGCGTATCACATCCTCCATTTGACCACTTCTCGTATGGGTTTATACCATTCAAGTTGATGTCTCCAATAGCGGTGGAGAAAGGCCCAAGCGAGCTACCACTTGTGAAACGTTTCGAGATGATATTTGTATCAAACGGGGATGTCGATTGGCTTGTAGGACCCAGCAGTCCATTTGAGTAGGGCCTGTCTAAAACACCATTTAATCCAGTTGGCAGGTGAATGCCGCCGTTAAGGCTTCCAGAACTTCCATTCACGCTACTGCTGCTCGAAGAGGATCCACCATTCAACAGAGATCCGTTGGTGGGACGAGCGATTGGTGGTTGCTTGGTGGGGCCCACGTTCGCTTCGGAACTGGAGCGAACATAACCAAAAGTGTTTCTTACTCCGACTTGTATCGCTTGATAATTGGAAACAAATTCAAGTTCGCAAGCTGTTTGTACACTTTGTTCAGGGTTTGTGCTAATTAAAGATTGCAGCTTCGTGTCTAAAAATTTTCGAAACATCAATATTTCAGCGATGTTGGCGCATTTTGTTAACCTTTCGATGAAGTCGCATGTTTGATATATTTTGTCTACAGTTTCTTGAGCTTTCTGACCCACGACGGTGAGAGCAATTTGTTTTGTTGAGAATACACTTTCAAGTTCCTTCAGTAATTCCTGTTTACGTTCTTCAAGCATAGAGCGGTAGAATTGGAAGGTATCGTTGATTTCATTTTGAGCTTTGTGATATTGAACTTGAAGTTTTCCAGCAGCATGTTCAACTGTCTTCACAACGTGTCTTATTTCTGTTGCACGTGTTTTCGCTTCATTCACAGCTTGCTGCATGAGTTCAAGTTGTTTAGGTCCCGCATCCGACAAGTGTTCACAGTCGTGTAGTGCTGCGGGGTGTTCGATAATAGTACATTCCTTGCACACTGGTACAGAACAAGTGCGGCAAAAATATTTGAGAATATCATTTTTGTGTCTCGGACAGAATGCAGTTTTATCACCACTCGTTGTGAGCGTCGAGTTAAGAAGACCTTTGTCATCTTTTAGGTCCGTGAAGGCCAGCACACGGTGACCTTCAAAGCAGTGCATAAATTGGTGAGCCATGACGCAATTGGGACAAAGGAAGTTGGCACAGTCCACACAGCGAGCTACTGCGTCGGATTCTTTTGATTTGCAGCCAGTACAAGGCGCAGTGGGCGAATTGGTCTGACGCCCGGATGACAGCAGATCAGCGTCCTGTTCGACGGCGGCTGCGATCACTAGGTTTGTTAGGAGTCCAGGTACACCGGCAGGGGGCAGCTGGCTATCCACTCGACAAGTGACGCAAGTAATTTTGTCGGGATGGGTTTGTTCTCGCTCGAGGCAACCCCTGCAGAAGGTGTGAAAGCAGTTGAGTACTTTTGGTTCGACGAACGTCTCCCGGCAAATCGCACAGGTGGTATCTAGGCCGTCGAATTCGCGAAGATCACATACGGCGGAGTCACTCGCTGGAGGCGAGGAGCCGCTCAAGGTCAGTGGTGATAAGGAGCCACGCTCCAGCGAACCTATAGAGTTGGCACCGGGCAGCGACTCAAGGGACGGGGTGCGTGAGGCCATCTTCAGGACACCGGCATCCCTGGAAGTATACAAATAACATGATATAAATTATTGCAGTATGAAAAAAAACTTAAACAGAATAAAAAGCATTCCAGGGAAATAAGTAATATTTTCAAGACGTAGTCGCGTCGCGTTAAGGAAAATGGCGATGTTCGAATTTCTCGTAAAAGATACCGTGCGGCGTAACAGATGGGGAAATGGTACATCCTCACAAATGGATATTTTTACGCTATGTCGATGTCTATATTGAGTGTGTATTTACTGAATATTATGCGATGACATGAAATTCGCCAACGTATTTATTTAGGAATATCAGACGAATAATTTTATTGTCTTATTGTATAGGTTTAAATAAAATAGGCTTCTTTCATGTCCGTACATAAACGTCGCATTTTATTAAAGTCAAAAGCCGTAAGACCGGAGTAAATGTATTAAGAGTAAGTTCATAGTTCGCTCACAGCATGCAGCTATAGCATCCCATAAATATAAGAGATTATCTTTTATATTTCAATTTTAAGATAAAGCTCCTCACAGGTGGCTGCAAACTGCGGGCTGTTTGATAATTTATATTTGAAAACTTGGCAGAGTTATTAGCCTTTATTAAAAGGTAAACCTTGTAGCTTTAATTACATTTCCCAAACTAATCATTACATAAACATAATTTATTCATAGCTTTATTTTTACGTCAAATTAAATTTATTTAAAAAAATTAATAATCAATAGTTTTTTTTGAACTTTAAATTATCTAAGTAATAAATGTAAAATTACAAATGAAATAGAAATCGGATAGGACGGTTAATATTTGATTTGATTATTTTGTGGCTTAGTAAATTAAACGTCACTTTGCCCACATTCAGTCCCGAGAGTCGTATATGAACTTGGCAACAAACAGCAGTCATCCAGAAATTCAAATAGTAAGCAAAATTAAGGCTCGTACCGAAAGCCTAATAATACAAACGTTTCTATACAAAACATTTCTGCAGTTTGAGGTGCCCATGCACTTGAAGGGGAGTCCGTTGCCATGACAACCACGAGGGGATATTCATCGAATTAGGGTGAGGGTGGTTATTTCGCAAGGGGCGATATTTGCAAGGTGAATGGCCTTGCAACATGACTAATGTGCTCAGGGGTCGAATCCTTGCGTCTTTAATGTAGAACATTGAGAACCGATATTTATTTCAAAAATATTAACGTGACTGTAAATTCGTAAAAATTAAGTACATATTATAAGCTTCATATAAATTTTTTAATGTACATGCGGACTAGGCTTTGGGTTTTTTTTCTTAGAGTTTCTTACTCGAAGAGTTTAAAACATATCATAGTTAAAGTGTGTAGAATTTTAAATATTATCTTCATATAAAAAGGAAAAACCAAAGGAGATGGCCCAAATGCGCAAATTTATTGTTTTTTTAGCTGTAAATGCTTACATTTTGGAATTAAATATTTCGTCCCCTCCAAGTCTTCTGAAAAGGTTGAGGTTTCGAAAGAATTTCGCCCAAAATGTGATTTCGCACCCCTAAATATGTATGTGTTCTTGATAATTATGAAACATATGAGAACAAAGAGGCATTACAAGATAACACACAACTACATGCACAACTCACATACAATTGACAAGCGACGTATACCACGAACCATATATCTAGTATAAGCTCAAGCGACTTCTCCAGGGTTGTATAATGATATTTTTGATATACCAAGAGGGGTTTCGTACTTTTTCTATTTAAACAGATTATAATCGTATTCAAGTTATTGGTATCACGTTTTTTTTTAAATTGCAAAGATACTTTATGTTCATGAGTTTTGGGCCAAGATAAGTTTGGACTACATTTAATATCTTGGCAACCCTAGCTAGGAAGGCTTACAGGAATTTCGCCTAGGGCTGCAACTGGTCATAGATTACGCCCGTGACGTGACAGAGCGATCGGCCGCATACATAATGACTGTCCGTTTGTATGTAGCTTCCCGTTATATATAAATGGGTAGGGATCTCAATCTATGCCTATAAAGCCTCTGAATTTCTGGAAATCTTCCACTTAAATCCGTCTTGCATTATATTTACAGAAAGATATAGAAAACAAACCATACAGGTACAATATTAATCCTCATTCATCTAGGATCACTTCGTTTCACTAGCAAATATTCTGTACGAGTTATAATTTTAAAGTAACTATAGCGATATGATGTCATATTGGAGTTCTTATAGATCCCTAAATGGATAGCTTGCCTCAGGCCCATCACTATCAATATCGAAGCGGCTCCATAGTGCATTGAGGCTGTATGCAGAGGTTGCATAATACATCGTTGCGTAGACAAAGCTTCATGCTTGACACAGCAAAAGCTAACAGCCATTAGTGATAGAATGACAGAGTCGGGCATATACGTTCAATTTACACGCCTCTAATGTTCGAGCTTACCATAAACCACATCTGCTTAAATTAATTAATTACATCAAATTGCCCTATAGATATTTGAGGAAGCCTAAGATAAGGCGTAACATAAAAGCGTCTCACACGTGCTACAACGTAATAGAAGCCAGCTATCAATAAACTTGGTACACCTTTCCCGAAGATTTCCCGTCAACAATAGGGCGCAATTCCCAACAATTGCCAGCTCGATACGAACGCTCGGCTAAATTGCCTCACTGGCATACTATTCTGATTTAGCTCCTTGAGAATAAGATACAAGATTGGACTGCTTTTACGATTTCGGAAATGTGTCAAACATTGTATTTGTTATTACTCAAGCCTTGTCGACACAATGTATGCCCGTTGCCGTGAGTCAAAAAAATTCTATTACCTTTAATATGCAATGAGTTACGTTCTTCAAACAAATACTGAACTTTAAAATGTTGTTTTTCTTTTACCTTACATAGCGTAATGCGTGATATCATTAAAACTGGATCAACAGAATAATAACATGGCGTCCTTTATTATTTATGAGGATAATTTCAGAAGCCTCGAAGACCGACATTGGTCAAGCGAAGTTTCCTCCCGAGGGAGAAACACGGGAAAGATGTCTTAGCGCAAACGCGGAGGCGCATTTCTAAATTTCAGGTCTCTCCCTCGAGGGCCGGCGCAGTAAGAAATACGTCGGAGATATCTGAAAATTTTATATGGCCACAGCTTGAAATTTAAAAGGAAATTTCTGCAGCGTCCGGGAAACTAATAGGAAAGCTATAAAGCGTAAACTTTAGAGAGTTATTGAGACGAGTTCGTTATATATAACAAAATAAGTGCAACCGAATTATAAAAGAAATCTATCAGAAATGAATAAAGTTTTTCAATTTATCATGTCATCTTTGGTAATTAAGACGTAAACTTCGGGAACGGTTCAAGACATTAGTTGGAAGTTACTCTCCTCACCTATTTATTAGATACACGAGGCCATTCCTGTGAAATTATATCTTCGACAATAGTACTCCGGGTTCCCATTAATTGCGATCGCTCCGAAGCAGATTACACAGCTCCAAAAGGTTTTCCGAACTATTGTAAATCACTCGCTTCAACATGGGGATGTGGATCGAACCTAGTTTACTTTAAGAACCAGATTGCTATGTATGTATAATGACGACGTGTTTTTAGGGTAGAATTGTGGTCATTCAATAGGCGTCAGGCGGAATTGCTATTATTATGTGTACTAATTCGCAATCATTAGTTATTTTGAGGAATCAGGTCCGGTAAAAAAATATTAAACATTAAAAGTAATAGGTGCGTGCTAAAAGTTTTTCAAAATGCACTGTTTCATTCGATTAAAGCAATTTTGAAAACTTTTGTGTAAGGCCTCCGTGGTGACCTCAGAAACTTGTCTTTATACTCTTCGCTTTTTGTGATGAAACTTGGGCGGTTTTTTATCTTGGAAACGAAAGTCACAGAATGTCCTAGGTCTGGACTTAGTAACTGGGACCTTAACAAAAGCAATTCATGTTTTGTCGCCTGTCCACAACAAATTTGTGAAGCAGCTCCGTCAAATTGTGTGGCATCCACCGCGAGCACAGCTTTCCAAATAATGGTGTAGGATTGATTGTGTTTGACCATTCATAAGGATGCGCAAATGTTATGGTAGTAACACTTATGGAAGAAAAATTTCCGAGTTAAATCCATATTAATACACAATATTTAAAATGATAGCAAAATGTAAAAAAATAACAATTGACAGTCATCGAAAGAAAATATTATTTCTTCCCAAATATTGTATGTGTGACGCTAGGGGAACAGCGTCAGCACTGCACTGGCTTAAATGTGATATTGGTATCGTTACGATAAGAGCTCTAAGCGCCTAAGCGTGTATCCTATTCATTTGATGGGGCATTTCGCACAAAGTAAAAAGCGCAATATAAGGATTCACCCCGTCACAAAAAGTTAAGCTGAAAATTACATATTCATACGGAGTAATCTTGTGGGGAACTTCGCATTCACAAAAACCGCTGGCATTAAGATAAGACGGCTGCCATAAACGCCTTCTGTCAAAACGTGGTCGGATATGGCAAGCGATATTCGAAGCTAATTCACTTTTATATTTCCCTTAGGCACATACTAAGAATTGTAAATTAATATTCAAAATTCTAACATAGTGTATCTTGGAAGCCATATTCTATACGACTTCTTTTATAAAGGATTCCCACGGAAATTAATGACAGCACGGACAGCAACGTAACAGCTCGACCAGTTATCATAGTTAGTACTAAAAGCTTTATCATGTATACCGAAACTTGCTCACATTTTATTTTATGTGCTTAGATGAGTTCATGTTTCGGTGTGTTAGGCAAAAATACCCACCTCAATGCACTGCGTTTGTGGATTCGAGCTCTTATTTCTATTCATTTATAATTACTTTGATAAATTTAAATGCGGTGATACGAATGAACTGATCAACACGTTCAAAGCTATACTACAGAATTAATTCCCCGGAGGAATAAAAAAAATTGCCTTCGAAAATCATCTCCGTTGATAATTAAGTCGACTCCCCTTATTTTATAATTTAATGAAAAGTTCCCTCGAATGAAATGAGCGACGGTTTTTCTATGAAAAATTTCTTACAAAAATATTTCTTTGACGTCGTTTAATCTTTAATATTGAATGGCGAAATTTGTAACTTGTTCAATAAGTGTCGTAATGCAAATCTGCCCAAGTAAATAAATAATGTATGAAACTCAGAGTTGGAAGTTTAGCATAATTCCCTGAAACGGTATTAAAACTTAGTTTGGGCCATATCTTACCGTCAAAATTGTGTAAAACTTCCACCTCGCTTTCGGTCACATTATCTGGTGATCTATAAAAATAGTCGCAGTGTGATCACTTCCCGGATCAGACCCGAGACATCGTCAGGCCTTTCAGCCACCTGAACAGAGCAGTTGTCATAATTTATATCGTGACTCACGTTTCGACAACGACTTTAATGTTGAATATATAATTTGTTGGTCGCGTGGCACGCGTGTTATGGCTTTGCATACAAATTTGTCGGTATCATATTAGGATCACGATTAATTTAAAAGTTTAGTTCGTTTCGGACAATTTTTAAATATATTTTTTAAGCAGAAAAGGTGTCATATATAGTAAAGGCAAAGCGGCGGTGGTAGAATAACCCAGATCGAGTCAATAGACCGGATTGATAATACCAGGATCCTAATGCTATACGTAAAATCTATTTGAACGGGTACCACTTCATGCATTTTGAACTCAACCAATATCAATGAATGATTGAAACTGTTTACTAACTGTGTGAGGCAGATTTAGTGTTTCGAATTACTGAGACGTTTTAATAATGCTTTCACGTTAGCTGGTACTCATTCATGCGATGAGGCATCTAGACAAAATAATTATTCAGAGCGCTTTGCGGAAACTATTTGCGGGTTCAATTCAATATTGGCCTAAGGGTTTTATGTATATCTGACAGGGTCAAGACTTAAGCACTCTTGGAAAAAGTAAGGTTAGCCCAATGCAGACTTTTACTAGTGTCATATTTTTCTTAGAAGTCCCACTACTTGGTTGTGTCTTTGTGGCATAACCAAAAGCTTTAATTAAGCTCCGCCCTGTTTCCCTTGAGGTCTATTCACGCTGTTAATTCGTTAACGAAACAGACAATGTCGAATTCAAAATGTTTATTATCCAATTAGTACGTATTTGCTTTGATTTACTTCGCTGTACAAACACTTTGATCTCGAATCGACTGTATAAAATTAACTAATCAATGGTAAATTTTAAAGGGACAAATAATTGGACTGATATTACATTTATTGGGAACAATACAAAACCAATTCCGAAGTGAATAGCTTGAAATTGGTACAAAGTTAAAGCGAACGAAGGGATATTTTAATTATTACCATTACTATAAGTGCCGTTACTATGTGGCATTACTTTTATCTCGTTTTAAATATTTCAACGTGAACGTAGTTTGCGAAAACTTTCAGCCTGATAATATATATGAAAGCGTTGCGCACCGAAACAACAATAAAGCAACTTTATTTGTCTTGATAAGCTTGAATAGATGTAATTCAGAAATGAATATTCACAGCCAAGTGGAAATAGGCTTAAAAGGGTTCTGTAACGAGGCACAGAATAAATCAGAAGATAAAGAATTATAAATTTTGTATTTCAATCCGAGAAATGTTTACAAAGTCGTTTTAATAAATTATTTTCTATAGCGGATAATCTCTGTTGGTGTTTGTTTCTAGTTTTAATACATTTTCAAGTTGAAAATTAAATCATAAAGGCAACATTTCATTGTACCTACTGAGAAATTCGAACAGCCGCTCTTCAGAATCTTGCATGAAAGGAATTTGAAGTTAATAGATATTTAAGGATTCAATTGTAATTAAGACTTACTCGTAAATCATCCTTCAACATTTGGATATTGTATTCTTCGAGTCACGATACTCACCTGAAACAAAAATAATCAGAATTAGTCCTTATATCATCAGTGGAAACTACTGACGTCCTTACTCGTCTCCTCGGCAGGTTATTAGCAAAAGGCTAATAAAAATGCGGAACACTCGAGACTGAGGTACTCATTAAAGGACGGCGAGAAAATTAATAGAGCCGAAAGAAACAAGTGTGAGTAATAGGGCTGACAATGTATATTAAGACATGCATATTCAAAGTTGATATTTTGTTATATATTTTTTATTTTAATCGTTACTTTAACGATTGCCTACATACACAGTAGTTGAAATTTATAATTTACAATAATAGACAACTCAAGTCTCCATATTCCAAGTGACGTACATAGCACTGCCAATAGAGAATGACAGAAATCTCAAACAACTTAACTGGTCCGTCATATTATGTCCTAATGCATTCACACACCATGATCTGCTTCAACCCTAATGCGTGCGAGCGAGACAGTTTCCGTAACAGCCAATATCCGTTCCATCAGCTGTGCGCGGAAACAGCTGGGATAGAGCGTCGGTTATTCCTTTTTAAAATCGGCTGACATTTTTTTGGACATCGATTTCATTCGAATCGTTATTCGAATGATGAACATCAGCTGTGTTGGTTTACTCAAAATTAATTGGTGCAGCTGTATTTTGTAAATTGCCGTGGCTCTACCCCGTGTTGTTTCCATCTTTTTTGTTCACGCCAAGACAATTTGTCCTTAGGAACATGTGGGTGAACATTGATTAAGCTCGTTCCACGTCGACGTGATGAATTTTGACATGAAAGACCTTTGTAGCATATTCGACAGACGAAGCAAAGTTGAAGAAAATCTCGTCTGAAATGCATTACACCCTTATCGAGGCATATACGTACTGTGTAACAAATGAGTGTGCATTAGTTAACACAACTGCGACATACATTATCGGGCACATTTGCATAATTCATGTTACTGCATTGTAACATGTTTAATGAACAAAAAACCCGCTGATTACCCGCCACGCAACGTCGTGACGTAATCTTCTAAAATAAATTTAGTCTATGTATCAAGTAAGTAATATTAACAACGGTGACTTAGAGATTCAATGTTTCGTTTGGGATTAAAAATCACAGTGAGTCAGCCTGGTTGAGTAGTTCGCTGAACAAAAACTTAAAAGCGATATTAACAAGCTGTAAAAGTTTGAATTCCGTGTAAGCATGAAACATTTTTAATGCGGCTGTGCTACAATGCTGCTAATATAGACTATATTGTAGTTGCGGACTTTTCGGTTCAAATAATACTTTATAGTTAATGTTCTATTTGTTAGCCTGTACATAAAGAAGACTTTATTGCTTGTTACAGCAGCGTTTAATTATTCTACATGGAATAATTAATAAGTAAAACCAATACTTCATTTAATATTTAAATTTACCGCACCAAACTAGATTTACGCTCACGTCTTTACGGTTCAACATAACTGAAATTGCCAATGTAAACAGGCCAGGATCTACTTCGGCATTCCATAACTAATAATTATGAAAGCAATAATGCTATTGTTTTGAAAAACTTTCCCAATATTTCACCTTTAAAGTTTCCGTAAGCACGCGACGGGAGCACGCGGTAAGTGTATTATTATGGATTAAAAAAATGTCTTTCGACACGAAACAACCTAATAGGAAATTAAATGGATCGCCGATACAAATATGCACCGGATATCGTCCTCAAAATTTCGAGTTACAGCCACATTTCCGAAGGTATAATCCGTTTGTGTGACAGCTGTAAAATGAAATGAAATTCAGAACGCTCCCGTACAATACTTGGAAATTTAAAACTCGTGGAAACTGGGACTATTTATCATACCACCAAATTGAAAAGTCGTTACGGCACAGCCAACTAATAAAAACATTAGTTGAGCTTAAGCGTTTGCAGCACAATGTTTCTTGAACATAAATATAGACTATTGTAAACCATCGAGACCAAATACAAAGCTATATCATAACATAAAACTCGATTACTATCCGCATAGTTAAAATCATAACTGCCGCTAGTAAACCGAACTTGTGCCTCGGGCAAATCAAAAGTAAATTACGTGGCTTCATCAACCGAAATTACAAATTCAACTCGACAGAGTTCTAAAAATTTTACAACCCCAACTAAAAATTACTCCCAACCTGTGCCATTCCCTCGTGCCAGGCGAAAATGAACTTTATTATTAACGAGATTAGGTAGACTGAGGTGCAAGTTAATTACTAGTCGTGCACGTGGGTCGTGATCATTTGGGACGGTGTAATACCGTACCTGACCCAGGGTGCAATGTTGACGCACTTTGAATTTTGGTCGCGCATTGGTTAAAACTATATAGGAAGACAGATGTTTGCATTTGAAGTGATCTCTTTTCTTCGTAACGTAAGAGCCGCGTCTTAATGTTGCCTAAATGGTACATTTACCCTGCCCCGGCTCAGGTGGAATTGCTAGATATTAACGTGCTAGGTTTTATGGCCCGGCTCTGGGCAAAACTGTCTGTTCTAGTCAAATTAGTTTCAGTTTATTGCTTCTGTAATAGCGCAGTGACGAGGATGATGTAATGCTACGTAGTTTGCATTATTGAAGAAAATCGAGCGACTGTCGCCTCAACTTGTTTCCCGATTCGTCAACAAAATGTTAGTTCCCGGTTTTTCAGAAGAGCCAAGAAAGATTTAAACTTACACAAGTTATGCAATAATTCATCACTTGTCATCACGACCTCAATATACATTGGTTCCTTAATCGAATAAATACCTCATCAGTCGCAGCTGATTCGATTCTCAATCGATCACAACTCGTTTGTTTGCATTGTCTGCGACTCCGACGCTAGATAAGGCTAAAGGTTATTTTGAGATATGCAAATAGACGAATATGACTAAATTCAATTCAACTTATATAATAACAAACAGTACATGTGTATGTGACTTAATATAAAACGCGATATCGTCAAGCTATAAAGAAGCAATACGTTGTAAGAGAAAATAAATTTTGGTATTTTAGTATCTGCACTTTTGGACTCCAGTTTAACAGCCATTCCGACAAGCTTCCGCTGTACGTGAGCCACATAAAGAATTCCGAGGCACTCACACGAGCTGCGTTTTTTTAAAGGACCATTTTTTCACGTGAGCCCGCATGAACATGACGTATTGCTTCTAAGGGAATTCATTAACTTTTTTCTACGTTACAAATGTCTTTGTGGGGTAGAGAAAAGGCTCGGCCGTCGTGACTGTAACCAATTATAAATAATGCATCTTCCGAACGATTGATAATGCGCTGGTACAAATTAAGCTCGTACACTTTTTAGTGCATAACAAAAGAATTGACAAACACCTTTTTATGGCGGCGAGTTTAGAGAGAGATATTGGACAAATATATAATGGCTATCACGTTTGAAACGTCACATCTGGATCGTTTACGTTCTGTACTTAAATGCAGGTGTTCAGCCATTTCGGATATTGCCCATGTGTGTGCGCTAATGGATCTGTGTTCATACAACTTTTCAATTTATTGCTTTCAAATGTATACGACATTTACGGTGGCACAGAGAAGCGGTATTTCCCTATAATTTTGTGTTACAGCGAATATACGAAATTGTAAGTGAAACTGCGAACATTTAAAGTTAAACCGATTGAAACTAACCGGTAGTTAAATGTACCACGTTTAACGTGAGAGGACATCAATTAAATTTCGGTTTTAAAAGCTTAAGTGCATCATACAAATTTCGAAAACATGTACCTATATTCTAAACTTTACTTTTTTGAGCAATTATTGATAATAGCTATTCGGTGGAATATAGCGTTCAACTTTGAAAAGCTCAAGCAAGTTTAAGGCAATGTATTACCAAAACGTGGGAACAGGCGATTTAATTTCCCGCGGATAGGTTAAAAACAAGGCCATTTTTCAGACTTACCTAAACAGCATTTGAGTACGTATTGCGCTTTATGCGGACATAAATTTGTGTCGGACGGTGCTTTTAAAACTCCACCACTATTGCACATCGTAAAATCCGGCGAATGATACATTAACTGATTAAATCGAGGCAGGGTTGACGTCGATGCCTTTTTAAGCTTGCGTCCGTTCTTTCGAGCTATAGTGCGGCAATTAACGTCTCTGTTGACTAAAGGTGCATAGCTGTAGGATTTATAAGTGAAAGCAAACACAAAACCCGCCAAACAAATCCGGTATATTTTTATTTAAAGGAAAATTCTAAATAAACCGACGAGAAAAACACGCTCAAATTGTTTGCAGCCCCGGTGGAATACAGTGACGCTGGGCTGTAGGTTCTGTTCAAACTATTATTCCATTATCACTTTATACATCTTCCTACGTCGAGTTCATTGAAAATGGAATAAAATATATTTTTAAACCTTTGCATCCAAAACATTGAATATAGACAAGATTTGAAGTTAAATGTAAGCTAAATCGAATCAAAACCCGAGTCTTTTGATGAATGATAACATCGCAAATGTATTTAAGATTCCTCAAAGCATACAAAGAAAACACTTAACGAGGTGAACGATTTCAGCTTTGTGATAATTCATCAACAGTCGTATAGACGTGTTCAATCAATCATCGGTTATCATCAATCAAAGGTTCAACAAGTAAAAACAATGGCGCGACAGCCCTAGTCGAACAAAGCGTCTGTTGTATCTGTGTTAGCGTAGACTGATATTAATGTATGCTATAGTTGCGTGCGTAACGAAGCGTGTAGTGGGTGATTATGCATGTGTGCGTGCTAGGGTTGGCAGATGCGAGTTCGCAGGCAGCTGTTTGTCCCCTGAAGCTTGGAGCATTGTTGAGCACGAGCTTACTTTCACTGAATTATAGGTTATTATTATCGATATTTTTATAAATGTTACAGTTGCAATCGCGTGTTCCCGTGGCGACGTACCGGTCTCTAATTAATAGCTATTGTTTGGTGTCGTACTTTGTAACAGATGTTTAAAAATATGTAATTCCTTGTAAGTTATATTTTCCTTCAATGTTTTCACAACAGTCACAGCTTTATATTATCCTAATACCTTGAAACGGCCCCGTAATTCGTTAAACCGTTAGCAAACTTCTTAGCCTGATACAATGTAGGGTAAACAGATATAAATTTTATTAATGCACCCACTCAGTCTTAGGTCGTGTCTCGAGACCAAAATTAACTTTGGTACCGTGTATGAGATATTACACCATTCGCGGAAGATTTGCGTTTATGTAACAAAATGTGGCAAATATTTCTTGTAACATTTTAATATATCAACGTAAAAGTAATGTTTTTATGTAACTCACTGTTGCTATTGCTTATAAAACTGTTAATTTTCTTCATGACATTTTATACTTTGCATGTACGCACATTATGGAATAAAGAGTGTGCAAACGAAATTATACGTCACTTGTGTACCAACGAAACATAGCCGTATGTAGAGCAAAGGGCGGTAAAGTACGGACGCTCCCTTACTATTGAGTTACAATCGATATCCGAAATGGATGGACGCTAAATCAACACGGACAACGCCAACTTGTAAATTGATTTATGACAACTATTTTGGGGGGAAATATTGAACGTTGAACTAAACGTAAAACCGTCTGCAGAATACATTCTGTACACGTAATATATATTTATAGGCGTAGGCAGTCATAATCGAAAGGGTACGTTGTTAACGTAAATGAGACGTTTTCCGAAACCAATCGCCGTTTAGTAGATCCGTAACGGTTGGTAAACATGAAAATCCTTTACGAACACCCTGTTCGGCCTTACCTACTCCTACGGCGCCCAAGCTCGTGTATTATAATGCTTATGTACTGTGGGAGTTGGTTAAATTGTGTGTGAACTAGAATTTGTAATATATTATTCGTCATGTTCTACCATACTTCCGTCTTCAGTATAAGCTGCGATATGTTGATTATTTTTACTTCTCCAAATGCAACATTTCTAGTTTTACAAATATTTAAATACACACCTAATTATATAAGCATTCCCGTTGTTTTACGAAAAATAGGAAATATGCTCTTGTAGTGTTGATTTACAATGTCCTCATATCACAATAGCATCAAATAGAAATCTATTCTCAATCGATCTCTATACCTACGTCAAATAAGACGCTTGTTATTGAGTCGGTTTTCAGTTTGAAATGCAGATATTTTGCTATTCAGCCACACAATAGACTTAAAATTGTAGAAGTGGTATAATGCAATTTTATTTTTAGTTTTTGTATTGTGTATATATATATACAAATAACATGAGTTTATTTTATAAGTTCACAGTAGAGAATGTATTCCAGTAATTTTGCTACGGCGAATTACCAAACAGTACCAGGCGAAGTGTCGGCGTAGCGCTTGCTACGAATTCGTACGCTATCGCTACGATATAGCAAAATTAATACATTACTTTGACTGTGGCCATGTCACGTTTATGGTATGCATTATTTAATAAGTATCCCCAAAGAAGCATATCTTTCTAGCGATATCAACACACAAAAGTGCTCACGGCACAAGGTAAGCCGTACCTCCTTTACATGTATTGGTGTTATAAATAACGAATAAACAAAGGTGACTAAATAAATTTTGTCACCGCATCAACAAACAAAAGTACAAAAGAAATTACAACGTGTACCACCTATCAATTAACCTCGGCTTAATTTGAAACGCGGCAAGAGTTAAATGGCGCGAAACAAATTGTGTAATTCCCTTTTACGTCCGCCATTTTGAATCACGAGCTGTCATATCTCCCGCCGTTTTTGACGTTTTCATTCGCTGTTTCGGCAGCAAGATTTGTCGCTGCTTCAGCTTTACAAACCGCGTTGTTTATAAAATGTGATAGTATAAACTGTGCTCGTACAGGTCAAGTGCCACATTAGTAAATAGTGAAGAGATTAATACAGTTTTAACAAGGTCTAGAGACGTGTTCAGTTCAACGAGTTAAGCTCTGACCGGTCACCCTTCGTAAGTTTTTCGCTGAGTCAGTCATTATATCGGCCGATTACAAAATGTTTCGTTTCGTTCGGGTTGTTGCTCCGTCTAGTGGAACGGGTGACTCATTGTTATAAATTAGAGTATCCCTTTTTACCTACATTTCATAAAGCTCGAATTATGACATAATGTTCGAGACTGAAATATTAACTGTACGTGACGTTGGCCGGCAAATTCATGAGGTCGGTCTTTAAAACGAGCGCTGCATAATAGTTTGGAAGAGCCTCGCTTAAATTTAGGGCCGAAGTAATTGTTGCATATTAAATTCATAGTAGGGAATACTACTTTTTTACAATCTGTGTGCATCCTATTCATTTGCAGCTTAATAGATTCGTATGCAAATTGAAGCACAAAAGCTGCAAACGTCCCTTATGTATTGGCCTGGCAAACAAAGGTATTATTAATTGCAGTTTAAGCTACAGGGGTTGAAAAAGGATTAGTCATTCAATATCACCCCAAATGCAGCTGTGCAGATATCGATCTCTTTCACTCGTTTCTAGTTTAGGGGCGTGCGAGTAAGAGGTGCGATGGTCCACCCTTTGCAGACAACGATGCGCCACGCGCCAGAGGGACACTAATAATAATGAAACAGTACAATTGAACTGGGAATTAAGTAACGCTGGTCACGAGATTAATAATAATACGCCGACAAATAAAAAATCAAATTCTTTGTGCACGAAACAACTGTACAATAAATGAAATAATGGCCGCCAAATGTTCGTTTAGGTCGTATTGAAGTGATTTTGTAATGGGATTATATTTTTGTAATAGTTGCCTTTTTTGGCTTACATTTAAAACGACGTACGAGTAGCTCCGCGACAATTGACGTCCGTATTAACAATAATAATTAATTCATAATTTAATCCGTCCGCACATATAACAATACACGGGGCTTACGGCATTATAGTGATGAGCTCAATTATAAATGCAACTATTTACTATAAACTATGTATTCATTATTTAGTTCAATAATTACGTACATTACGGATTAACTTTCCATAATATATGTATAGAAACAATATTACTTTATCCTGGTCGCAGTTCGCATTAAAGCTATAAAAGGCTTTAAAGGAATCATCGATAATATACAACCGAGAACTAAAGGGAAAAGCATGAAAGGAATATTAATTTTTAGAACATACTGCCGTGATAAACTATAGGGTTGCCAGCTGACAATATTTCCAAACCATAAACTTTTCCTTAAGCGAGAATTTGATATAGCGATGGAAAGAAGCCCCTTAGTCATAAATAAACTACCTCAGCCCGTGAATAGAAAGGATAAAAAGATTTCGCGTATCGCCAAGGACATTAATTTTCTGCCTACTCAAATTGCGGCCCAAGGGACAGCTCATGGCGATTCAGTTACAGCTTGATGGTCTTATGCTATATAAAAAAGGGATTAATAATCAAAATCTAAATTTGTAAGCTCCCTAACACATTGAAGGTGTGTATTTTTACGAAATCTCATATGTTTCCGTTTCAATATAAAAATCATGTGGGCTGCCTGATACTTCGCTAGTCACTTGATCCAAAAATTTTCACTTTGACGCCATCGCAACTGTGAGAACCCTTTAAGCCGACCCTAGTGTGTATTGTATTCACTCAATAATTTCTCTTATTAATAATTTGTCTTCGGAACTTGTATCTCAAATAAAGAATAATTTTTTGAAATGTCTTTTAGTTACGTGAGATCGAGAATACCCCATTTCGAGTGGATTTGTGTGATCCCGGCTTATAGGTGCGAAAGTAAGCCTTTTTTTATTGTTTGTCGTGTTATTTTGTATGTTTGTTATTACATATGTTCAGCTTTATACGACAAAATAAAAGGATCCAAAAAGCGGGCCATCATACAATGATTAGAAGTATGAAAAAACGAATTAGAATCCGGTGCAGTTCAATTAGCGGAAAGTGGAACCGTTTAAAGGTTAGCCGAGAAAAAAAAACTACGGATACTTAATTGAAGACGCCCGAAGCGGTTTTTTCCTTTATTCCAGTTGGAATTGATTCCGCAATTGCTATTTCAAACGTCTAATGGTCAAAACGGTCTGATATAAGTTGACAAAACTTTTGTTTGCGCTGTTATGTATTTCAACAAATTATACTCAGCTACTTAGGTGAAAATGGAAAACTAAACAATTAATGAGATAGTGTATTTAAATTGCAGGTGTTCGACCTAATTATAAAGGTTTTTCAAGAGACATGAAAGCTTTAAAAGCTAGTCCAGTGACATTCACTTAAGCTAAGGACGATAATGTTACACAAAATAGAGTTTTGAAACTGGCATTAAATAGCTGGCTATTAAGTCATGGCATGGCCAAGCATTGTAAGTGAGAAAAATTTTCTTATTCTATCTGTTATAATGTTAGACTGATTGATAATTCATGGTTTACGTAGACGAAAAGAGCAGATAAGCTGACGAACGGATTAAGTGAAGCCCAGTTGGTCAAATATTCAGTCCAGTGTTTTTCATTAAAATTATCCAGCGAAGATTTCCAATATAAGTGGAAAAAGAGCGCCAAAGCTTTCTCAATAAATTGGCGATTCCGGGCGTATTCAATTTGTTTGATAAAAAATGTGTCCCAACGCCGTGCGATTGTTTGTGAACATCGCTTGTCATTTCCTTATTTGTTTACGTCCATCCCAAGTTTATCTCTTCATTTCATCCTTTGGAAATTGGAAATATGGAAGATCACGAATTGCTTAATCTTGTTGGCAACATTCGGTTGCGTCTTCGCTTTTATTCAGTATGCTACGTGTGTATGTTTCGCTCGTCTGCCAAATGTGTGTTGCAGAACGCGGTCTTAATCAATGACGAAAATGAGCACTTAATTTAAGAGTGTGCTGTTTGAATGAATGTGTAGTGCGAAGGGGGTGAGGTGCCTGCAACACCTTCATTGATAGCGAGGGCGGCTTCCTCTAGCACTCGTTAGATAGACTGAGACATACGGTCTGAACTTAACAGCAATTTATTGCGCCTCTTAACAAGCTCGCTCCGACGATTGTTTCTATTTAAAAGTGTACACACTACAAAGCGACAGAACGTTTCTTTCTTAACACTGCCAGACAATTGTTATGGAAGCGGAGAAATTCAAAGTAAATTCGAATATCTCACACAATAAACTCCTGAACACAATGTTGCTTATCTGAAGGTCCGTTGGCAAACAAATTGAACGCTGTCATCGTATTTCTTGAAATATAAAATTGGAAAGCTTTGAGAAGCGATTGCGTAATTTGTCTTGGCGCAGTTTGACGAGCGCTGCTCGGAACCAGTCAAATTGTTTCATTTGCGAATCTCAAACTGATTAATTGCGTGGGAAGTTAAATGATAGGCTTTAATAATGCTCAGATTGATTCGGTGATGCCGCGCCAAATTCTGCGAACAAAGCAAAAAACAGAAATCTATGCCGCACAAACAATTTGACATTTACACAAAAATCGCTATCCAACAGTTCGGCCACAGCACGTAGAGTGGTAAAACAATAGTTCGAAACGACGTGCCTGCAACCTGTTGAGTCCGAGCCATATTCGCTTCTAGATTTTATCTAATCTAGCTTTAATTTGCTCGCTCACCTGTGATAAGCGTGCATTGGTTGGTGTTTTGCGATATTTCCTTCTCAACGCCAATAAACTTGCAAGACAAACATGTACAGACAATCACAATAAAACCGACGATAGGGTCCTGTATTGTTTTATGACGAGAACCTATAAATATTCTCGTCTCGGTGTTGGGTTAGGAAAATGAAAAACAAATAAAAACTCCCTTTCGATCCGATAATAAACAGACAAATATTTTACAACTGTAGAACAATAACTATCTGATACACATCCCATATGTAAAAACATTACGCGTAATGTCGTAAAATTGTCGTAACCGAGTACCTATTGGCATTCAATGTACCGTCCCGGCCGTTATTCGATTTGCCCTTTACCCCACCTGTGCCGCTACATGTAAAATATTGGACATTTATGGACCAGGGAGGAAGGAGCGCGTCTTAATGCTCTTATAAATGATTTAAGCAATAATAAAACAGAATGTATCAAGCAACCGACTTTCCGGTACAAATAATAATTCTTTATTTGCATAGCACATAGAATAAACGAGAGAAAAAGCGACTTTTCATATGCGATGCTACAGGAAAACCCTTCCACCTAGGACACTAGTCGCTTTCCACAAATATTTCTAATAACTTGTCTAATTGTTTATCCTAATTACCTCTAAGTACGTTTTGTTCAACGAAATGTACTACTTAGTATTCAAAGGTTGAGCTGGAGTGTAGGGTTCAAACGGGCACGCCATTTAAAATTACATAGGCCTAGTATTACGTGTATACGATGGATAATCTTAAATTGTACGCTCAACCGGACAATTTAACGTGGGATTCGTCACCCTTCCTACAAGCAGTCATTGCTTTGTCGGGTTGAGCTGATTATCCGATAAAACGTAGTCAATAATGAGGTTCGGCTTCCAACTTATTATTCGATGGAAAAATATCATGGCGTTGTTCATGTGCAACACGCTTTAGTAAGTTGATTTCCGGAACGATAGAAACTTTGGGAACATTGAACAAGTTTGTAAGTGGGAAAGTTAGATATGAATTTTATTTTAAGGGACAATATTGGGTGGGACACAAATTTCATTATCTTCAAAACATTGTGCTTTAAACGAGGGAACAAAAGCGATTCGGTGCAGGGCTCATTCACTTTTCGTTCAAACTTTATAAGACGATTCATTTGGAGCCAATTTTAAATCATTTTTCACATTTGGAATACCGTTAAGAGTAAATAGCTGGAATTAGGTGCCCGCACAGATCCAGTCATGCGAATACACAGTGGCTAAATGAATACTGCAACCAATTTAGGTTGACTTGTGACCCTATCGACCCCTGCTTGCCCTTAAGGTCCTCGTCAAATTTTGAGGTTGCGTCGAGTAACTTTGTGAATCGCCTAACATTAATTTGAAAGTTAAGATACTTTTATCTTTTCGCATTAGCTTGGCAGCCATTTTCTTAGTTAAACGGGAGTAAAATACATACAATGAAAACATTAACTGCACTTAAGGTACTGTGAGAAAGAGTTCTGATGTTAAAATGTAGTAAAAGCAGGTTTTTTGTTCTAGTAAATATCTACGTGGTCCATCAAAGGTTTTTCATATATTTCAACCTTCCAAGCTGTTATAAGGAATACAGTTTCAACCATAAAGTAATTAAACTAACGTGTATAACATGTACTCTCTTATCTTGCCGAGATAAAAAATCTATTACAAAATGCAAATTTAAACAAGTCATCGCGCTAGCGTCGGCCCTTTTCTTCACGAGTTGAAAACGTAATTAATGTACTTCGTGAACGCACACAGCTCACCAGTGTATGTTGACCTTGCTAAATTAAAATGAACCGCACTCGAACATTGTTGAATATATTCTCAGTTCTTTTAAGGTAGGAAACAAACATTGCACTAATTGTTATAATAAAACAAGTCGTTACGAAACATCGAACACTAAGTGATATAATACAAATGCCACGCAACAACACAATATTTGCCCTATAGGGAAAGTAGGTTTAGCGGAGTGCGATCAACGTTTACTATCAAGTATCAAGGCGTCTATTTCCCTAGAAACGTAACAGTTTATGCAATTGCATAATTGAATCAAACTTATTACGTCACCGGTTGCGATAGCAGCGCCACCCTGGCTCAAAGTAAAATGGTCGCGAGGAGGAAGTGGGCTGCGCTTTACGAGGCATGATTTAAATACCGACGGCCCTGTGTTATCTGTCATCAGCTGACGTGACTGTACGCACCGGCCCCGTACTCGATTAGGTATTTACTCCCCCACCTCAGAAATACATAATGTAAAAAAGTGAATTTATTCAACGAAACTTACTCCGAATTGAATTTATAGACGTCCAAAACATAACCTCCAATCCGAAGGCCGAAAAAGGTTTTATCTTAAAAATGTCTTCGAGTATTACTGCCGTCCGAGTGTTTGGTAATCCCTTAGGGCCGATGACAATCTCATTTACGATTTGACGCTGTGATTACATCGATCCTATCTAAATTTTGATTCCGCTTAAGCTAATACGCTCGTAATGAGAGGAGCTTAAATAATCAAAGGTAAATTCAACTGATACAAGAAATTCAGAGATTGACTCCCGAATATATATTATTGAACACGCGATGCATGTAAGAGACGTAACACATAAAAAAACGTGTATTTCTTCAGCACAGTGACATCTGTGTATAACTTACCACAATGCACGATACGAACTGACAACTAGCTTAATAGATGGCGGTACTGGTTCGATGAGGGCGGATTTCTTATTTATTCAAGCCATTTAATAATATTTGCTAAAACCACGATCGTTTGAAATGACAATTTTAATGAAATTTTCAGTGAATTGTAAGCATAAATCGTTTATACAACTTTGCTAATGTCTAAACAAGGTGAAAGTCTTGCCGAGAGGAAGTTGCGATGTATTAAATTTAGCTAAAATGAATAAACTTTGCTCAGCGGTACAACTCTCGAGTAAGGTTAAAATTGAATTTCGCGAAACAAGATAAGTTGTAATCGGGTAATCGAATGTTTAATGTAAATTATTTTGCAATCGATCAATTTCTTTGTTCGCGGAATACTGTTAGGGTAGTTGCCTACACAATTTGTTATACAAATGCTTCCTAATCTAAAGCTAACATACAAAATAATTTAATTTAAAAACGAAGATACTATAAATAACTACTTTCATTCTATGAAACGTAATCTTCGAGGCTGAAACTTAGTATTCTTTCAGCTTGTAAATTATATTCTTTAGTTTATTGACCAATCGGCAATTAAACTAAAGCAGTAACTCGTGTTTTGGCTAATGGCAGCTGTTTCAGAGTTAAAAAATGCCCATCTATTTGTAACGCCTATTAAAATTCATGTTAATTGTTAACGACACTTCGCCCTAAACAAGGAAACCGCTAATAAATAAAGAGCCAGCCCTGTCAACATGGGCTTGCCCTTGGCCAGAATAATTTAACAGCTTTTTAGCACGACATCTTTATGTTTTACACTCATTCGTTACTGGTTCCCGGCCACCGTGCGGCACAAGGCCGTCTCTTGCTAAGAGAAAACGGTCAAATTCGTTGCTTAGCAACCGTTTTTAAATATCAAAAACTCTTACAGTTCAAATACGTAGTACGTTTAGGGTCTTTTAAAATTACATTTTACGTTTCCTAAATGAAAAGCTGCCTTCGTAAACTGAACAAAAAGAAATATTTACATTACTAAAGATAAGCGTCTACAGTCTACAGACTAAGTGCCAAGTGACAAGATGAGTCAAAGACATCGATTAGCATTCGATGGAGGTCTCATAAATTATTCGCGTTTCCTGTACTATCTGTATGTTGGAGACATTAGTTTGTGTGCGTTGGCGAGTGTGTAACACATCAAACAATGTGCACACGATTATACTTCATATCGTTTAAGGCAAGACTATCCTCTACATTTATATGGGGGTCGTATGATGTCAAACAAGTATACCAAACGTTACTTGCGACGCGGTTATTTTCTTTAAATATACTCACGTGCAAACATGCACAAAGATGAAACTATGATACGTACCTGCAACAAAAGTTAAAAAATTTAAACACATTACAGTCAAGACAAAGCGCTGTTAAACTATGTTAAGCAGAAAGAGATTGTATTATGGACAACAAACAACACGTATTATAAATTCTTTAACGTCCTAAACGGGTCTTTGGCGTCTTGAGAGCGTAAGAATGTCAAGTCACCCCTAAGATGCGATTCCCACGATCAGGTGCAACAAAAGGCTAGTAGATTTGAATAAACGCATAGTGCAACGGTCTAGCTATTGTATTTCCACAGGGGTAGTTTTATGTCTTACGTAGAAATAATAGATTTTATCCCGCGGGAATCTAAGCCCCTATGAGAATTAATTGTCAAATGTCTAACGGTTAAATTTTACGAGTTTTATGACCTCAGCTAACGTTTTATTCAAAGCTAGTGTATTAGGTAGGGCTTACATGTGCAAATAGAATTACTGAGCGGAGAGAAATGCTACTTTTATCAATTCTCACTATACAATTGATCAGATACCAATTGGCTTAAATTGATAATGAAAGTGATTTTAAGACAATCAAACATTCATTATAATGGGAAATTCAATTGAACATCGTTACATCGCAAATGAATACCTTTATGGAGACGAATTTCCGTTAAATGGTTGTAGGCAGACATTTAGGCGGACGATTTGGTTCAAGTTACGGGCAAAGAATGATCTACCAACCACCCTAGTCAAAGGGACTAATTATTTACCTACCTTCAAGATAATACACTATGGGTTCTTGAACAGTACTAAATTCAATATTATTATAACGAGAATTGAGGTATATATGATAGAATTCGTGCTCGGTCAGGCTGAGTAATCGCATCAGCTCTTGACTCACACGCCTAAGTGGCGAGTGCCTCTCACGCGGAGAAATGAACGTAATTAATGTGATTAATCGCAAGAGCCGTCTTCGGAGTATTCCATGATTCAAGATGAGCATCAGGGGATACTTATTACAGCCGAAATACGAAACACGGATCGGAATTTAAAAATAATTGGCGAGTACTAAACAAATCTATAAAGGTCTCGTTAGGACACCTCCTCTATCATACAATATCAAATTCATAATTCATTTCGAATCTAACGACGTAAACACACAGTTTTCATTACTTAAACTTCGCGTTTATTTATTTTGTGGTCATTCAACTGCTCTAGGACGGTTTTATCCTTTTGAGCCAAACGTTGCATTAGCACAGATTTCTCTAAGCTTTAATGATAGAGTAAAGAGGTTAAATACCGTACTAATTTAATTTGAGACTAGGTAAAATAATGTGAACACTTCCGCTTCCTCTAGCTAAGATGCTGTTAAATGAGTTGTAATGAATTATGTTATAGATGTAAAACTGAAAGTCCTAACACTTTATCATTAATATTAATATTAATATATTTATAATTGCTAAAAATTATGTCCAATCGAAGCCTGGTAATGTGAACCGCGGTACAAAGATTACTCTGTGGTGCTGCAACTACCTGTGATAGGTTGTCTTATCTTCAGGTAAAGGTTTCTGGGAACCACACAATTATAGTCCTGTGTCAAAACATGTGGATTTTTTGGTTTTCAATTTTTAATAGAATAAGATGGCCGACAAAGGAGCTGATACCGCCGCCATTGTTTCATACCATTACCAAGAGCAGCAAGAGGGGTTTGATAAAAGTTAACTCACACTCTCACTAACTAACTAATAGATAATACACAGATACTATTCTGTGAAGATTATTCTCCTCAATGTTTCACGGAAAAAATATTTAATAACATCGTTTCGAAGAAAAACTAAATAACACGTTACTCACGACTGATATAAAGGTTAACCATAATATTCCTTTACGCACAAAGCGGACGTTTTCTATATGGAAGTCCAAATTTAGTAAGAAACCTGGAGAGATTATTTAGTAGAATTACTATATTAAATTGACTGAGGGAATAAAGGAGGAGGACAGATAAACTGCGGTGCGAATAAAAACATTTTGTGTCAAATAGCACATTAGCGCCGGTTTATCACTGATTGATACAATCTTATATTGTTTATTAAAATATCAATATCCGTTGATAACAATATAAAAATAGTGGTGACCGTCGTTGAGCAGTGAAACAGTGGACCAATGTCAAATTTCGTTACACATTTAATAATAAAAAAGAAATAAATATTGGCAACGTTAACTTATAATTGCCTTGTAAACCGACACATACAACCTTGACCTAAAATACTACCTATATACCTACTTAGCAATTTGACAGTTGACTAAATTCAACCGGTTATTGAATAACGGGCATGATAGGTCCCAATTTTATGAAAAAATTCTTTTAAATTACTTGGTTGTAAATTAATAAAGCGAATAAATCGGCAAAAGAACATCTCGAAATTGTCTGAAATCCCAGTGTAGTTGAAAAGGCGCGCACACAAAGGGCAGAGTAATAAAATCGCAACTAAACGTAGGTACCTACAACATGCTCAAATTGAAAGGCAATTTCAGTGAAAGCCTCCTTCAAGTAAGGGAAGAATATAGAAGTTTTTATGTCGGAGAGATGTAATGTTTCCACACTGTTTCACTTCAATATGAGGTTCTCCCAATCGGAGGTACGCCAATGGCTTCACCCTTCCCATCAATTTAAAATGTAACCTTAACGCTCAACATTTTATTTTACAATATGCACAAAATAAATCAATATATCGAAGGACAATAAGGCACTATTTCACTGATAAAATATATTCTAGATAAGCTTACGATAATATGAGAGGGTAGATAAAAGAATTCTTATAAAACTACATTCACGATATTTTTGACCTTTTAACAAACATTGAACGTTTAAAAAATTAGCTGGCTGTGAATTATGGCGGAAACGACAGTCCTTATTTAAAAAGTTCATTAAACTTTTCAACTTACCAAAGCAAACCAAATCCGTTCATTAAGTTAAAGAAAGTATTCTCAATGTTAAAAACTATCGTCACTACACTACGAGAAGGACACTAAACTAATTTGGACAATGACTAGACATAAACCGCGAGCACATCCGTACGCGTCAACAGTCGATTCATAACTGACGACTGATTCGACAGTCGACACTCGGCGAGGGTCAAGTTTTTCGGAGAAAAAAAAATGAATGCAGGCAAAAGCGCCCATACGGACGAGATGGCTTAACAAAAAGAACCCTAAATATTACCGGCAGCGAGCGTTTCCCAAAATGTTTTCGAACAATATTATAAGCAATTAATGTTCATCGGGTAGTTTTCGGTATTAACAGATGCTATGTAGCCAAAATCACGGTTCGTTGATATATTTTGAAATCAAGTTGTAATTTGCTTCATTTAAAAGTGCGTTACTCCAAAGACATTGACAGTCACATTTCAAGGTAACCGCCGCGTTCATTGTACTCAATAATAACGACCCCGCTTAGAATTATTTTATGAATATTTTAAGAAAAAACTTGTTGCTTGAAAAATCAGACAAGATCATGCCACGATGTAATGACTCGTATTGATTGATTTTCGTTTCCGACATTAGTTATGGGCCATATTTGATGTTAATAAAACCAATCTAGTTTCATTTTAATAGGTTTCATTTGAATGTGCGCTGTATCAAAGGTATTTAATAAGATCAAATGAAAAAGTTTCAACATTTAGACGAAAAGGGAATGGTGATCCGGACCTTTAAGAAGATTAACTTTAAAGTGCAAATCTTTGAAAGAAATTTACAGACTTAACCGTGGATTCCAAAGTTTACTTTCCAATACGTATTTATTCAAATCTGAGATCACTTTGATGAAAGCGCTTACTTTTATTAAACCTATCTTGAAAGTTTCTCGGACTTACATTTTGTTTCTCTTAATGTGCTTGTGATCAAGCTATTGGAGGGCAAAAGCCATGCCGATGGCGTAACAAACCGTGTAATATTCGGCCGTAAAAAGAGCACTCAACAGGCGTTATCCGGCTCTTGGAAGAAAAAAGCGAAACGTTTGGGAGCCGTTGGGTCGCGCAGCTGCCGCGCACACATGGGCGCAGTGTGCGCACGGCGAGTGCGTGTGTGCGCGTGCAAGGGTGTTTAATGCGTGGGGTGTCCCGTTTAATGATCATTGCTGTATTGATTCCAATTATTTTACTTGTTCATAGAAAAATATATTTAGTTACGGGTATGGCACAGGATAAAATCAATTTCACGAATAGCTATATATATATTTATCTAGCTGTAATAATTAAAAATATCTTTACCCGGTTAGTGAATTATGATAGAAACGTAATTACAGAGAACTTGGATCCTTTCAGCGTCTTACAAGGATTGGCAAAGGGGGTAGATAATTGTTGGGATCTATATATTCTAAATATTGTTATTTACTGTTGTTACAATTTGTATATAGGTTTATCAGTGCCATTGATAATAATTGCCATTTATAAACGTAAAAGCGATGGGTTTTTAAATAACTTTCAAAGCAACAGGCCTTCAAATGATAGAATAATGCACTTTTATTTATATTTTCCAGTTTGATTGATTCTAAAAACCCACACGGGCTCAACTGTAAACAAAACTATGAAACACATAGACGCACACACTAGCAAGTGTCGCGCATGCGCGTTGAGGTAGGCGCAATAACGGATAAAGTGCATGGATAGTGCAGTGGGGAAGTGGTCTTTGAATCTTTGGCGTTGGGTCTTTGTTGCTCTACCGAATTTATATGAAGAGAATGAAAAGAGGAAAGACTTTACTTGTGATTTTTAGGTATGAGCAAGGCGAAATTTTACGACTTATCTGAACGCATATTATGTCGCCAAAGGTTACGTAAATTTAGTTTGAAAGTTCCTCGAACATTACACCACTGCATAATGCTGTGTACTGCAGGCGCAATTACCTATGGAGGTAATAATATGATATTGTACCAGGGTCAACGTTCGGGTCGTCGCCCCCACCATATGACGATTTTTTATGACTTACAGTGTGAAGAGATGATTCATTCCTTAACGGTTCAGATACATTGTTCACTTGAAAGAATCGTACGTTTTGTTCAACTTTAAGAATCATTTCCTACACGAAAAGCGGACACCTTTAGAACATGATGTTTTATGTAGAGCAAATTAAAAAGATAAAAAAAACCCGACCTACTCTGCAGCGACATAAAAATATGCCAAACATTTCGGCTTAATAAATTACATAGGTACAGTCACGGACAGTGTCATTAAAAGAGCCTTAGCTTTAGAAGATGCTCATTAAAAACCTTCCTCGTTAGTTTCTCAAGAAAACTGGAGAAAAATAAACATTTTCGTTGCTAGTGAAAATCTTTATAAAATGTCGAATTATGTTTGCAACGGTACCTGTTAATTGGGTCTCCGTCTTGTGCGAATTTTAAATGATGCTGCAAACCAACATTTAAAGTAGACCGGTAGCTGCAGGCAGAGACGGTGCGAAGATGCATTCGGCTTAAGATAAAGTCAACGCGACGCGTCACTTTGGCCAAATCGATTTTGAAAGTACGAACGCATTAACCAATGAATGTGGGACGGTAATAAGCTCACTGGCACTTTACAACATCTGTGGTTACGATTGCTTCCTTTCAGTACGTGAAAAAAATTCATAGTGTTGAATATAAATATCGACAATAAAACGACCGGCGCCATCTAGTTGATCAACATTTATTAGCAATACAATGTAATGTAGTTCGGGGTTCAAGTATAAATTTCAATGTTTTCTATTCATATCTCAAGAGCAATGACAGATAAGAATATAATTCGCGGTTCACTGTTTCTTTGTTTTTATTTGACATTACCTAGTTTGGTTTATCTTATCTCGGTTTATAGTTTGCTATAGTTCAATGCGTCGGATATAAATAAAGATTGGAATTGACGATTACGATTGATACAGATACTTCCGTCCTTAATTCAATAAGAAAATATAATCCCTTGATTGCTTAACATTATTTAAAGGAGGTAAAAAAATGCACAGCAGAGTTTCGATCATATAATCAATCTAGATAGATCTTAGCAACTTTCTAAATCATAAACAAAGCATTACGCAACTATCGATACGATCGCACATCACTATTTTGCATAAGCAACAGTCCTTCCGTTTAGTGTTGCGTTTCGTGATGATATCGATGTCGGCTATTCGATATTATTGCATCATATAAATAGCTAGGCCGAGGATACAGTTTTGCTCTATATACGAAGCCTCGTGGACATCCTCGCCATCCCGTTCACTTTGCATGGGAGCTTACACTTGATTAAACAGCTCTACGAACAATTTTACTAAGACAAATCAACAATAAAAAGTTTAGGGCATGTCCAAAAATGTGTGCGTAATGCCGAGTAATTTAAAAAAATAATGCCCGACTGAATACAACGTGAGTCACTGGCTTCTTTGTGTTAAAATATATTGTTTCGTTTTCCGTTACTTAGAACAAAGGAGCAGGCCGAAGGAACAGATTATTTGGTTGTATAATACAAGCCTTCTTCGGTATATTGCGAACCATTCCACAGAGAAATAAAATTGTGTCTGGCGTCTGAACTAGGGGATAACAGCAAGAATACCGATGCTAATAGGAATCGGTTATAAAACTATGCAGTGCTCACTAAGCAAAGCACGTCGCGTCATAACAAACTCGACGCGGTTGCGGGGTGCTGGGGGGGAAGGACGCAGCGGTTGTCATGGCTACCGCCGTGTTTACCTCGCCGTATCGATCGGTTCCTGTTTACATGCCGCGGATTCGGATCCCGACTCGTACTTAGTGCAACCACCATGGACTTGGTTGAATTGTGATATGTAAAATGTCAACGAGTTTAAATAAACTCGAGTCAAACATGAAAATTGTGATTAGAGGTGTAATTTGTATTCCGAAGAAAACACATTTCTACGAAATTGAACCAACAATGAATTTTTTCACAGGTTATCAAAATGGCCCCAGCAATTTAGATTTCCACGAAAACCAACAAAATAACCAATTTGTGAGTAAATTGCTGTTTTGATTTCTGGTATAGCTTAACAGAATTGACAATTTTCCTCTATTGTCATTACTGCTCGTAGTGGTTGCTGGTTCGTGGTTTCACCCGATTCATTAAGTTGACCCGCGCATGTTATCTCTTGTATATTAGTATAGTCTACCACCTAACCTAACCTTTCACAAAATCCGACATAAAATTCCTTTTTTCAAGTCCTGTGTTAGCTCCTCTTTCTATTTATTTGATTTTAATTTTTGATGAAGTCATGTTCTATAGGGAAGACATTCCTTAAATACATATTGAATACTGGAATATATTTACACATATTAGTATAGGAAGTGACTTATTGCGTTATAACATAACTACATATATAAGTGCATAGCACACAATGAATATCTACAATTTAGGAATTAGACTAATGAATTCGGCAAGAGCAACAATCGAAGCGCTTGTTTACGCGAACCGGTTTACCGTGCTCTCTACATTTTCGGTTCGCAATTAATTTCAACACCTCCTTTCCTCTCAATATGTTGGTTCTTTGTTGCAATTTGAAATTTACTAACAATGTTTACTTTCTCATGTAAATTTTGGTTAGTGTAATTGGCAAACCGCAAGCGACCAGTCACCAGCACGCCTATTGATATATATACATATATTTATAAACTCATGTTAAAACAGCATTTAAAATGGGTGATTCGTGGCCCGTAACAATAAAAGTACCATTAATACAAGCGATGTTTTAGCCATCCTTCATTGTTATCGCGAACAAAAGACACCATGGCCTGTAATTCTGCGGGCGTCTTTTTTGTGGATGATAAAATGGTCAAGTTTCAATGTGAAAGTTTAAATTTTATCTCATTAATATCCATTAAAGGAATAATTAGTTGACCTTTAATTACTTCACTGGTTTTAGTTCGTATGATACAAGGGGATCGCTATTTGGCCCGCGGAAACAATTTGCAAATATGCTAATCACATATTGTACATGTTATAAAGTTATACAAAATGAAAAATTCAATCCAAATTCAGTGTAGCGTACACAAACAAAGGCATTATTTTACATCAATTCAATTCATGGTGCGATGATATTAACAGATTTCATAGCAAATAAATACAAATGGAGTGTCCCTACAATATCAATCAGTACAGTTTTAAATGAAGAGCAGAGACAAAGATGAATAAGTTTCATCAATCATGGTCAGCGTGGCGAAGTTGGAAGCAACATTTCCTCTTAGGGGTAAACTCACGCCTTACACTGATAACAAAGGTTGAGTCTATCAAGCCGGCACCGGCTGACCTATTTCCCGCAAACGTGTTTCATACACCCACGTCACCGTCGTAATGAAATTGTCACTAGTAAATGTTATTACTGCTAGGTACTAGATTGAAATATGCAAAGCTTCTTATACACGGACGTGGACGCACCTCAGCAGTCGATCGTTGCAGTCAATTAAACTTTGTAAGCTCTCTAAGCTTTCATGTTTGAGAAAAATATTTAGACTCGCCGGAAATTGTCAAAATCAACAAAAATTTTATCGAGTAAATGACGTGAGGAAATAATACAAATAAATAGTTTATGAATCTCGGAAATACGATTATTATGATGTCAGACAAAAGAACGCCTTCAAACTGCCGCTAGCATCTTCCGCCTAACCTGTATTACGGTTTGAGGCAGGGGAGTCATCTTGAATAATTTACCCAAGTCGAAGGTGAATAGACGAAATCCAAATTCCAGGGTTAAACTATTTATTTAGGGACAAGTAAACTGAATATGGGTCTTCATCAAGAAAATTTACATATTCACATTTCCTTTATGTCTTACAATTTCTCTTTTGTTCCACCATTCGTATTCTGGAAGACCGATGTTTTCATTCAAAGAAAGTCTGAGGAACAAGTTACTATACAGTTATTTCAGCCTTAATTCACCTCGGTAGTACAAAGAATCAATAAATACTTATATTTTGACGTCATAACTGTAGGTTACCTTTTGCCTTTGACTAGTTGTCCTTACACGCCAAATTAGCACTGCCTATTAAAACTGGTAGCATTGGTAATTCGATATTCGTAACTCGAATGCCAATGTCAAAACTTGACGTTCTCATTCGGTGTTTGACGTAAGGGCGCTCAACTTATCAGATCCCAACGACTTTAGCGATTACGTCACCGCACTGTGTCGCAGCTAATTTGTTGAAACGGAAAATAGATTAACTGCCTAGCTACGTGACATGTGGCCAACGTGTTGAAGGCTGTGACATTTACACAATTATTACAAAACCGATGAGTAGTTGGATAATGAAGGCTTCCAAGCTTAATTTCCTGTGGCTACACTGATATCCAAGTTCCTAGTTCTATACTATTGTAATTGCAATCTAGCCGAAACAAGGTATATGTAACTCCATACAGCATTAAGAGCCGCCGTCGGAACAATTCGTGTTACATAACATAATTATTTTACGTCACCTCATCAACTAGCTGGCTTAGTTATTAAGCGTATTAAGTGAACCCTAATACGACACGTCGCAACTCTACTGCGACCACAGGCGCGTACTCATAATCAGTTGGGACTTTGAAGAAACGCGAATCAACTGAGGCCAACTGCTTCGAATTCTATGTAGCGTTCGTAAAGTTTAATTATTTTAACGCCACAAGGACAGAAGTGGATTTATATAGGGATTGGATAACTGGGCTTTTATAACGCATATAATTCATGTGCAAAAGCAGTGGTTCGCGTTTCATAAAACTACTGTTCCCTCTACTCTGTCAAGCCCGTAATTATACAAAGTTAATTATACAACTTACATATTAACTAACTTAAAGTTTAAGTTATATTGACTTGTGAGTTATGATATAACTTGGAGCATTTGACGCCCGCCACAAACTGTCAGCCTCCTCGTATCAGGAGATATTTTTACTCTAATGAAAGTATTTTTTTCTAATAAGATTAGTCGTAGAAAATGTGAATAGCGCTTCATAGTTTCAAGACTATTTTGGTTTCTTTGTGAATCTATTCTATAACCCAAAACACTTCAGGTGATAAAGCTCGACTCGAGAAAGTACTTGAGCGATTCTTTCAAAGGCTGTTTCCTATCAAACGGTGTCTGTTTAGTTTCAGAGACTGGCTTTGGCGGCACAAGTGGGGCGCTTTGCTTCTCGAAAGACATGAGATTATTGTTTCATAGTAACCGAAAAATCTATGCACCTCGATTACCGACTCGTACTATCTGAAAGTGATTTAAGCTACTATGTAATCCTGTATTATGAATATACATTGAAACAAAATCATTGTACACATTCTGGCGTAGTGGAGGCAAAGTTCACACGGCGTTGAGTAAAACCTAACAAAAACAAAGATAAGCCGCTTACTGGATAAACAGACAGGGCTGGCTTCTGCTAACCCATTTGTACTACCACCAACTAACAATGGCTCCGGTAAAAATACGACTCGTAGAGCATCTCGTTCGAAGATCAACTTCGTAAAAACAGAACTACAAATCGTTAGCTACGAACTCGTAACTAGGTAATCGAAAGCCGAAGAGCAGACTCATTTAATACGACGTGAAATGAATCAATAATTTTTAAACATTCAAATATGGAGTAAAGACGTCGGGGCGCGTTATAACGCACGCGTGTATTTAAGTAAGAGGCTATAATTAATTCACAATTAACATATAACGCGAATTATGTGTGCGTCAAGGCTTAGGGCTGTCACTCATTCGATTAAACCATCTAATTGTCGTGACATTGAATTAGTTTCGCTATCTAATAATACAACAGATTATACCTGTCAGACTTGATTTCGAGTTTCGCAAATTCTCCTTTCAATACTTAAATATTCATAATTCTGATTTCGCATACGGAAACTTTCCTCGTTTGCATGTGAACACAATTTTTGCATATTCAGTTGCATTCGGTTTGTTTCTTTACAAGGTACAGTTAAGCCATTTCAGTATATCTTATTATTCATACTACTGCGCAAACCAATCTAAGAACAAAAAGTTATATATTGAAATACTATGAAATGGAATTTGCAACTGGTCGGTCCGCGACGGCGCATTCAATTAAAGTTTTTCTTCAGAAGTTTTATTGAAAATTCATCCAAGTCGATGAATTCTTTGTTTAATGAAATTGGTGGTAGCCCTGTCAACTTCCAGTCAGTGTAAAACTCGGCGGCTTTTTATAACATCTATGAAAAAATAAACACAAAATTCACACAGCTCATTTGTTTTAATTTGTAATGAATCTGTTTAGTTAGTGTTAATGTAAGCCAATCAGGTTAGATGTGTGAGTTTTTGCTAATTGGCCGTTGGGAGCAAGGCAAGTTCGTTAAATTCTAGCAAAATACGATTTAAACTAACAAACGCTATTGTAATTTCCCAACTAAGGACATCCTTAGAATTACAGCCTTATCCCAAATATCTCCCGGCAGATCTTTAATTCTAATCAACCCTGATGATTATACGATAGCCGAATCGTCAACCGAAAAGACACCTTAATACAAAATCATACGACGTTTATCGCAACGCGCAGCCACTCCATAATCAGCGCCTAAGTAAATATCTTCGGAAAGCCCTTTCTGTTTGAATAATTACGAGTTCCTCAACAATGGAGGGTAGATGGAAAAGTCTTGTATGTAAAGTGATTTGATAATTATGTGCGTGTTGGTTAAATATAGAAGAAACATTAGGATATACGAGATTTTACGGAGCTTTAATAGATTGGAAAAGTCGGAAATTGAGTTTGGAACTTTGCCGTATACATTATACTGTACAGTGTATACGAATCAAATATTAACGGCTAAAAGCTGGACGCGGGCTTTTGATGCGACGGACATGTTTAAATATTCTGTACTTACGTTTCGATATCGTTTGCAGCGATATCTAATTCATGGTCGGACGCCAGTGCGTCCGCTTGGCTTCGTGTTATCAATCTGAAAAGATAAACAACACACGTCAGTAAACAGTCATGAATATTTACATACTGCTGTCCACTATATATTCATTTGGGTTTGAGCTATTACATTACTTTTACTTACTAATTCGTAATAGTTATTACTCGATACAAGAAATCTCAATACCGCATTTATCTATTGATGAAGCCTTTAATTATCGAATTTAGAAAATAGATTAATCGCCTTCTTCGGCGGATAACCAATGCATCGAGGTGTGAAATCGGCAGTGGATCAAATTATGAAGCCCATTTTAGCTCACGCAGGGTCATTGTGAATGGCGGTCTATAAATAAACTGATCTTCAGACATAATGGAATAGGTTGCGTTTATTAAAACAGACACTTATATTTATGTAGTATAATTAATAAGATAGTTCAGGTTTGAGGATACCTTCAAATAGATTTTACCTAAAACAATACTTGTGAAACATCGAGAAACACACAGGATATTATTCGCTATAAATATCCTAATAATATAAAAGCTCCTTTCACGACACGCAAAAGTTAGTTGAATTATAACATTTAGAAAACTTTGGCGTTGTTACCCCTAAATAATAGGTACAGGCACTGCTATGAGCTAGGTACGGTTTCTCGGAACGCAGGCTTTTCTAAGTATTTACAACAACAGGTTAAGGGAGTAAACTACATAATGGCACGAAAACTCTACTTCTGCATCACACAACATCGGAACAGCTCCAGCGACACAAGAAATGCCACAATAACAACACCTTGACGAACGTCTCGAGTGGTTCTCAGGAGTTGAGATAATTTAGGATTCCCTTTGAGAATGTTAACGCCGTCCTTTCCGCCTGCGACTGGCATCTCTCAAACGATTTCAAAGTGGACAGCTTCATAAATTATCCTTTTCACTTCCTTCTTATAGTTTAGAGGAAGCCGTATAATTCTTCTCTGTGTATATATAGCTATCTGAAACTAGTTCTATCTGGTTAACAGTTTTTAATCATTAAGATATGATGACAAGTATTTAAAAATACCATAGATTTGGTCATTATTAAGTACCTTCATCTGTACATACATGGTTATTTGTTACAAGATTATTCCTGCGGCGTCTCTCGTGTAGGCGATTAGATATAAATACGGATGTATATAAATAGAATAGTGCGTTGGAAATGAATTATCTATTTTTATAGTAGGGTAGTTGTCGTTTACTATTTAAGCTTTCATGATTAACATATAAGATATAGATATATACTGGGCGAGTTTTGTGGCTATTTAACTTCACCATATAATAACTTACGTATATAATAATTCGTAGCCTGTGTAAGGTAAAATTGTAAAGTTTCATTAAAATCCATTCATTAGTTTTACGTAACGGGCTTACAACAATTCCAAAATTAGTGGGATTAGCCGTACAAAAATAATGTATATGATATCTCTCTTTTGAACATAAGCAAGGACGCTCAATGGTTTTTGTAGAGTATTTGGCCCCAGCGCAGAAACTTAGTTATACACTAACAATAAGTACCTTTACCTTTGTTGCGGCCGAAAATTAAGATATTCCCTAGTAATTAAACAAAAACGGACCTCAAATATCATCACCTAATACAGAAGACAAAGCAAATATGCAAATAGAGGTCCCCTTTTAGGGACACCTGACCATTAAGCGCTTAAATCGCTTACAGCTTAATTAAAGGACGAACTCGTACAAGCTACAGCGTAGCTCTAGTGTTTATTTAGATACAAAACAACACTATATATAACGATGACGCCATTTGATTGGTTATTTGAATACAGCAGCTGGAATGTAATCATGAAAAATCACCGCGAGAGCAACGACATTTTGGTAATGATTGTGGCAAGTCAACGTCGTTTATTGAAACAGGACTGTCAACAAAGTGTAATCACATGTAGGGATAATTAACGAATCGATCGAAGTGAACACTCCAAGTACACTTCATTAGAAACTTGTGGGCTACAGCTAGACTAATAGGTTTGTACGACTGCAGCGGAGTTGGCTAATGAGTTCAAATGGCGAGGAAGCTGCATCACCACGTAGTCCACGCTTAATTCTAATAATATAACAATTTGGTGTAAAACACGTAACCAACAAGGTAAATATGTTTTAAAACCTCAAATAACGCGCGAAGCCTACAGAGAAAACATATTTCTACAAGTTTGAAAGCCATTGAAAATTATCCAATACGCGTAAAGGCCACTTCCTATAAATAAAGCAGAACGACACAATGAAACGTAATGTCTTTTAATTAATTAATTAATATTTCAAAAGCGTCACGAAACTCAATTAAATTTTAACCTTAACAGCATTTGCCTAAGGATCAGAATAACTAAACAGGGATCAGTGTAGGCTAAAATGTAAGAGGATATTTAGTGAGGGATATTCTTTAATTGAATGGTAAATTACATACTGCTATGTGGAATCTTCATGGAATATTTACGTCGATGTTTCGTAGGCTTTTGAATATCTTGCGATTTGAAAATTTACTTTCCGTGGTTGTGTGAGAAGGTTTGCTAATATTGGATTCTGTTATATACCAATAACATGATAAATAAAATGATATAAATCAGTTTAGACTTCTGTTCCAGATTGATTCTGGTTGAGTTAATCTATGCACAACATTTAGTTGTAGTAGCCACAATTTGCTTATCAATGAAACTGCAATGCATTATTTGTTTAAAATCATTCACGTCAAGATAAAACGCATTCATTTCCAACTGGGAATTATTTTGAATTAATGAGCGTATTTTAATTTTAAATATCAATAACAGCCGAGGTAATGATAACACAATATCGAATTTAATTTGGGCTTTTACTTCGTTACATTATTATTTCCACATAATATGAAAGAAAATATTCCGCGCCAGCATTTATTTTTTCCAAGCATTGTTTATCTTTGTATAACATGTTATTTTTTACTTTGTATTATGAATATTTTGATCACGGTTTAATATAAGAAGGAATATACAAAACTCATAGCTGAATCACTATCGATATCTAAACCGGGAGCCGCCATCAGATTGTTTTGATATGATTTTTGTTTGCATCTTGATGAATGGGTGCGTTGACAAACATGTTTCATCACTCTTTCCAACAGGTCTCCCTAAAGGTTAAAGAACGTAGCCGCGGTCATACGCTAGTCATAATATAAATTACCTCCCTAGGGAATGCAGGGACCAACGATCTATAAGTAAATCTCGTTGAATTTAGATTGTTTAATTAACAAACACGTGCGCGTCATAACCCTCCCAAATTTGGGCTTTAATATGGAGGGGTGGATTCAATAGTGGTAATAATTTAGAGTAAACAACTTGAATTTTAGTCAACATTAGTAGCACCATACTGTTGGCAATGCATCTATGATTCGTGTCTCAATAGAGCAGAAAATAGTGGCTATAGGTAGGCAAAAGCGCGACATACGGGCTAAGTACTTCACTAAAATTATACGGGTATAAAAATATAATGCCAAGTACGCCTTTATACACTGTAGAAACAAGGTTGAAAATTCTTCTCTAGGCATTAAAAGTCTAAGGGAACGACTATGGATTAACACATGGCGTTGTGATCAACTCGAATTAATTTAATGGGATGCGATTGTGTCACTTCGAATATCAAATGGTTTTGTTATTTTTTCGGTAATTTCTTTCAAAAAACTGGTCAATATAACCACTTAGACATCCTGGTACTAGTACCAGAATGTCTATATGTGTGTGTTGTGTGTGTGTGTCGTATGTCACACATAGCTCTAGTAAAAACTAAAAAACGCAATAGTTATAATACCTTTCGGAATTATGATACATTTGATTGGGCATATAATAAATTCCAAAGAACCAAGAATCAAATTTAGAATAATCGGATGTTTTCCTCAACCAATTACGAGAACTATTCAGGTGTAACTTTTATTAATAGCACAATAAAACATGTATACACTTCGAGCCATCGAAACACATTATTATTGGGCGTAATTAAAAATCAATTTGCGCCCAAGCCAACCAAATAAGTGTTATTTTTTCTGACAAAAAAGGATTTATAATGTAGTTAACATTAAACTTTCTATTTTTTCGTTTACTATTTATATATTTGTCGCATCCTGGGCTCTAAATCACGAAACGAAAGCGCGTCATCTATCGGTAGTAGTCGGAACTATCGCTTCGGCAAGCTTCGAGTCTGGTCGGGCGGCAGTGGGGTCGGATGGCGTGCTTCGGCGGGGTCGGGGCCCCCCACCGAGACTCACGGTTCGAGTTGGCACAGTCTGGTGCTAGCCTCGAAGGAGTAAAGACGTCTTGAAACTGTCATACCGTTTCGTGTAGTGATCTCGTGATACAAGTTTAGTGATTAAAGGACTATAAAAATCTAAATAGTTGTCATTTGTACGGTTACCCGCTAGACGCCCACATGTATTGATGGGACATATTTATAAGTAAAACTTAAGGCGGTATAATTTTCTAGCTATTTATTTATTTATTATATTTGTATCAAACCACTTTAGGTATAGTGCCTTGAAATGTTTTCTTAGTAATTTGCGATTTCCACAAGTTCAAGGAAATCTATAATTTAGAAGGTTACGCAATACAAACAAAGTAGAGGCAACAGTAAAAAGTAAAATTTAAGGTAGAACGAGAAAACGGCAAGGTTTATATGAATGTACGCATTAATAATTCATTTGCAATCCCCAAGTATGCGGTGGGCCTAAAGTGTATTGGTAGGTTGGCCACGCAGCATAGTACAATATACATCGAAATATTCGCACTAGCACTCACTCGTACTGACTGGTTTTCTCAAACTAAAATATTACTATTTAAACAAATATATATCATATTTATGTAAAATAGATATTTTATAGCCGAAATAAGACTAAATGTAAAGAAGATCATTGGTAAAATCCTACTGGTTGCATCGATACTATTCTCGTATGTACTCATACTCATAGTTTCAATCGAAAAGTAAATACTACAATGCAAAAGCCCACTTAAATCGTTGTCTCCTCACCACAAGCCAAACCATCTCACTCTTAAAATTCCCGACCGCCTCACTCAATTGAAGGAGCTATCTTTTCTTTCGAGGGAGAACTTTTTCGTTTCCAAAGGAAATTAATTATTCGGTAAACCGTTAAATACTTAGCCCTGTGAGATGTATTTTAAGGATTTAAAAGGTGTTTTGTGCGAATTTTTTACAACTTTACGATAGAGCGATGTCTGGGGAGTTAATGACATTCGTGGGCGTATTCGAGAGCAAAACCATGTTCAATAATACCCATAGACAAGTGAAGTCGTGCCGTTTCACATCGGTGTCATCTGCGAGTTATTCCAGAGAAATATAATTCAGAATGTTACAGCAAAATAGCACGTTTCGACATCATATTTCCTTCGAATATGAGAAAAAAGGTCGCATTTCTCGGATCAATGTCGGGTGCCTCATATTTCACTGTGTCGTGTCGAAGTTTCTATATTTGGGATCTTTTTTCAACATTTAGTATTATTGACGGCATCTACATGTCTTTAGCCTCTAGTGCCTTTAACTTTTGGATTTGTAGAATTGAGTCGGGAACGACGACGTGTATGTCATGGATATGTGAGTTGGATGCACGTAGCAGTTATTTATGTATATAGTTATACAATTATAACATTTAATTATCATTTCGATAGAGACTATTTTTAGACTAGACTTGCGTGCCTAAACATCAAAAGCGCTTTTTAAATTTGAAGGTTAAAAGGTTAGGTCGTCAGCTTATATTATATTATACGCCTAAATCCTATTATAGAACGTCGGGTGATAAACAAGCAGATGAAGAAAATGCCGGAAAATTTCCCACTGACGCACACTGATTTCCATTCTTTCATAATTAAGTCCAAATCCGCCATAACGTTTATAGCACCACAGCCCTAATCAAAAGCTTTAGCCGTAAAACCGTAAAAGATTTCGCATAAAATTCACGATCGTATTGAGCGGGACTTTTTTAATTTGACGAATTTATTAAACAAACAATATTAGAAATAAATGTATACGATTCCAACGTTAACTTTCATTTGAGTGGGAATTTTATTTTCAATCTAAAAAAAAGAGTTAGGATCACACGATAACTAGAAAAGGCGAACAAAATATATAAATATGTACTCACGCAGCAGCTGATCCACTTTAAATAGCCTTTTTTTGAACATTTAATAGTTAAGGAATGCAAGTTACCTGGAAAGAAAAATATATTATTAATTTAACAAAGAAAATATATATCAAATGATACATAACATGAAACTAGATAAACAGATTAGGAAGGTACTACATCCTTAAGCATGACCAAACATGATACGTTACATACGTATCAATAGCCTTTTATCTAACAATAGTTTCGAAAGCAAGTAATTTTTAGCTAGATGTATGACTTATTTCATTTGATAAAAACAAACAGGATATAAAAATAATTCGTTACGACCGTTTATAACCGCAAAAAATCCATACAGGTCTGCAGTTAAAGAGAATAAAACTAAAACGTTCATAACAATCAGAGAGCATGTCATCAAAGAACGAGAAAACGAGCCTCCTTCAAGCAGTTTTTGCCTTTACTGCTCAGTGATATGGTGCATATTGGCCCGCGAGTGTTTTGTTTATGTTAGCGTACACTGCGGTGGTTACCCCACGTGGCAGCACACACGGTCGCTCCAGAAATACACAGCATAAACATTGCGATATGTTCACGAGCATATGAACACTTGGCCGACTCGTATTTAGATGAACAGGGACGAACTTTCGAAGTACCGGCGAGGCACTAACACTGGGAATTAATACAAGACAAAAGTATAACACGCGGCCCGACAGTGGCAATACGTATATTGAAACGTTGAGACTAATTCGAGTGATTGTAATTGCTGAACTATTGACGGGCCTCGATCACTTCCGTTCTAAGAATTTTGCGGCGTTCTCGCAAGATGTGCTCTAATCGTTTTTGTCGTGAACTTCAATGGCGAACTGTGGCTTCTCTCTCCATCCGTTTACGTTCGATAGATCATAAATTTAATATTATTTCGTGTTCACAAAAACAAACCAATTTCTGTTTGATGTTCGACTTTGAGACGTGCGTGTTTTGGTTCACGTACACCACCTACGAACTATTAAATTGAGAAACGACCCATTTATTGGCATAGATTGCGAAGTAATTGCGTTTTTTCTTGGAATGGATTCGATCAAATTACTTATATTATTCTTATTTTATTTTAAGCATACCGCAACCACTAATGCACCTAGGAAACAAATATCAAAATATAGTATGTCTAGTTTCAGAAATAGATTTGAGATTTATCCAAATCGTTTCAACCTTGAGCTATAGGTACTTTGCTGGAGTACTTGGAATATTTTCTGGAAAACGATTGAACAAAGAACTGTTTGCCACACAATTTCATCAGTCAGTTAGAGACTTGATAAGTCACATGGAATTTAAATATTTGATGAAAAATCTGTTTTGTGTAAAATACCTTGTACAGGGACTCGCACAGGTGATTAGGGTTGAACCTGCGTCAACGTCAGACACAACTCTGAATGAGGGTAGTACTTCGGTTAATAAGATTCTATATGTCATTAGTGGGCCAAATTAAACGGGTTTTATTTATTGTAGGGTAGTTTAAGGGTAAAACGCTCAATTGCGGTTGTGTGGCTACGTAATACAATATGTTTTAGTTTTGTTTTAATACAATAGGTTACGAATAAGATGTTCTCTAACGTTCCCGTATATCGCCGGCATGGCGTGCGGACAAATGTGTGAGTGGCGTGTTTTCAGAGCATGACAATCAATGGATATCATTTATCAGCTATCGCCAACTTTGTTGGCTTTGCATTTGCAAAAATGTAGTCGTCTAACAATTCGATCGGCAATTTATTGTTACCTGTAAATTGTTTGTAAAATCAGTGAAAGTTTTATTTTTTTATCTATTATAGAATAAAACTTTATTAGTTCTAAGAATTTGACAGTAAAAAATTTCACTACTGCGCCACACTATTCTGGTTTTAACATTGAACATCATACAAAATTTTTTAGTGTTGGTACATTTATTAAATTTTGTGCAAATTTCACAATCACAATTCATTAATACCACTAGGTATTACGAAAAATATTGTTTCGCTGTAATACCGACTAGTCATCAACCCAACCGCGTCAGCCATTTAATAGTAGAACAGCTATCCTAGTCCTTTACGGGCAATGCATTAAAAACTATCAAGACCTTTGTTGCGATGGTCAGTGCTCGAAACAAAACAAGACGAAGTGTAACAGGTCTCAAACCAGTCGGGCAAGGTACCCTGCTCCGCCTTAAGCCTATTTGGGATGCCACTGCAAAAGTAGCCTTCTCTACAAGGTGTAAAGTCGAATTCGTCGTGCAGCGCGGTGGGTGTTTTTATAGCCCGATATAAAATGGAAGCTATGATTTAAGAACATTTCGATTTCTTTAGGAATTTCGGCCGGTCACGTGTCGTATGGGAGACGGATTTCTCGGAAGAGTTTTTGTTCGTCTACGGACTAGTGAGGCGTCGCGTGTTTCCGCTCACATTGTTTAATATCCTTGAGAAACCTATTGCAACATCATTAAAATAGGTTTAGTCGATTAAACATGAAGACATCCTTTGCGTGCACAATGAGGAAATCTCTATAAATATATACAAAAATTTAATTTAAAGCAATTATAAAAGCAAAAAGATCATCAATGACACAATTGAAAATGTTTTCATTTCTTCAATGACAAATAATAAGAGTCATCCGACACCGATCTGAATCCCGGGAATGACCCTGTTATTATTATAATTTTTCACGACTACAGGAGGCATAACATTGAAAAATGCATCCAATTTTGAACCGCGCTTCAAGAGCAACGGCTATAAAAATAACCGAGACCACAGCGAGCATTCAAGGACATAAAAATAACCAGAAAACATATGGGATACAAAAAGAAATGCGACGACAGCGACCAGTTTAGCGAGAGCCGTGTCAGGAAGGACGTTCTTTATTTCAATTTAGGGATCGAGAAAACGAGATGGGTCTTCTTCGGCTGGTCGGCATAACCAGTTGAGAGAACTCGCATGTTCCTTTAATGAGTCCTTTGGCGTAAGGGTCAATATACAATGGTGGTACAGTCACCCCGAGGAAAGGTCTTGTGGTCAGTGACCATGTCTCAGAATAGCTCATACCTACCTGCGCGAGCGCAGCCAGCCTTTGGCGCTATAGATCATCGCACTTAGGTTCTACTTGGTTTTGTTGTTTCGAGAAAACGTACCTACCTACTCTCACTCTATTATCTAAAGTACAACTTTATGCAATAAATTGTGCGGAAAAGCGCATGAAACCATCAAGTGTGCATACAGCAAGCAAATATGTCACATATGAATTAATTGCAACTTATCTGCGTAGTTAGAAAAATATCCGCATACAAAGGCCGCATATGGGAAAGCTGCCAGCGAGAACCTCTTCTAATATTAAAATGAAGACACAAAGAAAATCGTGAATAGAAACATAAGCTAAGGCGTTGTCCCCAAATAGTAAAGGTAAACTCCAAAAGGTGTGTGAGTTTTTCAATAAATTTGGAATTTTCAAAACATATCCAACTTATACATTAGCAGTCTTCCCAACATAAATAAGCTCGCGATCGCCTTAAACTTATCTGAGATCGGAAGTAAGCCTTTTAAAGTTAAGAACGAAGAATATGTTAAAATCTTTATGCTTTAGTTTGAAACTTTGAAGGAGTTATAGATTCATACTTGATTAAGACGTTGAAGGTATCAGAATTTCTATTAAAATTTTTGCAATACAAATCTAATGTACGTCTATTTTACACGGTGAATTCTTGACACCTTTGCGTTATTGACTTGAATACGGTGAGCAAGTTGGAAATAGCCATAACATGTACTTGTAAATAGAAGCACGATCCCTCTGACATAGAGGATTTACGACCAAATGAAATTAACCTTAAGATGTCGCTACAAGATTTATGTTGAGGAAAAGGGTGTTTTTGAACGTTTGGTCCGGTGGCGTCAAAGCTTAATTATACGAGAAATCGAATAGCGCATTGGTTGGCTTGCTATTTATGCAAACTTGTAAGTAGAAAAAGTTAATTAATAATTTTTTATTTATTTATATCGCTTTTATGTCAAAATAGGGGAAACATTTTAATGTTGTGCAAAGAGTAAACTCCATCTGAGCAAGTGAAAATCAATAAAAAATTAATTCGTATTTTTTTCAGTGCATTGTAGGAAGGCTTTGAGGCGGAAACGCATTGAGCCAATAATAATTCGCTTCCGATCGGCTAGCTCCTGCATAGTAAATCAGAAATTTAATAGTACTTTTTTTATTAACTGCTGCACTATTCGCGTTGTGCTGTGCTAGTTTCGTTATTTAAGCTTATTCTTTTGAAACCTGAATATTATATTCTAAAAGGCTAGGCAATTCGTGTAATTACTTATTATTAACATGTAAATGCAATAATTTGAACGGCGGATGCTAGTCATTTAATATTCAAACTACGTAAGTAAATCCCAAAGTCGACATTTGCATGCGCACAGGCATTAAACGGATGCGGCTATTCTCTTAGTGTTTCCACGAATTGTTGCGGTTTCCGACGCCCTTGTATTGTTTGGTAATCTACTGAAATACTCTTCGATAAAGGTTACAATTTCCTTGAATTAATGTCCAAGCCGTTCAAAATATTCCGTTAGACTTTCTACCAAGGATTGCCAACCTGAACATCTTCTAAACGAGTGGGTGAGTGGGGGGGGGGGAGGTCGAATGTACTCTTACAAATAAACAACACGTCACGGACGCTGTCGCGACTAGGAATTTCATTACTTCATATCTTTGTGATACAAAAATATAATACAAATCTTGTTATAAGCATCCCTCAGGTTTAGTAGTCCCGCTTGGGGCCGCCCACGTATCGTTTTTTACACAAAATATCAATGTCGCCATCCCGTATACCAATAGTCACGCCAAAACGCCATTTATCGAGACGTCATTAGAGGTGAAAATCGAATGAACGAGTGGTCAATATAGCCCTTAGCAGTCACGTAATACGGGTTATTTGACATAATTTTAACTCCATTGTAATCTTGAATAGCCCCTGATTTCGGGTTAGATGACGGGCGACGCCTTTTTTCATATTTTCGAACCCGACAGAGGTACAAAACGGTGGTTATTAATCAAAATACGCAGAGAAATAAACCCTTTGTTTACGGTGTATTGTTTCAAAATAGCTACATCATTGAGAGGGTTTATAAAGTTAAAAGAATATTTTAAAAGTTTATGATGAGTTTCGAGTTTGTTCTCAGTTAAGTAGATTATAACTTTTTATAGGCATCTTTATCTTTATTAAAGTCTATACATAATGTAGATGCTTCGCTTTTTATACCTAAATTTACCTACAATCGTATTAACGCAACGTCTTAGAATAGAACAGAGTTTTAGGTGAATCTAAATAATGATATTTGACCATTAATGAAAATGTTTCCGCATGCTTAGTTTATAAAACAACTCATATGACGTATATGATAAAAAATATGTGATATGAAATCAGAGTAATTTGACGCACCAGGAGGAGCCTTCCATAGAATACGCAACGTGAGAATGTTCGTCGTACTGTATATAGAAATACTATACGTTCAATTACATATTATTTAAACACTGAATGGTTCATAGTCTGTGTACTTTGAATTCTTTTGTTCAATTGCGCATACGAAAGAATCCCTTGGAGTAGAGTACATAGTTGTGGAAGAACGGGTAGAACAATTGCCGCCATCCCTTCAATAACATATATTATAAACGTCACGTTCACTATGCCAATTAGAAATAGAGCCATAATTATTGTAAGTGTTCACGCGGAAGTAAAAGAGCACCTTGATACGCGGACACATGACTAATATAATTACGTTATTATATTTGCAAACATGCTGTAAGGTTGCCTTTGTTCCAGTACTTTCCTATGTTATACTCTGATTTGGAATGAGAACCGTCGTTAAAGTACATAATTGTAATTAGCTCACAGACACAAAGCACATCAGATGAAAAAATCCAAACACATATTTGAATTGATATACCATGTGAACCATACATAATTTGGTAGATAATGAAATATTATAAATATATTACTTGTTATTGGATAGTGTGGTAGTTAATTTGAATCACGAATCCGAAACGACAACTCTCACCTAATTGGCGATAGCCTAAATCACCAATTAAACTTTAAACCGCAGTTAATTCTGTGTAAGGTGACATCTTTTCGGGTCACAAGTCAAGTTTACCTTTTAAAATAAAGACAGCTATTTCGTAAAATGTAGATATACGTTGCTGTTAATGCTTATATGTAGAAAGGGAATTTCATCGTCGTAGGCAACAAACGTTCGCATAAAATTTCACCAAAAACAACTCTATTTCGTGGGAACACGTTTCTGTTTAAACATAATTAAATTGCGAGGCAACGCAACTAAACAGGGAATATTTTTGAGAGAATATCAAGTAATATTTCCATAAGCAAATAAGTCGCAGCCCGAACCGTGGGCTCGAAACAAAACATCCCTACAACGCAAATAAACTACCAACAGAAATCCTCTAAAGCACCTCCAAAGCAACCCGTCGTTATGTAAACGTGACCGTGGAGCATGTAACTAGCGTCCTAAACACACATCCTTTAGTTAAACTACGGCTAAACTGCGGTTAATCCCGCGGTGACACTTGACGTTTCAAACGACCACCTATGTACGGGTGATAATCTAATCTCAAACAGGTCGAATATAAAATCATCGTTAATGTGTATATAACAAATTTAACTCGTCAGTGCGATGTTTATGAGCCGACGGCAATCGGATATTTTAATTGCAAGAAGCAAATTCATAGCCTATTGCCAGTGTTATCTAGTAATGAGCCACAAATAATTGGGTCAAGAGTCCTACTGCTTCGTCTCGCATAACCAACAGATGGATACGTGGAAGTCAAACACTGTGCTTATTTGATGGGCGCCTCCCGAATTGTGGAAATCAAAATATCAAGTCATAGATTGAATTGTTGCTATTGACTTATGGTGTCCGGCAACCCACGATTTTAAAGTATAATATTTAGAGTTATTTAGTGGTTAAACAGACCAAAGAGTCGTCTCAAACGGGGATCCTATTATAATATTAATTAACATATCTCCTTGTTGACATCCAAGCGACTTCATAAAATTGAATACAATGTATGTAGTCCAATGTATTTTTAAAGATTTCCTAAGTTTATGTATTCAATCTTTAGAATGGTTTAACAGTAATACTGAATAATAGTTACCTATTACCAACATTTATGACATTCTATGTGAGGCCTATTTTATTAGGTTAAGAGTATAAAAAAGCAATAAACTCATCGTTAATGGTGCAAGTGAACTTAATTTTGTAAGTAGAATTTACACAATTAGTTCACGTCCTATAACAACACATGTAAAACATTACCCAAGCTCTTATAAATGCTCTTGCAATATGCAAAAACTATTTCGAAATAAAAATATGAATGACAAACGTTTAGTGATGAATTATTTTAAAGCTTCATACAATAACGATATTTAGCAAAGAATCTGAACTGCAAATATTGTAGGACAATATTAGCTTTTCCGAGCGAAACATAAGATAAAGGAAAATTGTGTGTTACTTCCCAAACACACAACAATAAGACTTGAGGAAACAACAGGCAGGCTTAGTGAGTAGGCGCAGAGTCGAGCGGATTATTTCGGTCATTTCAACCCCGAATTTATTGAGATTTATTACCAGGTTCTTGCGTTCGTCGGATCTGTGCAAATTAGACGTTTTGTAAACTCAGCGGAAAATATCATTAGGCCATGGACCAACAAATCCTTTTGTGGTCAAGCCAAGGTGTCCGACCTAATATTTCAATGGTCCCTCTGAGCTACTAGTCAAAATGTGTTGTGTTTTGAACAGAAAAGTCATAATTTTATCGAGACATTAACAAACACACAAATACATTAGATAATTAAAACGGCCATACATTTTCCTTCCCCATAGTTTCACCATTAAATTACAATTATATTCAACTTCCGTTTCCGCATCAGTTATGTACAGGAATTAATTATTATAAGCGAAATGATTAATTGTAATTCCCTGATGGATTGCTAAGATTTCGTACTATTTATGGCAGAATACGGCATTGAAATATTGTCTAGTCTATACCCGGCATAAACAAATCCACTTTTTCACTGAGCAACCAGGTTTTCGTTTAAAATATAATAGTATAATAAGACATTCATTCAAGGTCTACCTAGAACTTGGTCTAAAAACACTACCTACATACACATAATACAATTAAATACAATTATAATACAAGAGATGCAAAATATTGCGCGACATATCCTTTCTTAATTGATACCGATGCTATCCGAAAGCCCAATTACGCTCGGCGTAATTTGCAACTTTAATAAAATCAAGCGACCTCCACTCTAATAAAGTATAGCAAATGCAATATCTCAACCCATACAAAGTCAATTTATATGATAACGAAGCCTTTATTTCGACCAGTGAGCAGAATATTTGGGATCAAAATTGCAAGGCATTCCCTAATTTGTAAAAGAATCTGAAGAGAAACTGTTATAGTTCGTCTAAAACATACAAAGAAAGGAACCATAGTAAATTTAAAAATGTCGTCGAAAAGTTTAAACTATTCTTATAGAACCTATTTCATATATTTGGCACTCACCATTTTTACAGCAACAAATAAATAAATACCGTGTCTTCCGGTAAAACTTAATTCTTAAACAATAAGCTTTGAACCAAACGTTACCCAAACAGACCATATGCTATAGCAATAATAGGGATGTACAAACAATGGGCCTACTTATCGATACAGGTTTTGACGAATCGAGCCTTAATTTTAGCATAACAAAAGCAGAGGGTCGGAAACCATTGTTTAAGCCAGACGTTATTTAAATATTCCGACGGGCCTGACGGCAGACTGGCTCGGGATTTTTTCTCTTTTGTGAGAAATCTGACGCTCGCAGTCCTTGACGTATTGAAACTCTAATGGACCGTTTTAAACTCGAGCTGGAATTTTCGAAGCTAATATTTAGTGTAAACGATAGCGTGAACCAAGTGACACTTGATAGTAATCGTCGCTTGTTAACAGATTTCAAAGCGAGCGTCCCTTGCGAAGAGTATTAGTTCACTGTTTTATGTAGTTAGCGAACAAGTGAATAATGACACTTAATAGCTATTATCAAAACTAGCTTGCTCAGTATCACCACCAATATCAGGCAATCGTGTGCGTAATTAATTTAGTATCTAACGCGTTGTGTAATTTTGAAATGTACGTAGTGCAAAAATCACTATCGCACGTACGAAATTGTTACTTTCACACATCGACTAATGAGCATTACAACACTATCGGACAAAGGTCGGCTATTGTTCCGGTTGCGTTCATGTTATATTTTGACGGAGATTACACACGTCACGTGTGCTCACGTGTAGAGATTTCCTCGAATGGCTTTGTTTTAAAATTGCATTCATCGTTATAATAATAAGCCATTGCTTGACGACACTGCGATGATTTGGATTATGCAACACTATAACAGGTAATTACCGTTACATAATAGCTAAACTATACCGGCTAAAGTGCAGACGTCTCGTTATGAGATGTGGAAATTTATTGCCAGTGCGAAATAATTGAATAAGTATGAAAGGTTAGTTTATTGCTTTTTACATATAGAACAATTTTTGTATAGATGAGATGAAGATAAATTCATATTTGCGTTTTGAAAATCGTTTAAGTAAACAACTAACAAACATCATGCCTCCGTTCATTGTACTTAAAACTAAATAAAGATGGAACTGCTCATGAACTGTCGTGAATCAGCAATCATCGCTCCATCCGCTCCATAACTCAAAGTAATTCCAATAAAAATGACATCACTCGGCAATACTACCTTACGCGTAGTTGTTTTCTGCACCATATCCTGTGAAGAATTGACACAACAAGATCCAAAAAACAAGGTAGAAATACGATTCGTAATATGAAAAAATTGTGGCCGAAAGGTGAACGCCCCGTTGACAAGTTATTGAAACATTTAAAATTGGAATGTACGTTTTGAGGAGCCTTACATCTCATGTCGCGTTGAAAACATCCGAGCAATATACATGAGAGAAACACACTGCAACATGAAAGGAGCGTATGTAAGTAAACATCGTGGTATTTCCATCTCGAAAACTTATTACAAGTTAGTCTCCACTAAACGGAAACCGTAATAAAATATGTGGGCTTGTAAAGTTCGGTGGACTCGATCAATTTGTTTTAACAACCAAAATAGCCGGGGCTGGTCTTTCCGTCCCGGAGTTCATTTGCCGGGTAAGGGCGAATGAGAGTATATTTATCATCGTTTCTTTACGCGGAGCTAGATGCCGAGTCTCATTTATATGCACTAAGACTTAAATGCATTAACATATTATTAACAAATATGAAAAGATGGCTCCACCAAACCGAACCATTTGAGCAACAAAATATCGTATACAACGTGCACCTGGGTACCCAGACTTCTGAGAATATATCGGATGTATTTCCAAACATATGCTTCCCTGAATGCATCTCATACACGTGTTGAAGCCATTTTGGTGTGACCAACTTTTTCTCGTACAAATGCAATTTATATTGAATTTTACTAAAAATATCTTTAAAAAAACCCTTACACTCGATTATTATTTTGTTTCGAAATTATTTTAAAAACGACATAGATAGATGTTTCTCACAAAAATCTAAATTTCAATACTTGTGCTAGAACAAGATGCGAAAGTTGATAAATGGACAAAGAAACAAATTTATTTTCGCACCACTACTTCCCGAGATAAACGCATTCAAGCAAACAAACCGTGTAAGCTTTATAATTTTAGTATAGATTAGCTCAATTAAAATACTTTTAACAAAGGGTCTTCTAATTTAATGATAAAATTTAATTTCATCGCTAAAAACCTCTCGGCTCCCAGAATCAATTCGGAAGACAATGGCAATTTTAAATTTTCGCCATATCGTCCCGAGCCGTCCGAAGATTTGCTTTATTTTTCTCATTTAGAGGATAAAGTCCTTTCCTTTGTTTTAATAGGTCAAGTGATTTTATCCTCCTTTTTTACATTGGCTTAAGTTATAGTATACACAGAAAGCAAGAAGGAGGACCTTTTCAACCTCTTTCGGGTATTTGGTAAAGGATATTTATTAAAACCATGTTTTAATCTAGCTCATATCATAGAACCGATCTCAGGTTTTTGATCATAGCCTTCAAGGCGTAATTAAAATGAATAAAGGGCGGATTTCTTTTAGCTGACATACACCTTTAGGTTTACTTTGTGCTGATTAATCTGATCCGTCAATAAAGCCGGATGTCAGTCACACCAGCAGGTGCCGCGTCAGGTGTAGCCCTAGACTTTCAGAAATCTTACAAGTTCATAAAGAGGCTAATGTCCGGCAGATGGACTCGTCTTTACGTGTAAAGTGAATCGTTGCGAACGCCCGACATCCAAGGTCGCTCCACAATATTGCAAATCTCAATGCTCGACAAGAATTGTTATAATTGGGACATTCAGATAATTTAAGAGATACACCTCGCTGACGTTCACCCAAATTAAATTAAACAATACTATTCCATTTCGATTATGAACACAAATAAAAGCACGGCAAATAACTCATGTTTATTCAAAATATTGCGCATACAATTAGCACCATATTGACGAAACGTATGACAAACTCGACAAACATCACCCAATTCAAAAGACAATTATGTTTTCCGGGTCAACGGCCGAGCTCGGCATCGCGAAACGATCTTATACCGCAGCTTTGGTGGCAACTTTACTCTACCCATAGACAACCTTAACCTTGATTCAACTTACACAATCCATAACCAACACGAATAGCCAAAGCCAAATAATGTAGAACGAATTAAAATCAAAATCAAATTTCGACTAACTGTTGGGTTTTACAAACATATCAAATGTTATAGGGGGTATTAATTATCGTCTGGCAACCGTGAGGTCACTTCAGCACTAACCTAGACCAAGCAAAGGTCGACTTCTGAGAAACATCAACCTAGTTCCTATACGGCACGTTTATTGGAGGCAATTACATTAATGTTATTAATGCATGTTTTATGCATTGACTGTTAACAGGCCTGAAATTACTTCAATTTGAATTTTAATTGTACGATATGACATAGAGGGCTTTAGTGACGTATAGCGCCATTTAAGTAGTGTTATTGTATGTTTACATCTATAAGGGAACTCAACTATGTTGACTGTTTGGCGTACTCAGAGACGTACATTATGATAAGAACAAGGTGCTATCAATAGCTAATTTAAAAAATCATTTAATTTATTATTTTTAATTTTGAAAGGATAAATGTCCTAAACTCCTGCTTCATTATAACGCTCAACCCAGATACAGTTGTATGATTTAAATATAATGCCATTTCAAAATAAATCTTCTGTGTCGACACTTAAATTACGGAGTCTCAACGAATTAAATTGTAATTCATGTAAATTGTAATTTTCACAATTACTTTATTGGGGACAGTTAATTTATCAGACAGATGTGAAATTTGTACGCTTAAACGAGATTGCCATCTTTCAACGTAAGCTCATTTGCTATTTTCATAACAGACATTTGAATATAGTATCGGCTGTGTGCATAAATATTGAATTGAATGGACTCAACGTTCAATGCAAACCTTCACGGGTTACAGATATGTGCGTTTGTTTGATTATATGCACTTTTGCGCCTATCAAACTATCTATCTAGAAACTACTATCTTTCGTAGTATTTTGGGTAATACAATGCGTCAACCACCAGCAAATATCCCTTTTGTAAAATCAAGTGACGTGATATGTAAATCCTTTATTTAAACACACACACACACACACACACACACACCCACACACACACAGGCACACACACACACACACAGGGAATAAACTCGCAAAAAGTAAAATAAACGTGATATTTAATTATCCCGGGAGGGGGGGGCCTCCCCCAACCAGTTTTTCCTTTCCTTTTTTTTGGGCCGCCCCCCCAAATTTTTTTTATATTTATTTGGAAATAAACATTTTTAAAATTTGACAGAAATTTCAATTTTAATCCTTGGAATGAGTAACAACGTTTATTAGCGTATGTGAGCTAAATTTTTATTGCTTTAAAAATACCTATATACCAAATCCATATTAAGTAAATGAACGACTATTGACGATTATAGCTACTTAATGGCTTATCTTGGAACATCGTTATTACATATCCGAGTATTAATTTATAAGCGAATTCACACGTTAATAAGTTTGGGACACACTATTACATATATGAGCGTACAATTTCAATGTTCGTAAAAAAATTTGCATCTTCTAGATTTGGTTAGCCCCTTCCAATGCTTGATTCAATGTTAATTCTAAGGAAAAGAATTTGTATGAATGGTAAAAGGTTGCTCCCAACGCACAATTGATACTATTCATTGTCACGGCATTACTTATACTTTGCCACAACAAATCAAGTTGCTCCCGGTACGCCGCAGCGCACTTCCCTCACCGCAGAGCTGAAATGTGGTATCGGGGGAATGATTTATTTAACATATCTACGAAATATTTGCATTCTAATCGAAATTCCCATTTAATATTAGCTATATTTAACGTTTGTGCGATCGCTAAACATTGATATTAACGTTATGCGTGCACGAATATCGAAAGCAATAATTAGCAAAACGAATGAGTTGTTTTATCATATATAGACTCGCATAGAATAAAGACAAGATTATAAAAAATAATATGTTTATCTGGAATCCGAAGCACGGACCACCTAACCTGTAAGTGAATCTGCGCTCTCATCCTATAAACCTGATCCATCAGACCGCAATGACTCACCCTTTTTGGATGTTTTATGTTGCCCCAGGTATCGAGGAATTTAAATAAAAAATAAGCAGGTATAAGACGAGCCGAGTCGCGCCTCCGAGGGCTGATTCAACAAACTTCCCGTACATCGGGATAAATTGACACTTCTAAGAAACCCTGTCAATTAATGTGAAAAATGTAAGTACTTTCCCTGACTCGAAACTGAAAAATGTTATTTGCGTTTAATATTATCTTTGTTGTTTCAATCGTCGCTGCTGATCCGCACCCGAAACGTGGACATAAATGGCAATAATAAATCTATTTTTATTCCGTTATACAGTATTTTATTTTAACCTAATTCCAATTCGCCCAAGATAGGATACAGATAAGTACGCTGCCTTAATGGGATAATGAAAATATTTTAAAACGACGCCATTGACGCAGTTGCTTTGTTTACTGAAATAAATATGCAAATGGCTTGCTAATGACAGCACATTGTAATTTCAAGCATGGCCAACTTATCATGGTTTCCGAGGGTCAATGGCTTACCCAACTGCGCAATTTTTAAGAGTGTTGACCCGTTGAGGAATATCTTCGATTTTGCAAGTTTAATAAGACTGGTTATAAAGCTGGGGTCAATAATACGGATCTAATGATATGCCGCATTTCGCGTTCAGATAATCTTGATGTATCAATCGTATGAGATAACAAAAATATAGGTCATGTCATGACAAAATTCTTCAATCATATTAAAACTTCAAGCACCTGTTTGAAATTCTTCACTAAAAACTTGGACCAATTATATAATGTGAAACATAACAAGTACTAAGTTATAGTTGTTGCCATGGTAACAAATACGTCACTAATTGCAAGTTGTGATAAGTCCGCACAGGGTTTGTGCGAAATATTGTGAACTGGAGTCCTGACCCTCCAGCAGAAATAAGTTCAGTACGCAATAAGGCGATCAATTGACAAAGATTAATTTACAGCATTCGAGACATGGGCATGATGCATCCCGTAGCTTTTGGTCCTCTACTGTGTCAGATTATTAGTTCGTCTCATGAATTATTCAGTTTAGATGAAAAGCACGCCTAATGTCCGACGCAGTGGGACCCGCCGCGCACAATACACGAACGTCACATAAAAATATTTAATAACGCTTCTTTACACCCGTGATAAAACATTGGCATTCTAAATTGAGACCTTTTATTATTAGAAATACGATTTTGACAGTCGTAAACGAGCGCCGATCCAGTTATTATATCGGGTTTACGAGTAGAAATACGCGGCACAGAATATAAAGAGGAAAAATTATTTCCAGTGTTGACAAGAATAAAAATTGTAAAATCGTTCGCATTACAAGACCGCAATGAACCAATGCGCAGTCTTCCGCTTTCCGTGTTCAAATGGAGCCAATGTCATTGCCGCTCTCTTAGCAAGGTTGTCGCATACGAAGGCGTACCTCACGCTTCGCATTTCTTTCAAATGCCTTGCAGCAGCATGGTGAGCGCTGCAGGCGGCTCAGCGTAAAGTGGCCGGCATATGGCGTCTGAGTCACGTTTTTTCATCTGTGACGCAGTTTTTCCTGTCGCCCGCTGCGTATGACCGTGACATTTGGTGTCTGACCGATTGTACGGCCTTCGCTGGCGGTCATCAACTCCGCGCGTGAGTCGGTACATTACTCTATGCCGAGTTTTCTCTGGCCGCGTTACATTCGGTGTCTCGCTTGCTCCTATGCAAACGAGCGAGGAGACAAAGAACGCTCGTTACTCTTACAAGTTTTTCGTGCTCAGCTAGACAGGTAAATACGCTGTACCTACCTATTGTGATGTTAATATTTGAACCGAGTACATAATATAGTTGCGGACTCTTTATATCTCAACCATCGGTTGTGCAAATTTTTTGTAAGCAGCGCGTGAACCCATGAGGAAATCACGTAATCTCAACTTATATTCAGCAATTACTTCATTGCTCAACACTGACATCCTGTTTTTAATAGTTTTGAGCTTGGATCCAACAGATCCAGTGGTTTCCGTTCCGACATAAATCACCGAAGCTTTCCCATTTCGTATCAATCAAAGGCTTACATTTCGAGGTTTCTTAATGGCTTGTCTAAACACGACCACACATCTCGAGCGAAGCCATTAGAAGTGTGAAGTTCTGATGTAAAGTTTCAAGTTAGAACGTTATGGTTGTTGCAAGTGCATCGGATATTGTTTATGTCGTAATGAAGCTTTAAGTTAACCAGCAGCAACGTTCTGGCGCTTTTAAGCTATGCCAACGATAAAGTCGGAACGAGTAAAGTTTGTGTCATTAAATTAGCAGTACAAAAGTCATTTCACAAGAGTCTCGGGCTATCTGAACTGTCGACGAGGAAGTAGGTTTGTATCACCAAGGTTAGTAGTGAAGGTAGTACGCATAGTTGAGAAATACCTCTCATTGCTATGCGCCAATTGATCGAGCAGCAAGCATTGTTACGTCGTTATCTCTATGTTGTAATTTAACATACTTTTAGCCGACTACGCTGCAACTCGCATTAGGATGGAAGTAATCTGCTTACAAGACTCAACCTGTCAGCTTTTCTTAGTTTTCCGACATTTGAGCAAGCGTCTACATAAAAGCAGACTATGCAATCCAATAGCTAATTGTAAGCACAAGTTATTTTAAAGTGTATTGAGGTCGCCAATGCGAAGGTCGACCTTGCGTGTTTACAATAGATATTATTTTTATTTAATTACATCGCATATCGTACATTTTGAACACGCCTTGAAGTAATTGCTAATATGGGACAAATTAATTACAAAATTAACCATGTCATAAAGAAAAATGTTTTCATATTGCACGGATTTTAAGAGTTAATCTATATTTATACCCGCCGCTGCTAAGTTTATTATGCGCAATGTTTTCTGATTATCCCGATTCGAAGCAAAAAACAAATATTCTTGGCAACATTCACACAACGCGCCCGTGGTAAAATAAAAACAGACGCCCATCTACGTAGCATATGAATTTTAAATAGGAACATGTTAATGGAGGATTATATTGTAAACATCGCATTGTATTTGTTCAACAGCATGAAAATTTCGAAACTACATACTTCGTTTGAGGGCTCAACATCAAAGGCACAAAATACACTAAAAATGGCGTTTGGAGCATTTATTTTTCATAGGTACCTATTTCATGTAGTACTCGTGTTTAGATACGTCAAACTAAGACAAAGGTTAGTAGCGCTGGAACATTTACGTTTTTACTTAAGGGCAGCACTGATCTAGGTTTCTCAAGTCATCAGTACACTTCTTTCGCAGGGTCAGTTTTGTTACTGAATTAGTGCTTGACTCATTGAACGCAGTTAGTCACAGAGTTCTTTGTTTTGTCGCTTCCGATCCATGTTGATTCATTATTCCGAGTACAGAACTTGAAAACTCTGGAAACTTCTATTACTTATGGACTTGTTCCTTTATAGTATTTGAATAGTGATACAGTCTATTCGCCAATATAAATAATACTATCGAGAGATAATCAAAATAGTGGCAACATTTTGGCAGAGATTGAATACCCGCAGATTCTTGAATTTATTAACGGCCGTTTGGAAAAATAAAGACAGACGCGGGTCACCCCAACGCACTATAATTGAATGATTGCCAGTAATTACCCCAGACCCTTCGCTGAATGTCTGAGGATGTGGTTTAGCCGCAACTCATGGGAAATGGTTATAGGAACTCCGCCTGATGGCTAATTACCATGGGTTACGTAATGTCATACTCTGCGCCATTTTGAGTCTACGATTACCCAGCGTTGCTTTATGTAATTATTACATAAAAACATTTTATATTTAAATATAAGCCCTTAACCTAACAAAAAAAGCTACGTCGCATATTTTTTACTCATGCTATCATATTGGTTTACGACTCATGCAAAATACTTGTACAATAATAATACTCGTGACATAAAATACACAATATCATATTCCCGATGAAATTGTGACGTCTGCGCGTTGAATCTTCGTATCTTTACGTACCGAACATTAAATTACCATTAGCTTGAACATTCTCGACAGCTAAAAAGATAAAAATATTAAAATAAACCCATTAAAAATATCGTACCGAAAATGTCACAATGAATCATTGTGGAAGGTCAGTAACACCGATCTGGCAGCCGGCCGAGAGCGATCCGGAGTCGAACTCGCGTCCCCTGCCACGGTCAATCAAAATGCCACTTAACCTTTTAACCTTAAGAGTCCAATTTAGAATGGCACATCAAAAACACTGGATATTGTGTACTAGTAGGTAACCTATTTAAACGTATTTTCTACTTTATTTAATCGAGGTCCGCTTTTATTAATCGAAACGTTTGTTAATAAAACAATATTCAAACGAGTTTTGAATCGCTTTCTATAGAAATATCCGATTGGTTTGGAAAACCGCAAGCAAAGTTTTTGTTTGTACAGTTTTTCTTTTGATCGGGAATTCTATGGGAGTGTATCGGATATTCAACAGAGCATCTTTTTGTAAAATCCAACGCAATCGCATTTCGATATACCTTGTTGAATGGTTAGAAATAGTAAGCTAAAAAACTCTGGAGCATCCATTGGGCGAGATACGAAGGCTCGATATTCTAATACTTAACGATTTTACAGATTTTCCCTTTTAAAACCAGTTGCCATAATTCTATTCATATCCAACTGTCACTCAGCGATAACACGTACAGGATTTTAACAAAGGTGAGCTTTTATATTAAGTAAGTATTAGTGTAATTGACAAAAAACAAAAACAATTGAAGGCGTCAATTTCAAATATGTACAATATCTATTCACCTCAGTCATTCAATTAACCGCCATTAGTTTAATAATCGCATTGGAGTCGAACGAATTGGTAAAACGTTTACTGGTGCGAAAAAAAACCGAGACAACTATGAGGCAGGGTTGAGTGTATCAAGTGTGAATATTTTTTCTACAGCTTGGATCCCTTAGCGTGTTCATTACCTTGTCTACAGCCCTAGCCACTACAAAATTGCAGGTGAGGAGATACAAGCTACAGGGTTTAATCGTAAAACATTGGCCTGACACAAACGCGTCTATATCTTTACAGGCGTTACTACCTTAAAGCAAACAAAACCCAAAAATAACGATTTCATAAACACATCAATTCCATACAAGAGCAAGAGGGACGGAAATAAACATCGCGATCTTCCAAAAATATCGCTCGTCCCTTTCCCTCTCGACTGGTGAAAGTGAAACAAGAATAGATTTCCGTGAATAGTTTTGTGTTGAATACCAAAGTACCTGCCGTAAAACTGATCCAACAACTGGAAGTTCGGATTTAATCATCACTTAGCATAAGCTCACTCATGCTACAATTCTGACATTAATTGTGAGGCATTAACTGGACAATATGAGCATGTACCTTAAAATAATGTTTAATTCGCGTTCCTTAAGCACATTTATATTGGCCTGACTTAAGTACCATTATTGCGTAACGCGTGGGAAACAAAAATATTCCGATTTCCTTTTGTGTTAAAAGGCGTGGCCGTTTTTTATAACTTGTTGAACCAAGACGGTTTCCTTTATAGATAGGTAGGAAACATTTGAGTTTTGAAATGAATACAGTATTATATTCAAAATGCTGGTGTATATGTTAGAAATAGTATAAAAAATCTTAAATCTTAAAACTTAAGTTATTAAAATTGATACAATATGTGCACCATTCATAGTCCTGACAAATTAATATTGCACAAATTATAAATATTTATTGAATAGAAGGGGCATATCAATACTCAATTAATTTTGACAAGCTAGTGCTGCAATCAGAATCAACACTTTGTTTAAAAAAACTAAGCAATATAATAAATAAAACACAAAAATGTATTCAAATAATAATACAGGAAACAATTCCTTTATAATTTAGTTTATATTTATATTAGTTTTATTCTTAATGATAACTTTAATCAGATCATTTTAATAGTTTTTTATTGCATAAGATAATTAATGAATTCTGGAAATGTTTATCAAATAATAGGGTGTCTATCTAGATTTTAGAATGTCGGGTTATTTAAGTTCTGATCATGTAATGTCAATTAAATTTTGACAACATATTGGATACAGTAGTAGTACCTTTTTGAATAGAACTAGATTGCAATATAAAAGTTCAGAAGTTAATCTTTGTTAACCTTACACTTGGTAGTTTATAACCATATGTTTCAAAAACCTTTCTCCTAGTTTGAATTCTTTAAACTGCTAAATAATAAATGTAGTATGTCAATTCAGTTGAACAAATCAGCAGTTTATGATTAAATTGCACAATACAATGCGATTTGTTAATTTTCGTCTGTCAAAGCAAAATTATTCATGTCATTGTCTATAGGTATAGAAATTGCAAGCGTGGCCAGGCTTACGTGAGCGGCCGCAGGCTGTTTCATAATAATTCGTAACATATAAGACCTACTTTTGAGCCTGAGATTAGAATGACAAGCGCAACAGGTAACCTTTTTCTTCAAATCTTGGTAGAAAGAAGAAGATATCTCAATGTCATATGTCAATGTACTTCCAGGAAAACGAACCGTTTTATTAAAGAAATATTAAAAATTTCATACCCGAAACCGATTAGCATTTATGCAATACTTAAACTTGGCATTTATAGACAAAGGCACGATAATCAAATTAATCATAATTGCATGCTTCTAAAATTATAATCGCCATCCATAAACCGGCTTACGTAAGACTTACAAGTATACAGCAACTTTTACGAAAAACATTACCTACAATAAATCTAAATGGAGGTCACTGACCTAAAATGCGAAAATCCGCACATTTATTCACATCGTTGAAACATAAAGTATGATAAAATCTCGGCAAAAAATGAAATATCAAATATTAGTCATCTGTTTAAACGTGGCGACCGTTAAGACATTTGAAAATACATACCTGTTTCTCGATTGAGTTACAAGATCACCTTTTCACAAACTATGCCTTTGTTTCACTAACGGCTCCCGAAACCGTTCAGATTATCTGGAAATAGAAACGTATTTTATTAGTGCGGCGTCCTGAGCACAAACAACGTTTTTGGACCTACGCAACGAAACCAACGGTTGTAGGTAATGAAAATTGTAACCGCCTTGTGCACAAAAGGGATACGCACCGACAAAATACACGGTAACAGGAGTTTGGTTCACAATGCACTGTAGAATAGCCGGAGTAACTAGTTTATAATTCCGATTGTATCGCACTAAACAAATATGAGACAACCAGCCACAGCGACGCTCGGCACGAGACTGAGCGACACTAGCGCCCCTCGCCGAGCCGCCCCACGTTTTGTTCGTGTGCGCGGCTGTATCTGTGAGGGTGCGCTCTGCGCCCCGACAACCGTTTATTTATTTTCGTATATAGAATGAATACTCCAGAGAGTGCATTCGTCGGGTCGAATTAAAAACTTGAAAGAGGTTTAGGTAGGGAAACATTCAGCGGACGTGTATCACAAGGATGCCAGTCGAGCGCCTCTTTATAAATGGCCGTGAACTGGCAGCGTCAACCGCGGTCATTGCCACGGGCACTGGTATAAAAATACGTCACAGAATCGTTCTACGTTCCATCATTTTCAAGTTACATGTTATACCTAATTTAAGCTATGATAACATCACAATGACGGCTTTTTATTATCACGACTTTGAAATAAAGCTAAACCAAATACAGGCACATACACTTCTGGGTATAGGTTAGTACGGCTCGGATATTTTAAAATCTTATACGTATCTATACCCATTTTTAATCTGTGTGATAAAAATTCGTTACAGGACGTGACATTTATTTGTTCATTTGTATCTACGTGACGTTCCGATTCGCCGTAAATTATCATTTTTTGAAATATTTCAAATGCAACTAAAAATATTTTATTTATTGCCGATATATCACGGACGGCGTTTTTAATGTTTTATATGTCAGATTGTATAATTTCTTATCTATCTGATTTATCATAATATCTTAACTACATATGTCTGTCTAACAGACTACAGATTATAGTTTACGTGAATCTAACTTGTAACACAGATTATATAGTAATGAGCTATACAATTCGACACCTTTGTTTTTTAAAGTTACTCTGGGCAGTAAGACAATATTATTATATTTTGTTTTAGTATGTCAATCAGCGCTGCTAATTGGGAGTCGAGAATGAGAATATTTCTATAAATAAATAACCAATACCCATTTTTATTTTACCGCATCGCTTTTCAAATGATGATTTAAGGGCAATTTTTATGTAAGGATTTACACTGTCCGGAAAACATAGTATGCCTTTCGTGGAATTTTATTTTTTAATCGCTTTTAAAGCTGACAATTACCACATATTCTTCGCTTTAAGTACGCCGAATCTATTATAATATAAACGCAACAGGGTTGACAATTACCGTGAAGAGTTTTCTATCCATAAAATATATGTAAGTAGTTACACACGGTATTTTTATAAAATTGAACATTTCAGACTAAAGTATCATATAACTATTTATTTTTATTATAGAACCTTCTAAATTTTTTATATATAGTTCAATCGTTTAAAAACATTTAGAAATATGCGGCATTTTAATGTTTTCATACAATATTAAATGAAGGACAGATGATAGAAGAACAATACACAGTCTATTTATTGAAGTTGCGTAAACTCAATAAGTGGAATTGCCACCTCTAAACCTAAAACCAAAAGATAATGTACCAATCAATATTTAGTTCCGACCTTCTTAAAAGAGGATTACACTGAATGCCTTCGCCTTATCTTATCCATAATAATAAGAATTTTCCCAATCCTGGCAGACTCGAGCGAAATCTTGGGCTTTTACATCTAAATTGTCGATGCTGATTTCGGGCTAAGTTTATTAAGTTAGTTAAGTAAAGAGCGTGATTTCAAACTTGTGCTTTAGATAGAAACGGTCTTTCTAATCGTGGAACTACTGTAGTTGATGTATGTAGCATATGTATATTGCGAAAAACAAATAAATGGCACCTAAATAAATATTACCTTATTTTAGTCAAACCCCAGATAATCAATATATTTTCTACCAGTTCCACTAAAAGATGAACCATATACAATTCGGTTCAGGTTGACCACTGCCCAATACTGTCTAGTTCAATAAGATATTAAAACTTTAAAAAAATGTGTACATCCGCATCAACTTCGAAGCGTACATTTACCATAAACACTCTCTTAGTAAAATACTTACTTCCCATTAAAGAAGCTTTTAGGTTCCCGAACGTTAAAATCAAATTGTCTGCGCTACCCTTTTGTAGGATCCCGAATTTTCCAAACGCGTTGATGACTACCTCTATGAACGCCTAGCAACCAATCCTTTGTCCTTGTTACAAACAAAAAACTACTTTAATTGAATACAATAGGGTGAATTCTCCCGTGAATGAGACACAAAAAGTTGTAGTGGTACTTATGAGGAAATGGGCCTTACGGCGTGGCAATAAGGGCGGTTGGAGGCCTGGATAGGGGTTAATCCAGACGGCTAGACGGCCAGACTGGGGGATTTTGAACTTGCCTATACATGTAGGAAGTGCAGTGCAGGGTGACAGATGAACGGTGCAATTTAAATCAGTCTGAAGCCGAAATTGTTTTAAGCAGTTTGTTTTCAAGTTTGATCGTTTATATTTTTATCTTAAATTGTAGACGCTACAGTGAGTTGGTGCGATCACCAAGAGCGAAACGTAATAGGTGTGTAACGGATAAGTTTTATTTATTAGTGATAGTTATTTTTCCATAAAGGATATTAGTATAGTATTCGAACTGGTCTGCGACAAATTAAAGAAGCGAGGGAAATACCCCATTTGTTTTTATCGTAACACGATTACGTCATAGGTAATGGAGCCAAGTCGAAAATCTTATCTTTACATGCTAATGAACGATAAAGATTCCAAACATTAGATAATTTGGTAATTTTCTTTTGTACGCTCAGAATTCTTTTTAGCACCGAAACGGAAACATGCAATTTATTATATAAAATATTTACCGCGCACTTTTCCAATTGCACTACGTAAATCTAATTTTACAGGCCTAACCAAAAATATGTGTAATGGTTTCGCAACACATATATTATTTTCTGTATATAAGTAAATTAGCAGTATTATTAAGGTTAATTTCAGTCCACCCACTCGGGTCTTGAAATTATATTTTTCAGTGTATTTTCGGTTGCTAGGATTCGTCGCGGAATTTTCTTTCATCGCCAGTATTTCGCAAATAGATAGAATTTCACATTTAGAAACTCACGCGTAATTGAAATTTCGTTTAAATTTAGAAATTAATAACTTTAAAGTACACAGCAATAAATCTCAGAATTTCGGGGCAATTACAATCGTAATAAAGTGCGCGTCAAAGCTTTTTCAGGTGACTGTACTTGGGAAGGCCCTTCAATTCTTAAATCCACAGGTCAACCGCCAAGGGAGCATAAATCGTAGTGAACTAAAGGGCCATAAATACACCTGCACTGGGACCAAAGATTTACTGCTCATCTACTTTGTTTTTTCGTATAGTGTATTATTTAGCAAAATAAAACTATGTAGTACCACACTGATACATCCGCTGGAATTTTAAGAGACATGACTCAAGAGTAGTTCAGCCGAATTCGAGCTAAATTGATCTAATCATACTTTAATTGACGACATTTGACGCTTAGGCCCGTGCACAAACTTATAGGTGGGTTAAATATAGCGTACACTGGAAAAGTTACTGTGCCAGTTATTTTTAAACATAACTATTACTTAATCGTACTTTCCTTTTTTAGCGTACGTTTAATTATTTATTTATTTATCTTTGATTTTGTATGTGTGTAACTATGATAGTGTTTATGGCATAATGTTCTAGCGATAATCCGTTGACTAAAATCTCCTCGAGGGTAATGTTTACTTTGCATGTTCAGTCAATAGAAGCACACATTTTCTATAAACGCAAAGGAGCTTATAAATAAGCATCAGTAAGCTGTGAGTCAGGAGAAAAACAAAAAAGCATTCTCCGCGTTCATATCGAGCAGACATCGAACCTGTGACCTTGCATACCGATGCCATGTTAACATTATCGGGGCTACGGCTTTAGTTTAAGAGATCACACAGCAACTGAATAATTGAAATTGAAAAATAATTCGTATTTAATTCTTAAAAGTGTTTTAGTTACTAAACAGTCTCGGCGATAATGTTATCCATTTTTAAATAGGTTTTTGTATACTATAATCATTTCAAGTGACTTCTACGTATTGCTATTAAAACAATATTGGAAACGAATCGTTGGCATGTAATAATAAATAATAGTAACACTAAAATTAATTAAACATTATAGATCAACTAGCTGACCGGACAAACGTTGTTTTGCCATTCATGTGATTTTAATTTTCCATAAATAAATAAAAAAATAGGGGTTGATCGTAGAGGAGTGAAAATTTAGGGTTGTATGTATTTTTGTACGCTGTGTCATAAAAAATTTTGCCCAAAAATTAAAAAATATATTTAGGGGTGGACTACACTTAACATTTAGGGGTATGAAAAATAGATGTTGGCCGATTCTCAGACCTACTCAATAGGCTCACAAAGTGTCATGAGAATCGGTCAAGCCGTTTCGGAGGAGTTCAAGTTCGAACACCGTGACATAAGAATTTTATATATTAGATAAAGTGTACCATATCTTGGCCTATATAATATAATTTTTCTCTTTGTAATAAATGTCGGCATTCTTAGTATAGTTCTAAGCACCCTATCAGTCTTCAGATGTATTCGTTAACGAACTAATTTGTTACCGACGCCCAATTACGGCGTCACCTAATAAAATATGTTAAATACTTGAGACAAATGATAGGCGATTCTTTAAAGTCTTTAGGATCATTAAAGCGTTGGAATAGTAACTGGACGATGACTTTACATTCGTTAATATGTTGGGATAAGGTATTCCGATGCGTTAAGGTTATTGCTGCGGGATTTGTTAAGTGGGTAGCTGGTCTGTTGCATTGACTTAAGAATTTAACCTTATATTACTTAAGTCTTTTAAAAGTATATATTTTTTTTTGTTAAAACAACAACAGAAATACATAATCTGTAAACATTTCATCAGTCTATCATATATCTAGGTGAGCCAAATTCATCAATAAATAATTTAACATTTTAGTTAATAAAAAAATATTGAAGGTTACCAACGATTGGAAATGAAAGAGTTTACAAAACTACAGTTTATTCTTAATATAGCCGTAATTTTGAAATTCAGAGACTAAACAGATATAAGCTATACAATGGACGTAGATGGAGTAAATAAATATTCTGAATAGACACCTTCACAAAACAACGAGCACGACCAGTTCCATATGTAAATAAAATAATGCGAAGACTTGTGAAATGTGCAATATCCTCTGAATAAAACTTGGTTAATACCAAAAGCTGCAATTTGCAAACACATTTCCATTTCAAATGAGGACAAATAATTGGACGAGCGACGTCGCGTGATGAAATGGGGTTCCGCTGCGTTGAGGTTTGTTACTTTGTTTGGAATTGACTATGCAGTTAAATCCACTTAGAGTACTTTAAAATATGTTCGGAAATATAGGAACGACAATGTATGTGATATACGAACTCCCATTGTGATCCACTAGTGGTTTTCGCACCCCTCCGCATCACCCGACCCCGGGACTACGCCGCGCCTCACCGCGCCAACTTCATTAGGAGCTGGAACGATGTACCACCAGTCGCTGGTGCTGCGGGGCGTCCTCCCTCACGCACTGCATGGGCCGCTCCAGGCCTAACCCAACGATCACCCAGCCATCGAGCTGGGTGAGCCCCGACAACTCCCGCAAGCCTTAAGTCTTATGGGGTCGCCACCGAGACTGTGCGGACGGAAGCAACGTACCTGACTCTCGGTGTCATTTGATGCTCGGAGTATATAAAAAGATAACTAACTGTAATTGTATAAAATTCAGTTTCAGTAAGATAAAAAAATTCACCGAAACTGTTGTTGAGTTAATTGAAACTAACAAAGAAAATGTAAAAAAAAACAACGGATTTCAATTATTTTATAAATTTAATTATAGTCTTAACAGGGTGTATTAACTTTATATTTAGTTGTGGTATCTTGATTGTAAGATTATTTAGGTCAGAAACTACTCACCAGCAAGTTAGTTACGTAATAAGTAGTTTGCGATTGCATCTAGAACAAACGCTTGATTTTATATTAATATAAAAGTAGGAACAACATGGTCACTTGTGTTGATCTCTTGAATTCATATTTAATTATAGATGTAGTGGTCATTTTTCCAAGCGTCTTTGTTTAGCTTATAATATATAGGCAATGCTTTAAGCATGACACCGAATCAATTATGTATTAGATTTAAAAAACATTGTACTTGCCGTTGGATGTCCTCGAATAAATAAATAAATATCCATAAAACATCTGTTGAGCTTTGATTACTTTACTGTTAAGTAATAACTAGGAATAATGTTGAAAGAAGAAGAAGTCTGGGGATATGATTTATACAACTTTATGGTTTTTGTCGAACATCACACCAAAGACCGTTAAACACATTTCAGTTTGTATTATGACTAAATATAATTTCTCCTTCGATAATATCAGGTAAAGTGCATCAGCGTTGTTTTCCCCGGTCAGTTTAATTAAATCGATACACAATTTATTTAAAACTTTAATATCGAGTAAGGAAGTGGCCACTGCTTTTGAAGATTTTTTTTCAAGCATACCAGCCACAATCACGAAGACTCTAAATTCTTCGCCTGATGCTGCCTTATTGTGTTTAGAGAAAAACGTCCCTAGATGTCCGAAAAGGTTTAAGTTTAGCTATATCAATAGCAAAGACATTATAAGAACATTCAACGAGCTTAAAGCTTAAAATAAAAAAACCAAAGACCTCTGGGGCGTTTCTGTCTTTATTCTAAAATCAGTAATTGATGTAATTAGTTCAGAACTAGCATTAATATTCAACAAATGCATGGATTGTGGAGTTTTCCCAGATAAGATGAAATTAAGTAGAGTCACGCCTTTATTCAAGGCAGGTTGCACTTCAGATCCTACAAATTTTAGACCGATATCCGTGCTGCCTGCGCTGAGTAAAATTTTTGAAAAGATTCTGCTTGATCAGTTGTCAAATTATTTTGAATCCAATAAGTTACTGCATAACAGACAATACGGTTTTTCAAGGGGGGGCCCCACGATCGATGCTGGTGTAAAATTGATTACCGATATATTTGACGCATGGGAAAACTTTCATGATGCGGTTGGCGTCTTTTGGAGACCTGTGCAAAGGCCTTCGATTGTGTCGATATATAACCCTGATAAGGAAGTTACGACATACGGGATTGACGACAAGGCAGCTGATTTGCTTCAATTGTATCTAGGAGGAAGAATCCAGAAAGTAATATTAATGGAGTTACTTCATCGGGTCACAGTGTGTGTGGGTGTTCCACAAGGCTCGATCCTTGGACCTTTCTTGTTTCTTGTGTTTACATTAATGATCTCCCATCTCTTCAAAAGAGCTTGGAGAAATACTATTGTTTGCTGATGATACTTCACTCTTATACAAAGTTGATAGAAAGAACCAAAGTATTGATACGATAAACAATGCTATTTCTTTAGTGGTTAACTGGTTTAACCTAAATAATTTAATGTTAAATGAAAAGAAAACCAAATGTGTACGATTTAGCAGCATGTAATAAACACCGTAATACAGCCAAATTAAAAGTAAAAGATGGGGAGATAGATTATGTAGACAGCACTGTCTTCTTAGGTATAACATTGGATTGTAAACTTCAGTGGGGGGCACACATAGAAAATCTCTAAAATGGTTTGTTTTTTGCTGCCATGCAGTCAAGAAAATCCGCAGCCTCACCGACCTTACACAGCCAAACTAGTCTATTATAGTTTTCCACAGTGTAATGTCTTATGGCATTCTTCTTTGGGGTAATGCTGCGGAGGTTCAGACTATATTTATTTAACAAAAACGGGGAATTCGCGCGATTTGCTGTTTGCCCCCACGGGAGTCGGGGCGAGAGAGATTAAGGATTTAAATATTATGACGCTTGCTGGTCAATATATCTATGAAAATATCATGTATGTTAGAAAACACATAAATCGTTTTAGTACTAATTGTGACTTTCATCAATATAATACCCGAAATAAAAACGATTTATGTGCTAAATCCACAAGACTGCATAAAATAAGCAATTCATTTCAAGGAAATGGTGCTCGCTATAATAATAAAGTCCCAAGCAAATTCCGAGATCTGTCAATAAACAAATTCAAAAATATTATTAAAAGAAAATTGATTGCTAAAGCCTATTACAGGACCGCGATTTCTGAATGACAGAAGTGCTTGGGACTAAATTGCTCTGTTCTAAAAATTAAAAGTTGTAAGCAGTGATCAAAAAAAAAAAAAACCCGGAGGGGAGTTTCTTGCTTGTTCTTCTCAGACTCGGGCGCGTTAGTGAACAAGCCTATAAATTTAGTTTTAAGTGACGTGCAAAGGTGATCATGTAAAGATCCTATTTGAATAAATAAATTTGACTTTGACTTTGACTTATATTATCGATAAATTGAGTTTAATTATCCGACAGCGGACTCACTACGCTCTAAGCGAGCATTGTACCCGCATAAAAATTGTATTAACCACCCAGTGTGTTAAATAAAATGATTATATCTATATTTTTATAGACGTATAATTGTACTGTTTACTTTAGGGCCTATTAAAAAGCTTTTACTATTTGAGAGGGATAAAAATAGGAGAGGTTAAGGTTCTCTATGTATTAGTCTGTATCTCTAGAAAACATCTTACATTTCTTTAAAAAATGTAGTCGATTATTCAGCTTAGTCCTCCACAATTTATGCAACTTATTTAGTAGATAGGATAATGAACTCTTACATTGCCCCAAAACGATATATGTTATTTTAAAAATTATTTTTAAATTGATGACTACACGCTTATATCTAGATACAAATTATCTAAATCTTTAAGGGTATAATTGACCGCTAGTATTATTAGTTACTTATATATTTATTAAGCAAAATATATTTATTTTGTGATTTTTCTTTAGCGAGAGTGTGAAATCCATCATGGTGAAAATGTAGGCAGTAGCTAATATTTAATGAATAATAATGCTTCATATCTCACGAATAAAATAGACAAAAAAAATCACGCAAATATGTATTTCAAACATTAAAAAAGGTATACGATGTACGTCACCTATCCAGAGCAAACATCCGTCGTTTTTCCGTTAAAAAAAATCTAAAAAAAATGTTCGAAATTCAGAAACAAAACTAACGCGGGCTTGGGCGCGTTCCGGACGACCGCGTGTCCACACCAACTGTGCGTCCAACTATGAATTGTAGTACAGGGGTTGCTTCTCTGTGGACAAAACACTTGTGATCCATTTGAATATAGAACTATCATATTCGCCATTTTTCTGAAAAAAGATATTCTAAGCTATTTTAAAATGGCGCTTGCTTGGTCGATCTTTAGTTCGATGTTATTATATAGTACCATGTTTATCAAATATAAAATATTGTTTTATACTGTAATGTGGCGGCCACGATGATATAATCACGATGATTGAAATAAGTAATTAGCCGCCACTTAATAATTTGAAATAGGTCAACATCGAATCAGTGGTTTGTGTCATGTAAACGTCTGTCTGGTCAAATTAATTATGCGAGTGATTTGTTCATTATTTCTTAGTATTTCTTCCTAAGCTTCTCTTTGTATAATATTATTCCGCAAGGCAAATGTATCCACATATTAAAAAAATATTATTTAATACCTACGTATATAAGAGTATTTATGACCTGTTTATTAACTTGGTTGACACAACTCTTGGTCTATAAACAATGTGAACTTTTCATTTGAATAATTTCGTACGTGAGTCTAGTCGAGACGAGCTTCACGTTGGCTTCAACAAGCATGAATTTTGGCGTTAAATAGGTCGCGGATATTCCTTCGCATTTCCTCAAATTCTGTTTGGTTTTCAACTGCTGTAATTGTAAGTTTAAGGGTCACGTGTTGACTTTAACGCCTGTGAATGTTGGAAAATATTACTCGTAGTCTAATTTAATCCTGATGCAGTGCAAAGATCAAAAGATTATATTGCATATAGCACCGACAAAACTGTACAAGTTTTAGGTAGATCGTTTTAAGAGGCAATTTTTTCTTATTAATTTGAACAGTCATCTATGTTTCCGCGTGATCAGGCATAGTTAATGTAGAAATTTTAATGACAAATGGCTATAAAATTAGGGTTCCGTAGCGGGTGGGGGTCACGCGCCGCTGACTCTAATATTAATGTGAGGGAACTTTTAGATTGTAATTACTGGTAGGCATAACATAGACATGACCCTAATATTTCTAAAAGCAGTAATAAACATTCACATTTCCATGGTATTCCACTTAGTTTATGAGAGAAATAAATTTTTTAATTTAATTTTAGAGGAAAGACAATCTTGCAATCTACGTAGATTCGATTTATTTGAATTAAAAAGCTATATAACGCTTTGGGCTTGTCCATAGACATATCGCTTGGTCAACGATTTGAAAGGCTCCCACGAAGGTCAATGTCAAAACAATAGTAAGTGATGCCGTGACTTCGGCCGAGTAATACAGAGCTGTTCTGTAGCTGTCATATATAATACAAAATTTACATGGCAAGTGACTAATATTCTATTTCTTATTGTCTTTTATTGACATAACTGTTACTCATTTAAAGAAAAACACTTTATTATCGGATTTAAGTTATGTATTTTTGCAAAATTTAATTATATTTTATATTATTTTAAAATTTTCCGACCTTTCGCGTACTTTACAGCGTGCGTGGTCACGGTCGACTGAAAATAAAAGGTGTTGATTGTCAAAATAAGTGGCACAGCTGCAGAGAGGTTGTGTGTTATATGTATTTATTGCCCCGGAGTTGGTATCGACTAAAACCGGAAGTATTTTTGGCTCATGGTGTCCTCCATTTTCCCGGATTGTTTTTCGTGAGAAAAATCTCAATCTCAAACTAAAAAATTTAGATATTATTGGATCCCAGGTGTTTTATGGCAAGTAATTATAGTTTGAATTACCTTCATAGAATGGTTGGTTTTATATTAGTTTTCGTTTATATACAGTATATTATACGTTAATTTAGTATGTATAGCCGATATAAACATTTGAACATTACAATTAAATCCGATATGGTCTAGTGGCTAGGATACCTGGCTCTCACCCAGGAGGCTCGGGTTCGATTCCCGGTATCGGAAAACATTTTGCCAAATTGGTTTTCAGTATTTTATTTTCAATATTTTTTTAATGTTATATATCGTACGTACGTAAAGTGATCGAATTAACTTTTATTTTCTTTTTTTATATAAGGACGTTTGTTAAAAAAAATCATACTTTTGTTAACATTTCGCTTGAATTATTTGTGTGTCAACTAAATATTTACCGTGTTAAATTATAATCAATTTCTCAAACGTATTTTGAAATTAGGTGCTCCCGAAAGGACTTCAGTATCTACATACCTGCTTAGAATCTAGATCTCCTGAATTAATGATAAGTCGCCAGACCGCTTGACAAGATAGTCTCTCTTAAATGGAATATAGCCTACGCTCGTCGGACTGAATATATTACATTAAAACCTCAATACATTTCAGCACATCTTAAATGCGTCGTTTACATTATACAACTTGTCTTCAAATTAATCTATACTTGTATTATAAGTCTGTAGTTTGGTTGAACTTACTAATGTCAGAAACATAGTAGGTACGTCATATAATGAAAATTATTCTAATAACAGCGAAATGTACACGGATAAAGTACGGAGAATATTATATATGTATGTATTAATATTTTAAAATTCGATTTGTTTGAAAATATTTTAAATAAAAAAACCTACAAAAAATCAAGACGTATGTAAGTATGCTATAGCGAGCATTTTTAATTAATAATGAATTTAATTAATTTATCAAAACATGCCTAATTTATGATATTATCAACGTATTATGAACTGTACATGTGAATGCCTAAATAATTATTTTAAATACGAAGTAACAAAAACGAAATTGCACTTTGGTCAATTACTATTCTTGCCCTATTTCGTATACCGAACAACGCAAACTCGTAACTAAAAGCAAAACTCCCGCCAATTCTACCGGCACAGATAATAAAGAGGGACGACATTCCCGCGAATATGAAGAGGTATTCATGCAAAGAGTTCCGTTATTTTTTTTAATTTCATCCTCTTTGTTCGTAGGCGTGAGCGGGTTGATAACGTATCCTTTTAGAACATTTCCATGACTGGGAATGTGTTTTATTTTCATATCGTTGACAAATATAGCTTTCATAATGGGTCACTTATGGAGTGTTCCTTACTTTATTCCATTTGATAAACAGTTTAGTTACCTCCAACTAGTTTTTTCACTCGAAAAGCATCGTCGTTTTTTTATTTAACATAACTTTGGTCTGCTCCGGTTGTGATTTGGATAGTCTAAATTTACTTTCACTTTTCGTTGCATTGCTGACATCATATTTAAATTTATAAATGTCGTGCCAGCCCCGATTCCATCACACACTCACTCGCTCATTCTTAAGGTACTTCCTGAGGAAAATGAATCTTTGATCTTCTTCGATCTCTTGGAAATCTTCAATTCAAAATACCTTTCAAATTAGGTAAATACATATGAAATATAAAAATACACTACTCACGTTTACTTACAGTTTGAATACACAATATTACATTTCTTGAATATTTGTCAGCGTGTCTCTATGTGTAGAGCATATCTCTATGTAACGGAGTATGAATTCACATGTTAAGCTCATTGGAAAATTCGCAACTCGAAAACTGTAACCAAACATTTAGTAAATTAAATATTAGTCGTGATTGATTGATATGTACGTAAAAATTTATTTCCCTTAACAATTCAGGCATTGTAGTCATATCTATAGCTCTCTCAGTTGTGTTAGAAGGAATTAAAATAAAAGCTTCTTCTACAAAAATATTAACAAGTTACTATTTTAAGCTAACTTTTACTAACTTCTAACATTAGTACATTCCTTCCTAGTTTACCAACATTAAGGTTTTTCGGCCCTCATTAGTTCTGAACCCATATTGAATTAAAGGCTAAACAGTTTTTATCGAACGTTTGAGTTGCAAAAATTTGACAAACTTCTCAAGCATAACTGGCTCACCTGGAATTCGCGAAATTGCGACTGCCTCTTTATATCACACAGATTAACAAATAATTGAAATCAAATTGAAGCTGATCCCCGTGTAATGAGTATGTCTGCTTGTTTTAATTAAATTAATAACATCGGCATCGCTATCCAGTTTCGTATTAATTAACTAACGTAAACATTACGCGTTTCGCTTAACTTTTTGTTAAATTAATATTCTAAATAAATTATTACAAAATACAATTTATAAATTGAACACAGGTATGAGAAGAACTAGTTTTGTATTTTATAGAATACTTATATGCCAGGAAATGGGTAACCTAAAAGACTTAGTATCAGATGTGCAGATTACATAGCAATGCACATTTTATTTTTAAAGATCGCATTATTCGCTGAGAGCGACCTCAAGGGATTACGCGACGTACGAGAATGATACTTATGTTCGAGAGACATTGTAATTGTTGTCTTTCAGAGGTGAATTATGCATTTGTTACATTAGCTATGGCACAACCATCATGCATTATAAATTCAAATATTTAAAACCTAATATTTCAAAAGCATGATTTATAATTCTCAATTACAAATACCATCTATGTTCTATCAGATTATGTCGGTCATAACTTCAATTAGCAAGTAAGTCTAATCAGGATACAAGAAAAAGGTCATATTATCTGTTAATATGACTGAAAATCAGGTTTAAAGCAATGTATGTTACTCGTGAAAGTGTAAAAGGAAATTATATAGAGGTTTATTTAGCCGTTGCAGCTCGGCAATTAAATGAAACCACAGTTTATGCCATTAAGGTATTCACAAAAGCCTTTCTATGCCACTGGTGAAATTAGATAGAATGCAAAATGTCTGAAACATACGGAAACTGCAATCGACGTAATATACAAACAACCCTTGTAGTTCTTCTACGAAAGTTGAAAAAACTATTTATGACAAAGAAAATCTGAGATTTCATAGAAACGTTAGGTTTGTGTATGAGATTATTATGTAAATAAAACATAAGTCTGGGTATCGAAAGTCACCATTGAAAAAGTAGAGACGAATAGATTTTAAATCATAGTTCAATAGACAAATCTTTCGTATGGATGCTAATGTTACGATTACTAAGGAAATTCAAGAAATTTCATAGATCCAAGTTACAATATCATGCAACTGTAGTAGAACCCGAATAACTGTACGTTAAAATGCGCATTATGAGCACAGATGAGATGAACTAAAATCAAAAAATGGCTTGATTTTAGTTTTAGTATTAGTTATGGCTTTGATAAGCACTACATAGTTTTCCGCTTTCTTTACCAAGAGTGTGCGATAAGAGAGAAGACCCAGCTAGTACGTAAAATGTGTACGCCATCGCATCATTTAAAGCATTTGTTTAAACGGCAACCCTAGAAAAACACACAATTTTATTCATTTTCAGAGTTTCAATGACTTCATTTCGACGCTGCGTGTTCTGTTTAACTCCATGTATTTCCATATTCAATTATATTAAAAGGAATGCCTTTATTAAGTCTGGAAATCAATATTGCAAATGCAAAAGTTTGCAGAATAAGTGGACGTTCATTATTCTTTCGCACAAAAAGTAATGAATAGAATCTGAGAATGAATTGCGCTAGTTTGTTTCGAAAATACCTTTTTCGGAGGACCGTAAATATCGCTTATTATCAATTAAACAGATTTATCGAATTGGAACTCGAATGTATCATACTGAATAATGAAGGTAAAGTTAGTAAAAAAGCAACCGAGCCATGCACAAGACTGAAAACTAAAAGTTGAGCGAATATTAGCGAAACATTTTTTCACGTCTTGTGTTGGAACTTGATTGCTTTTATTAATGTTCTGTAAAATATTCAGCAGCAGTCAGTAATTTAATTCCCAAAATACACTATAGTAAAACTATAAACTTGACCCTAGTTTGTTAGTTTAATAGTAATCATAATAATCCAACGACTACAATGGTTTGGTCAAAGTACGAAGTCTTATTCAGAAACGCGGCACCAAAGTTAAATTAGCTGTAATGATCGCCAACCTTCAAAAGGAGACGGCACCATAAGAAGAAAAGAACGACTACAACCCTTTCTGGGAAGTAGCCTCTAAATTTGGGTTAATTGTCATTTCAGTTTTTTTTCTACTAGGGTCATTGATGATGATGGAATTCCGCTGCTAATCCGAATAACTCCTCTGAACGATCTCCATGATTAATTCGACAGAAGATGCATAGAGACCAACATCTCGACTCACTCCGTAACTGACAGGTCGTCGTTGATGCGAACCGCTCGCGCTGTTTGGTGAATGTGACCAAGAGGAAGGTACTGATAGTGGGGAGCTCCCTCCCAGAGATGGGAACAGCATCTACATGGGCCGAATTTGCTCTTTATAATGGCCATCGAACACACGTCATGTTTTATACATGAGATTAAAGGCAAGCAAGGCAAAAATTATAGAATCCTAACTCATGCAAAGACACGTCTCCGTTTCCTTAACATACCAGGTACGATTAATGATCGAAATGCTCACACTACCGAGCTATCGCTGCAAAGAGGTCATGTCTTCCAAATAAAACTAAAGATGAACTTAGCAAACTCAGTGCGCTTTGACGCTGAATTTTATTTCACGATGTACATTTTTTTTGATAAAATGAGTGAAACGGTAAATTTGTTAAGCGCGCTGATGCAGAAGGGTTTGTGATGTCATTCCGGAATGAGCTCTTCTTTTGCGAATGTGTTAAAATAAAATCAAGTGCAGAAATTTCAATTTTATATCCACTATGCGATCAACGCTGACTTTTACATATGTCCTTTATGAATGACTGTTTCCTAAAATGAAATTTAGGAGTGAATATAAATGTAGTACTTTATTAAAAAAAAAACAAATTCAGGAAGCTAGCGAGTTTTCTTGAGCTCTTCAGACTTCTATTCCATAGGAAAAAATGCAAAATTGGTGATCAAATCAATATGTCCCACCAACCACTGGTTCGGGTTATACTGCTCCGAAATGTTTTAAATATAAAATCAACGTATAGTCAATTTCCGTTGTTAAATATTAAATTTGTATATCAGCTGTACACGAAACTGAATTCCGGTCGGATTAAAATGTGAAATTCAGAAGCTCAGTTTGTCACGTCCGTTACAATATATAATCTACAATTTGTTTTTAAATTTACATGATACATTTATATTTTAAAAATGGAACATTTAATTTTATTTTAAAGAACATTTTCAAGGCTGGCGTTCATTGTCTGCATGCAACTTTTACATATCAGAATAAAGTTATATTCGTTACCTATAGAGTTTTTTTAATTTCAGGTTTAAGGCAAATGATTGGTCTTATAACGTGTTAATTGACCATTATTTCAGTGCTCCTTTATACAAATAGTTTATACTATCCGTAGTTTCAAGAAACTTCTACAATGTGAATTTGAGAAAAAAACATTTTTATATTATAAACTGGTTGCACGAACGTGCTGTTATATAGGTAAGCAATATGTCTGGCATGACTGATAACAGTCGCAGCCCCTGGACACTGGATTTATGGATGGGTCCATTGCTGGCCTAACAATAGAACGGCTTCAAATATTAATATTTATTTTAACGTTAATAAAACTTATTTCCTAAAAGTCGCAAACATATTTCATTAATTCATAGTGCTAATTTAAAAATTGTTATCACATTGATTTTTCATGGATCTTTAAACCAAATACCTTTATTACAAATTTATCATATAAGATACAGCATTCAGCAATATTTCACTCAAGTTACTGATGGCATTAATTACTTTAAAACTATACCTAATAAATAAGAGGAATTTTAACTGGAAGGTAGTTTAACCGACGATATCAGGATATTTGAGTTTCTACCGACTGACTAGAATCTATATATCTAATATTACATATTATTGGTATTACTCAGTATTTTTAGAGTGTAATGGTAAAATTGGAACTACTTATATTATTATTCATTATGACTATCTTCTATTTATCAATTGTCAAACTCATGCCACTGCGACAATTTTTCATTAATCGAATTGATATAAAGGTATACCAATAAGATAATTACTTATACAAATTATGAATGACAGTGGGAAAAAAAGTTTCATATGATTTTAAAAAATTACACACAGTCACACAGTTGGCTGTCTTTGGAAAAATATTTAGAGGACAGCTGATTTGATATGGAAATATACTGCAGGCTTTTAACCTTCTCTGATAATTTGCGAATGTTTTGAGCTGCTTGTAAATTGTTTAGTTCTATATCGCCCAGTGATGCTAAGTGAAATAAAGTCTCGAAAATTCAGCACTGAATATGTACTATAATTTAGGTGAACATGTAAAATTAAACTGACGCTAGGCTCGCATTGATGAATCAAATGTACCCCACATTTGATTGTTGGGATTTAATAAATCTTACAATTTATAACATAGCAAGCAATCCATCCAGAGATATACTGGTTTACCAAACGAATTGATGCTCAGATTGGGTGTGACATTGAATGACTGAAGTATTTTGATTGAAAACAGATCGAGAGGCCAAGGTGAACGAGAGTGAACTACTTTGCCAATCTCACCGAGCCGCCTTTGTCAATATTATGTTAATAAACAACTTTGTACGACAAGGGAAATTGTCGATAAAGAAATCTACGCATGAATGATATGCGTATTGCTTTCCATGAATATTTAAATTCAATCACAATTTAACAAATTAATAAAATAAGAATCTTATTGCAATCATAAAAATTTTGTAACCATAACTGATAAATAAATAAAAAATCTGATTAATCAATCAATTTTTTACATAAAAATATTTGATATGGTATGTTTTAATGTTAGTTATATTTTTTAAATTAAATAACTGACAAAAATAAATTTATTATTGCATTTGACACGACATTATTGTAATAAGGCTTTTTTAATGATTTAAAATCTACGTTCCCTTTCTTTAGAATATTCTCTAGATAGTGCTACGAAAAGCGTAGCAGTGTCGTAGGCAGTTTGTAGAAAGCTTGATTTTAGTGTAGGCCAACTAAACGAAACCAGTAATCAGAAATAATTGTTTCATTTAGCCCTGTGAATCTTACATTTATTTTAAAATCTATCTACTTAATCCTGAGCATACAGTGAATGAACACTTATATTGAGTCATCGAAGTAAGTATTTATTGCCTATTTGACTACAAAAAATGATAAAAGTAAGTTCTGCGGGTAAGATAAGAAAATGTGAGGGCTTCTGCGTCAAAAGTGACTATGTACGATTTTATTACACCGAATTAACTAGTCAAAGGAGCTTTAGCATACGTAAATGTTATTTAACAATATTTGGATGCAGAGCCAAAGTTACTTCAAACATTTGAAACAACAATTGAAACGTTTTCAACTATTGTTTATGTACTCATGTACACGTAATAGTTGTCGTCGGTCGATTAATTCATAGTTTGTCAAAGCGAGAAAAACAATAACATTAGCGCACAATGGACCAAAATAAACACAAACAATGTATTCTGATGTGCATCGGTTTGGAAACTGATACGAGAAATGCTTCATATATTTTTACTCGGCGCACAAAAGACCTTTTTAATTCAGTTTCAAATTTTGGGATTTAAAAAGAGCTCATGTCTCTTTGTCATTTGATCTCATGGTACACAGCATGGTGCGTGCATGGCAGTACGTAAATGCATACTGGCATAATATTTTCTTTTATTAAAATAACTATTACTCATTTAAAGAAAAACACTTTGTTAACGGATTAAGTTATGTATTTTATAAAATTTAAGCATATTACATTATTTTTTAAAAAGTCCCAATGTTTCGCGCTTTACCGCTTTAAAGCACGTGTGTGATTACGGTAAACTGAAGACAAAAGGTGTTAATTGTCATCCTGGCATTCTGAAATTATTTTTATTAATCTGCTTCTCAATAATAGAGGTATATAACATACCAGTTTAAGTCGTTTCGGTGACACAGTGGGTCACAATTAGTGAATTTGGGTTCCATTACTGGCGAAACACTGTTTCAAGTAGATTTACAGAAAAGTCTGGGCGTCACTCAGAGAGTAAACCCTTTCTAAGTAATTGATCGATTGATAAATTACGAAAGAACAAAATTATGTGGTGAATAATGGATGGATTTACTTCAATTTGATGTATTAGTATGCAAATGCTGAATAAATTATTAACGAGGTCAATTTATGTGTTTCAACGAGAATTTTACAAACTAGCAAGCCTGAATTTGAAGTATTAACTCAATCAATTGCCCAGGTGTATCGTTGTTTAGACATAGAAGTTAATTTGTTAATTCAAAGCCCATAAATAAATAAACTGACATCGCAAAAGTGATATCAGCGCGAACATTCGCAAATTAATCGGATATGATGGTAATAATTTATAATTTGTACAGCCCTACCATACGAATATTAAATAATTCACTTTACTTGCTTAAAGGCGAAATGTACTGAAAATTTCGTAACTGCACAACAATGGTTTTAATATAGAAACAATACACTTCGCATAAAATATAAGTCGGGAAATGTTTCGCTTATAATTTAAATTGGAGATTGTTAAAAACGAATACGAATAAGTTAGGGTTGGCCGATTAATAAAATTGTTCAACCATTATTATATAAAAGTAACACTTTTTTAATTAGATATAATCAAATTTGCCTCTTTCTGTATAATTTTTGATTATTATATTTAATATTATTGTATTAATTAAATGTGGGAAACATGGATGGTCAAAACATTACTCTAAATGATGATAAAACTTATTTACTCTTTAAAATAATATTTCCCACCAAGAACCTGTATCATTACAAATCTTCAGTGTTCACTGGGCAAAATAACCTCATTTTTAGCATCAATCGTTGACAACCCTATACTAAATAAAGCATGATGGCGTTCACGAAATTTCAATAAAATATTATGATTGCGGTAATATTAATGAAGCACGGGTATGTTTTTACTCATATGAAGCGGTTAAAATTATTTTACAAGCTTTAATAAGTAAACCTGTATTTTAAAAAATATTTCTTTAGTCGAAAGTCACAAAGCTGTGGATTTTAGAGTTCAGGGTAACAAATGAGCCTATATGGAATAATTGTCCTATAAGAAAAACATTATAGAAATAAATATTATAAGAAACTTATACTAGGTATGAAACAATTAGAATAACTTAATTAAGCTAGTTTAAAGTTAAACCTAAAAGGGTATAAGGGGGATACAGGAGTTTTATTTCTTCGACCCATCCTATAGTTCCCACAAGGTATCCCATACTAGATTTTTCCTCGAAAAAAAAACCCAATCAAATCTCATACGGAAACTTCTAACTCTGTGTATTGTATGTAAACTTTAATAAACAAATGTAAACATTATTCTCCCGGCGATTCTTTGTGGCACATGAAGCGCGGAGTATATTGAATAAGCAGTGGAGTCGCCTTCTATTACCCCGCACCGCAGCTTATTACATAATACCGTGTGATATAGAACTGGATATGACAGTGTATTGTTTTGACAGTCCTTTCAACGGGCTATAAGTTTATAATTATGTTTGTAGGTTGCAATGTTTACGGACGCGGTCTGCGCTAAACTTTTGCCGTAGCAACCGAAGCTTTTCTATTTAATATTCCAAAGTTTAAATAAATGAAATAGATTTTATATTTAAAGCATTTTCTGTAATGAAACTAACAAGCCAAAGGCACGCAATGGTTCTAATCTTGTTTCTGTCAGCGTTGTGCCGACATAATTAGTATGCAGCATCAAATATAAGGCACCCCTTGGGAGGGTGTAAGGCTAATAGATTTTATGCCCGGTTCACGTAACTAATTTAAGTGCGGTTTCCACAATATTTCTCACAAAGTTTACCATTTGCTATTAAGTTTGTAGTTGAATAAACGGAGCCCGACTGGTCAAAGTGACCCTGAGTCTAACCATCGCAGAGCGGACAAAGGCGTTTGCTTCGCTCACGCTTTCTTAGTAGCAGATGGCATAGATAGAATTTCTCAATTTCCTTGTACGTTATATCCGTGCAAAATACGTCCTTCAAATTAAATATTGAAAATAGAGTACAAACATTTATGCATATATGAAATATGTAGTTTTTCCCGTGTGCTTAAACAACCAAATCATTTACACACACATTTTAAGTCTATCCTTGCATTTAATACCTATACCAAGAATGTCGCTTGTATGAAATAGTAGCTCTTCATTTTGCATTTTCATTAATTCTGTTAGAATTATCGTGCACGTAGTATCCGACCTCGTAGTATCCGAGTAGACCGACAGAAACGGAAATAAAATAGGCACGCGATAAAAGATTTTTTATAACTAATATAAGAATTGGATCCCAGTCATATATATGATCACCCAGTTAGAGCATCTTGGTAAAATAATTTTTGAAATCGGTCCAGTAGTTTCGAAGCCTGTTCAAAAGAAACAAAAATCATATTATATCTCCTATGATATATGTGTTTACCATATTGTAAATTACCTGCTGATGCAGAAATTACTTACTAAAACATTTAATTAAAAGGAGACTTTGACCTGGTGCACTGTTATTTTAGAAACTCTATTATCACTATAAGCTCCGACAAGACCACGTCATGAAAATTAATTTTTTCCACTTTCTTCATGAATAATAACCCCGCTTTTAAATTAAACCCCCAATTTGTGTTAAAAATGGGAAAACTTCTACATTCATAAACATGGCTTATACTATTTTATTTTAATTTATTCTGACATCAAAATAAGTATAAAACCTCTAATTTACCGAAAAGTTCACGAAACTTTCGAAACGAAATAATTGTTTCATTCGTTTGTCATTTCAGTTTTAGCTAGTCGTTGTCGAGACCAGAGCTTTTTGTTTAAGCCACAGTTCAACTTAAGCAGCTAATTTGGGTGTGGACTGAGAGATACAACAAAAAATTAGACATAAAGCTGACTTGGGAAAGATGAAGAAATCATCTTTGATAAGAAGTATTGGTCATTATTATTTTTAGCGTTTTAAAGGATGCCATTTAAATTTCACAAGACGTTGCTGTGTATTCTAATAAGTTTTATAATGCCCCATAGAGCAATCAAATACGTACAACTAGTGCCGTTTGTCAACACAAAACTTAGGCAGCTACGTGTGTCTGTGTAGAGCGATTCGGGTCGAAGGATTAGCGACTCTATTAACACCGCTCACTCACTTAGCCGGTCGCATCCCGGCATAATCCCCAAGTTCACACGTACCAATTTCTCTTGGATTAAGCTCCTTTATATTTTGTTACCATAATGCACGATTTGTTTAATGAATTTATTGATTCCATAGTACTGTAGTGCAAGATCGAAACTAATTCGAAGAAATATTGGGCGGCGCTTTCCTTTAAGCACATGCGAACCGACTAGTTTAGTAGTTTACAAAAAATACAAGGCACCTTTTTCATTTTTAAATTCAAATTAACTTTAAAACTGGCCCGACCATCTCACATTGTTCAGTGAATCGGTGACCCAGTCCCTGTAAAAAGCTTTGTCCATTTAAACGAAAACTTTTGCAAAATGTTCTTGTATAAGAAATTGACATCCAAAGAGTAAGGCTATTTGCCAAGTGAACTTTGAGAAATCGGCTTGTTGGAATTCCTATTATGTGTGTTTAGTCTTCTTTTCATTTACCAGCTTTTCATCTTTGCCCAACTGACACAATTACGAATTCGCGCGTCGGGCTAATGATGAGTCTGCTGCTGAATAATTTTATATCAGATACACACTAGCCACGCGTGACCTTCGTCTGTGTTCATGCCTCTCGATGATGGTGATGCATCATTTGCTTCATCATGGTATTTCTTCATGAAAAGAACTTTGTTATTTTTTTGTGAAATATTTTGTTATTTACCACGCTCGTAACGCGATTTTTGGTATTTTTGACTGAAGCCTATTTGAGATTCTTACACGGTAGTTATAACTTAATGGTGTGACTATTATTTAGGTTACATTATCGGTTTATTGAAAAGAATTATACTCGTAGATAAAGTATCTATAATATAATAATAAATATAATAAAATAATAAGTTCTATATTTACATAATATTTATAATGTGTCAAAGAACGCTAATTATTGATAATGCTCTCCGTTAGTAAAGTCAGATGACTGTCGAATTTGTTTAAACGAATAAAAACTTTCTACGTACAACGCTTAAAAGTAAGAGTTTTCCAAAAGTGACTTAATTTAGATTAAATAAATTACTTACGTAATATCACCGATATTTGTGTAGCTTTTCAACAAAGGCTTCTATTTTACAGGAGTGGTTGTGAGAAACATCATTAACCATACATAGTATAAATTATTAAAAGTTAGGTGTGTATTTCACAGCCAATTAGGAGTATATAAATACCCGACGATGGAACCGCAAAATAATTACGGAAAAAGCAAACTGCCTCTCAATTTAATCCGAAAAACATCAAAAAATAAGGCAAAGCGGATTTCCGCTAAGCGCGTCTCGAAACATTAAATTTTCCGCGAATCAAGGGGCATTTGATCAATTTCTCGTAATATTTGTCGAGAACCCTCATCTCGCTATTTGTTACTTGGAGCGGATTGGCCGAACAATAAACGAAATATTGGACACTTCACTGTGAGTGCTTCTCATTAATTGCTTTCAAGATAATATTCGCTGTTTTGAGGTAAGGCTTTTTATTCAATCAAGTTATCAACGATGCTGGACACCAACTTCATTAGTGTGTGAGTACTTACCACATAGAACTGGTTAGATTTGTTTTTGTAGTATCAGCTTTTGTATCATTTTCAATTTCGGAAAAGAAAACTTCGTAAGTGAAGGCTGAATTTGTGAAACTAATCAATGCTTACTAAATTAATACACGGAGGATGATTAGCCCGTCTACTACTTTTTAATCAGTTTTAAATAATTATGCAACGAATAAATAATACTCCAGAATTCAGGCAATTAAACTCTACCTTTAACGATCAAAACTTCAGTAAAACAAATTAATTAAACACAATATTACACGCTCAACGCCACTTAACCTAATTTTCAAATAACTTTTCAAAATAATAGTATAAGTTAAAGTTACAAAGAGGTGATTAAATGAAGGTAACAGAACAGCTATTATCAAATTCGATATAATTGAACTTTAAATACTTTGATATAAAGTCAATCCATGATTTTACTACTAAAAAGATTGTAATACCGAGTTTACATTAAATTCTTTTTTATGCCACAGTTTGTATAGATCTCGGCCATCCAAAATGCTTTAAAGTATCAAAACTCATTTAGCAGCAAACGTTAGTCTCAAACGCTGTTCAGTTTCTGTTTATAATTAGCCAGCCAAGTCTTTGTTAGTTCAAAAGTGAAAACTTAGCTTTTATGTAAGTTCGGCCACGAATAGCCGTAAAATACTTACCTTTTTAATTTAAACACGGTGAAACTGGTCTTACATAACGTACCTGAAACAAAATGAAAAACGTTTACATAATTTTTAGATTAAAAAAGTCTATTCAAGAAGGTTTCTTTTGAATTCGAGCTACCATTACACAGTGCAAAGTGATTCTTGATAACATTTAGGTCCAACTTTGCTCATTCGCTAGCTACATATGTCTAACCATTCTTATGAATGACCTCAAAATCTCCAGTTAAATAAAGGAAAACATGACCTAAGTTCTCCGTTTTTCCGATGTTGTCAGGATTGTATTCATTTTTATAATTAGCGTCGCATTAAGTTCTTTTTTATTAAATTATTATTCGTCAATAATTTGAAGCCGTCATTCATTTCTGGTGACCTCGATAAAAATCGCAGTTCATTCAATAAATTAAATATCACAATTCCAATATGTATAAATATTTCATATTTGATTAATGAATTAAATTAACTTCTAAAAAAAGGGGAAGCATTAGTATAGGTTTGAGTTCCTTAATTGGGCTAAACGATTTTACAGAAACGTATGACATTTTGACATGTTTCAAAGAAAATTCTTTTACTATATTATATATTACTGGCTTAGGGGTGCTAAAGACTATGAACTTGAATTTCTTTATGAGTTTTCTAGTACTTACGTTACAAGATTGCGCTATGAAACATGACAATCTCCCGTTGTATTAAATGTAAGTATACAAAAAAATACCAGTAGGAAAATACACTTTTACGAGTTTCAATTTATTTCCGCACAGTTTGATGAGAAGCGGATGGAATATTGTACGAGGTACGTCAGCGTATGCGAGATGTTACGTCACGGTGTAATTGAGGTGCATTTTTAATGTTCCAGCCGTTACGAAATTGTTACCGTCGAATTAATGTCTCAATTTGTCAACCTTTGTTTCCATTTAACAGTCTCACTGGCTCAGGTTGAGAAAAAGTGGTAAGTATGGCGTATGTAGCTGTACTAAGCCATATAAACATATTTTTAATATATATTATTTGCTTACTTATAAAACACTTTATTTATTAAGCAGTGATAGTGATTAGATATTTCTTTAAAGATTTTAAGTTAAAATTACTACGTCCTGCGTCCATACTTCTGTGGTAATTGTGTGATAATAGAAATATATCTATAAAAGAAAACTATCGGAAAATATTCCCACTGTTTATTTAACAGAAAACAAAGTAAACAATCATTACGACCACCTCATAAATTTTGCTGGAATCTTGATAACATTTCAACGTCTTAATTACGGACTAACTGGTGAAAATATTACTGTGGTCACAGATTAACAGGGACAGTTGGATACCTATGTGTTACTATATATATTTTGGTAATGTAGATTTTACTGTTTTACGTAGTTGCTATTAGTGGTTAGACGCTACGCCTATCTTAACGAATAGGCTACTAGTGCCGAGATATCACACTCCATTAATTATTAAAGCTACACTTCTCAGATTGTTTGCTACGTGAATTATTATGTGAAGTCATAAAATTATAGATTGAGTTTTATTTCCATGCGATACAGAAGGTACCTATCAACTGTCCAAATCAGTCTGTACTAGGGCCTCCGCAACAAGAATTCTCTACGTCAAAATAATAAGGTGGCGATGAGCGAAGAAAAACAAACAGCCAGCGAAAAAATAATTACATTTCCCACAAAACTTGCGAAAATTTCCCACAGAATTGCAAATAAGCCTGTTTTTCTTTTTTGGACTGTAATAACACTATAGTTAGCTGTTTGACAAATTAAGTGGAATAATTAAGAATGATAATTCCGAGTTATGTAATTTGTAATAAACTCGCAATAATTTCACCTACAGTATATACAATATGTTTCGCAAAATCCCATCTTGTTTGTTCATTATGAAGTAAATCCGTGCGTTTTGTCAACAACACGTACGAAATACGTGGGCTCAGGGTGGTTACTTACAGGCTGAATATATAACTAATACTGTTACTTTACTTTATACAGTGGTACAATATTATATATTGGTAAAATATATATGTGCAGCAGGTTTGTATAAAACTGAAATATTTATGACTTCTCGGAAAACGAAGCCTAATCTTGGTTGTATGCTGCTTATCTGTATGTACAGATTAAAATATCTCTATATAGATACGTATATGAAGACAAGGTTCTAATTAAAAAGTACCTAATATTCAGGTAACGTATTTTATAATGAATCATGTTGATCAACTTAACGTCCGCTTTTGCAAAGTAATTGCTAAAACAACTGGCTTCTAAACACACATAATTAATGTTAGAGCCATGAGGCATGTGATTAGCTGAAGCGATTTAAACAAAGCAATAAATACAATTACTGCTCTCAAAAATCTTCTGCAATCGATCGTATTTAGATCTGTTACTTTGGTGAAGCATAACCACTTACTTAGACCGAATTGTAAATCTAAGTCCAGCGCAGAAAAGGCACTATGACCTGTACTACAGTAAAAATATTTGCTACCAATCAGATTTCCACCTAAAAATCAATATTCCCGGCCGCACAGGGCTATCTTTAAATTACGATTCTTGTGAGACTAGCTGTTGCCATATTGTTATGTTGAGGGACAGGCATGAGGCAAGAATCTCCCCCGAACTCGCATCTAATGGCTCCACAAGGGAAGGTGTACACGATGTGAACTTCTTAATGACGTCGTAATATGTAAAGCCGTGTTCTTAAGTGTATCTTTCCGAAGTTAATAACGTATTAGATACTCTGGATGATCTTAAGATCCCATCCGGAATGTAGATTAATCTACTTTATTTTGATAGAGGAACATTAGCGAGGCTTTCACTTGACGAGGGTATTTATTGTATGCGCAATTATTTTAAATTCCCCAATTGAGGAAAGATATATATTGTTTTGAAATTGTTTTCCAACATTTTGTGTTTTAAGGAAGGCGGACTTTCGAGGTTACTTATGTATTGAATGGTATGAGTAAAAACTCCAAGTAAGTAAGCACTTCCTAAAAATACCACTAGCCATCCCCAGCGGTTTCACTTCACAATTGCTATAAAACTTAAGAATCCTTCCAACCTAACCGTAGGTCCTTCCTTCACAGTCTGTCTGCTATAGCTCCGCCTGACAACTCAAAAGTTGTCTTTAAAAATAACGAGCACCCACAGCAAGCCAGTGATCTTGAACTGAACAGTGTAGTATTGAATCAGTAATCGAGATGGTTTTGAGAATTACAAGGGAGAGTATGTGAAAACGAGTTTTATGCGAAATCTACATATGCAAAAAAATATACGTTACATGTGCTCTAAGTATCTAAGAAACGATCGTACGAATCCTATAATAAGCTTTACATTTTCGTAGTGAACAACCTGTGCATCAACAAATAAGTAAGAACTTATGAAATACCCAGGCATAATTAATAATGACAAAGTTGGCATTCATTACACATTATTTAGGTCTAAATCGCTAGGCTTTAGTAAACCCTGGTTATTCATGGTAAAACTTTTGGGTCGATTACTGTATTCAATATTAAGGCTGTGCTCAGTTAAGGCGGCGACATGAAACTTATAACACATGTATTAAATACTAGCTGTTGCACGCGATATCATTTGAGTTGATCCGTATATTTAGTCTTTGCCTGCGTTTTAATTATCGGAGTCCTATTGCAAATTAGATTTAAACACTCACTCAGATTAAAACCAATAATAACGTGCTATAATGGCTCGTAGGTGTAATACTAACGGTTAATGATACTCTGAAAGGTTTAGATAATCAAATTTGTTGAAAGCCCCCTCATTTATTTGGGAGAGTAGTGAGTACGGCTTTGTCTATGCTTCGACATCTGCCACACAATAATTGCCTCTAGTATCAAGACCCTATGCTAGATACTGTTTTTTCTATCCTTTAATTTCCCACGGGAGCGTATCACTTTTATGGAATTTTTGTAATTCACATTGTTTGTAGACCAATATAAGGACTATCATACCAAATTTTAATGATGGACTAAACAGTATTCTATACTTTATTAAGTTTTAATTAAGCTCATGGGAACTGTTTAATTTTTAATCTGGGATAAGAAGTATTTAAGATGTTAGAGCCAACCAAATAAACGAATTTCTTATATAATATAATATCAATAAAGTTTTTACACCCTTTATTAACGAGTATAATCAAGCAATGTTACTGCAAAATTTTAATTTTAGATAGCATTGTGTGAAAATGATATTATCGTACAAAAGTCCGGAAAATAACGAGTAAATACTAAGAACTTGCAGATATAACTGTAACATTTTAGTTATTTCGTGACCCATTTTATTTTAAAATTAACCTATTAAATTTATATTAGTCGGTATAAGAGTTTTAAAATGTATAATCCGATATAAAGTTGAGCGACTTAAACTCAAATAAACCTATTTGCCTTTAAAACCATCGCAGCTGTAAAATATTACACTCAATATTTAACTACAAGTGTATATAAACTGTGGAAGGAGTAGTCAGGGCTAAAAATGAGATAAAATGCTTTATTATGTTTCTATTTGTAACTTCCTGGGCAACAGCATTTGACCATATTAGTTTTTATCATGAACTTTGAAACAATTTTTTCTAATATTTATTGAACTCAAATTAATTAATATCAAGTAATTAACACTACACTACACACAACATAATATATTGAGAGAGGATTCTTAGGTATCATGAAATTCTAAATATATTTAATTAATTGTAGAAAATAAATTTTGACTTAATTATAAAGCTTAACACATTTTTGTATTTAAATCTTTATAATCAAAAGTTCGCTTAATGTACATTAAAAACTTTGTGCCCTTTTGGGCCTCGGCTTTCTCGAGACTTCGTTTAAATCACTTGCGCTGGGCGGCCCCTATAATGACCTTCGCGGTTTTATTCATGTTTTACCCCAAATGTTTTAATGTGCCAGCAATTATTTGTTTGAGCAAACATTAACATGGTAAAAGATACCGCCGCTGTTTGGATACACTTAAAACACGTAATGTCATTTCCACTGAACACATTGAAATATTTAAGCAACAAATTATGATTTATGTAATATTACATTACAACTGAATTTCACTTTACAGGTGTGAAATTCACCTTTGCAGGTGTCTAATAATTTCCCGGACACGTTTCGCGTGAAGGAAAAACGTGAAAATAAAGGAGAATCGCGGCACACGGCTGTCTTTTATTGCAACTAAAGGTCGGCTCATTAGTTTTTATGTCACCTCGCCCCTAATTATGAAGTTTGGGGAATTCACGTCAGGCTTTAAAAGTTAGCTGAGGGATCCAAGGTAAATGATGACTCGTGACACTTTTTCTTAATGTACAGGATTACTTATTTGGGACGGCCAAGTTTAGCGTTTACCTTATTTACGGTTAATAAAACAATAACGTACAATGTACACTATAGGATAGATTCTCCATCTTTCACCAACCAAGGTGAAAAAGAATTTGCGAAGTGGGCTCTGTGATGCAACTCACCTTAGTATTACTAGACTACTACTAGACTACAAAACACAAATATTTGAAGCTAATTTAGCTCTTATCAAATACCATTAGACAAAAGACTCATCCACTGTTGGTGAAATATATTTAATAAAATGTCGTTTTAAATTCACGTTTAAGTATCCTAATCTGTTTTTCATACGTCGTTTACGCGCTAACTTGCAGATATCGCATAATCGTTTAGGTAATGGCTCGTAAAACGCTTTTCGATATTAAATCGAATAACCGAATCGATTAAGATTTCGACGATTAAAATTTACGAGAGCTTTTGAGATAGGCACGGGTGTCGGTCGTTAAGATTCAATTGGTTTGTCAATAGTTAAACCGGGTTTATCTCGGAAAGTAAATCTTCTTAAGCATGTTACCAAAAAATATTGATAGAACATTTCGTTGACAGTAATATTATAATCTAGTACGCTGATATAAAGCTTTGTCCAAAGTCCACAATTAAACGATTTTCCAAGGAAGGATACAAGTTAGATTACTATTAAATCGTTTTTTTCTCCGATAAAACACAGCCTTATACGTAAACACCTGAAGATTATGATAATAAGATTATGTGTCAAGTAGCCAAAAACGTAAGTTAAAGCAGAAATAAGGTTCTAAAAATAGCGCTTTATTTCAGTTTTAGCGCACACTGAGGAAAATTCTCCATGACCAAATATCACGATCAAAGTGTATTCCAAATTCTGCTTATAATGGAATATAGCTTACTCCAATTTCTATAGGAGACTTTTAAGACGTTTTACTTTTGGGAATGCTCTTCTAAATGTCGTGAAGCCCAAATAGAAATACTGAGGGCAAGTTATTTGTTATAATCGTAAAGTGCGTAAGGTGAAATGGCTGATCTAGCAATAAGAGCATCAATTTACGTCCTTACAAGGTTGTGAAAGAGGTTAATGTGAACTATAATTATATTTTCTCGACAATACGGGAGTATTCGCGGACAGCTCCATTGTAGCGATATCAATTAACTTGACAGATGCGGGTTCCTGTCTTTGTCTCTTAGTTGAGTTGATTAGTTACGTAAAGTACGTATAGTAAACACCCGTATTTGTTTGTATAAGTAACTATATATAATAAAAGTTAAGAGTGTTCTAGATTTTGGACACTAGGAAGATATAAGAATTAATATAAAAAAAATAGAAAATAGATAGCGATGAATACTAAGCCCGAATATGCAAAAGTATAATAAGTTTCTGTTATATGAAAGTTAACAAATAGGATTTTCTTGATAGATAGATAGAAGATAGTTCTTCGAGGACATTACAAATAGCATACAAATATGCATCCACTAATGCAGTTCGCATACACAAAATAAAACACACACACACACATTTGTACTTACTGTAAGAAAACAATTTTTATTTAGAACGAAATTGCACCCTTAACGTGTGAGTCTATCATTAATTTCACTTGACATAGAAGCCTCAAGTTTGACTTAATACTAATCGCATGGGGTCACACAAATCAAAAGATACAGGGAAGTGACAAGCATACAGATGAGGCCCAGGGGTATACTCAGTTGTACAGTTATGACGAAAAGTGTTTTTGAAGCCGTGGAGAAGGTTTGGTGACAGTTTCTCTTAAAAAGGATGATAAATGTACCTGAATGAGTCGACTGAAAAGCTGTGTTGCTCTTCGAATTAACAAATACTTCATAAATTTAAGTTCTGTGTATCTTTATAAGTACTTTATTTGTTAATTATCGTATGACCATGATTATATGATTTCATTTGAATACAAACCCGTTTGAAATGTCTAAATTCTCTTTAAAATTTTAAAAATTGTATACTTATTTTATATAAAAACACATAAAATAATTTATACTTAAAGTATTAAAATGGGATTGTTTGTTTGAACGCGACTCTGAGGAATGTAGAAAATGCACTGGGAAAATTTTTTTCCTTTTCGTATGTTACGATGTACATATGCAGGTGCGGGGAATAACTTGTATTTAATATAAATTAAATTATAAAATTACAATTTAAAAATATATACAAACTAACTAAAAATCTTGCCGACAACACTATCATATATTTAATTAAAATCGAAATGAAACAATTTCATTGTGAGAATTTAGCAATTTCGAACAAATAAAAATAATTGAATTTGTTCAGATACGTCGAGTATAGTTTACGGCTCGTTACATTGATTTTTTGTTTAAAGGCAAAAACCTCTTGAGTGGCTGACCCCGCCAAGGTCGGTGCCATTCTACGTGGTGCGTTGAACTAAAGAAATAATGGGGCAATTAATATGGGTTGGTACACAGCCGGTTCAATGACCCTCGCGACATTTGCGGAAAATTACGTTTTACTTCATGTTGGTACTTCTTTGTCGCATAGTATTTGCGCACTTAACACAAGTATGTTTACATTTCTATAGCGAAGTATATTATAAAAATCCTGACGTCATTTGAGAATAAGCCCTGTTTTACCAAACCAATTTACTGTGATATTTAAAATCAATTCGAGGATATGAAATAATATCGTTTGGAAATGAACTCAATGTTTCAACTTGGTACAGTACAGTGGTTGCATGTTGGTAGCGAATATGGATAAGATAGCGAAAATAAAGTATATGTAAGATAGTTTTATTCGGAGTCGTTAAGCTAAGTAGCACTTAAAGTGGCGTGCTGAGGTAAGTGCACTTACCGGCAGACCTGATTCCACTTGTTCTAAACCCACCAGATATATTGTTATTGTTTTGATATTAAACCGTTTTAAATCGTGATGGCGAGGGTTGGCGAAGCCTCGAGTATACCAGTATATACTTCAACTGAGTTGGTGAAATGGTGACCATTCTGGACCGCCGAGGGTCCCAGGTGCGATTCTGAGTTTGGCTATGTGAATTTTTAAAAGGATGTGATATGAGTTGAACTAGAAATATGTCCTGGTACTATTCTAGCTACCCCGTGTCCTGTACAAATCAGCAGACATCATAAATGTGAATAGATAGCTGTCTTCATTATATCAGAGATTATTGAAATGATGTGCAATTAAGATACTGACGAAATAATTGATTTCATGTTAAAGTACATTACTCGTTAAGCATATTACAAAATGATTTGAAGCTAAAGGCAATAACAATAAGGATTTCTTTATGATTGCTTTGACTTTTACTCAGAGAATGTGAAATTGGTTGTCATTATTTTCAAATAACTTATTTTGTTATATCATTTGACAACAAACCATAAAATATGAATCGTTAGATGGGAGACCTTGTTTTTGACCTTGTAGAGTAACGATCGGAGTTTTTACTATATTTTTTGTCAGTTATCGCACGCTGATTGCGTAGAATATACATAGATGAAGTAGTCAAACATACCTACTTTAAAGTAATGATTTAAAGCGCTGACAAAGGACCTTAACCTTACCTTGCAAAAATCATAAATCCTCCTAATTTAAATGTAAATATATTGCCGTTTTTTTGATTGAATATGTAGGTAGATCAATCATAAAACTCGTTTAGTGATAATAAAATTTTATTATATAGTCTAGTTTTATTTAGAGAACCAGAATCAGACTCTAGGTAATCGAAAGAAAGAAAAAAATAACTAATAATACGAACAAATGATGAAAGTCGCCACTCATGCAAATATTTCGATATGGCCATTCATTCAGACCACGAAAACAGATTATTGCGTTTTAAGTAATCCAAGAGCTCATTATACGAATCAATTCGCAATTAGATACGCGTCAGCAATCTAATACATTATTAGTATTGTGTATGAAATGAGCCATTGATGCGGTCGAATTCTGATCGGTCAATCAGCAGATTCTATATGTAATTGTTTAGTGTTCACTTGCAACTTTTAAGCGTTCAATGACAAAGATGCAAAGTTATGCAACTTTGTACTTATAAACAGGGCTGGAACTACGCCATTGACGCCATGCTAGCATTACTAGACAAAGTTTAGCCGTATCATCAAGGTTTGTCGTTTGATGTGTATTGCTAGACAAAATTGTTATGTATTAGACATTAAAATTATTCCGACACGCAGTTTTTTTGCCGTCAACGTGATGAAATGTAATCTAATCCGAGTCGGTTAATAGAGTATACCTATCTATGATAGCAGCTACCCGACAACTTTGTAATAATTTATTGAATAATAATTGATATGTTGTTTGTTTACTAACAGCATTTTGTTTTAAGTATACAAGTTTTACATGTTTTTTTTTATCTTATTGAATAGTTGACAAACATAAAACTTAAACATTTTATTGATGTAATGACATCATCCGCGTAAAAACTTAAGCATTAATATTATAAATGCCAAAGTATTTTGTTCGAATATGTCATGAAATTTTGTATATTTTTCTAGCCATTGTTCTACATGTTATGTTTTCTTTGATCTCTTTTCTTTTTGTAGCTAACGCTCCCTGCGTCAGTTAATTTACTACTAAAGGATCTTTAAAATTCTCGTATATATACGTATAATTAAAGCAGACTTATTTATGGCAAATATTTATAACCGCGGTATTAGATCGATGCTTGTTATATGTCTTTGAATCATGTAGTACACTCCTAATATATACGACAGTATGTTATGATATTAATGAATAAACATGTAACATACTGTAGAGTCACTGATATACAAAATTTGAAATTATTATTTGTAAAGCTCAATAATATTCAACCGATGACACTCCATACGAGGCACTTTTCTTTCGCAGGCTTCACTTCGTACACACTTATTTTTGAATGTACCATAGGTTCTTTATAAAATTTAACAGTATCGCATGAACATTTTGCAAATTGTATTATTATATTGGTGTCATATGGCAGGCGTACAGTGGGCTATGAAAGTGAAAGGTTGTGTAATGAGTAGGACTGGTTGGGCCGGTTTGTGACGTGGCCTTTATTTCCGCACACGAGACACACGTGGGCTGTAAAGCTTTGAATGTTACGCAGTCTATGAAAGCTTTATTCGCTTCGTCTATCGCTCAAAAGCTATGAAATATTAGATAAATAACCACTGAATAACTGCGTTTTTATGGAGATCTTAGGGATAGTACGGCCAGCGGGATCTGATGACATCTTCCCAGACGAAGAGAGGGTTCGCCTCGGCGTATATCGGCGTATGGAAGGTCGTGGTCATCATTTTAAAATCATATTCCTGTTTAAAATATCCTTATAACTGAGATTTATTCACAGGTTTCGTTTCTACAATCTTATTGTGATTTTTTTACTTTATAGGTATTTAGTGTTGGGCATCTTGAACCGATGATTAATAGTTTAAGTGTTACAACGAAATCTTAAACTCTCTTTAATTAGTAGGTTACAGCCAGTACCAAGGCTCTGACCAAGTCCATACAGTACCTAACGCGTCTAATTAATTTCAAGTATTTCTCACACCGTTCAACTACTTGACATGCTTTTGACACGTTCCGAGCTCGAATTAATTTCCGTCCTGAGCGTGTTCCATTAGGGGCTAAGAAGTTCCAATTGGACTATTCGCAGAGCAAAGTTCACGAGGTTTCCAGTTCCGTGAATGAATTCCGTGTTCTCTTAATATCGATGATTTACAGTACCCTTCATCCCTCAAGATACATAGCATACACCAGTACTACCAGAGTATATCCTTTATCCTTCTCTAAGTTTCTAAATCAAACTATAAAAGCCATTAGCCACTCTTGTACGGAACAATACTTTAGACATGCATTTGTATTTATTTATAATGGCGAATAACACCTTGGGCCTAGTGAGACTGTGATTCATATGTCTACGACGTGATTTACATAGATCTTTGTCGGTATAGCGTAATCGAAATGTATCGAGCCTATCCGAAGCAGCGGAACGGTAAATAAACATATTAACCTTAAGTGGAAGTGCGGTGGATTTTCTTTTGACACAAGTTATAAGCGGGTGCGATATCAAATGTGTATAAATACGATACCTACTGTCTGAGACCCTTAGGTGACCTCTGGGTCTGCTTCGGTAACTATTACTCTGTATAGGTGGATTGTTCATGTAAGTTTTATGGTCAGACTCAGACAGTTTTTACGTTCTTTAAGTTTTAATTAATTACGTACAATACAATGGTGTCGTGTATAGGGTCTAATCTTCCTTAGTACCTAGTCAAGAAGAGTTGAGAAGAGGAAATCGCTTCCGCTCTAACCTTAACACCATCAATTTGAGCAGCTTACCCGCGCACGCTTCCTGAATCTTTAATTTTATTGAATTCCAATCGATTCATCCGCCTCCACCAGATGGTAGGTCGCGAACTTTATTCTTCTGATTATTTTTGCTCTTCGTATTTGTGTTGATTGATGAAATTGCGACTCAGTTTTAATCGAGTTCCGCCTTGTTTGTTTGAGATAGGTTTCACCAACTTTGCTTATGGCGTGGGCCGATAAACAATCCGTCAAGTAGGGAAACTGAGCGCTAAGTAGCCTTGGCAGTTTAAAAAAGGGAAATCTCTATGAAAATATGCATATATATTTAGCTTATGAATTAGGTTAAGAAGTTTTAATAAAAGCTGTGTCTTCTGGGGGAAAATGTTCCGTTTAAATATTAGCGTTGCACTTGCGCCGCATAAAGGAATCTCCTAGAGCAAGCATCTCTTAAAATATTGAAGCATCGGATGTGCCCTCACTGGCAGCGGAAGCGGAAGCGATTTAGATACTAGTTGAACGAATGTTGCTGAAAATCCGTTGGGATTTCCAAGCTTCCATTTTGTTGGTGCACTTTTACAACTTATGCTGTTCTGTTAGTGAGATTCTGTTTTAGTTGAATTTTCAATATAAATAAATTTAAAATGATTGCTTGGTTGGTAATTTTATTATAGTCAAGTAGGTGGTTGTATGGCACGATTGTTTGCTTTATATAGGCTGATTTCTTCATAATATAACCTACGAAGTTGTGGATAAATAAACGTTTTGCATCCGAGACTCGAGCTCCTTCCTCTGGACACAAATCAATCGCCTAAGCTACTAGACTAACAGGTCTCTCTGCTGCGGTTACAATATCAGAGATAACAAAAAAATATATGGTTGATACTAATAAATGTAATAAATACGATCGATTATTACGAAGTTTTATTGAAATACATAATTATTGTGGCAGCATTTGGACTCAACCCCTATCATTAAAACGGCGGAGCTGCAGCTTATTGCGTTTTTGCTGATCAAATTAAGGAATATTGTTTTCGTGCAATTTCGGCGTCGGCTAAGAAATATGGCTTGATAAAGGCCGCATAATGCTTTCAACTGCGGACTGAAATGCGCTTCTGAAAGCAATATTCCTCTGAAGCCTTCTAGTAAGCCATTGAGATGTCCTTTTCACTTAGAACTTAGACTTTATCGTCATGATTTATATTTGAAAGGAAGTAAAAGATTGCTATGTTTAACAATAATGTTTAGAAAAAATATCGAAATAGACCAGCATCAGATTGACGGGCAATGGATAGCATTATTATTTAGTAAGGAATCGAATGCTGGACAAACAGTATATATATGCCATTGTTCTAAAAGCAAGTAACTCGCTAAAGTACAGTAAAGTAGGAGATTAGGCTTCATTACTGATACAATAAACAATATTTAGAGATTATCCATAATCATCGTGTTTAAAATTTCCACGGTTATGTAAATATATGTTGGTGCTCTGCTACAAATTAATTTCACTACCTAGATATTGAATACAAGCGGTGAACTCATTACACGAACAAGTTTCGGACAGCAGAATTCGTCTCGGAAATTCGAATAATCTATGCACACGTCCAGTCCCGATTTCCGTCTGGAATTTCGAAATTCCGTAATCAGACGGTAACGAGTTGGTAACAAATGACTCGGGCATCGTTAATTATAGAACTTTTGCTTTGCAAGTCTAATTGTGTAAAAGTATTGCTACTTTAAAATCCTTAAGACAGTCTTCGAGGTAATCGTAACACGCAATTTGAACGAATATTTTTACGTACAATTTTTACGTGTGGCAACTCTGGTCAAGATGGGAAACAAAACGTGTTTTGGTAAACTTTTAATTCACAGCGTGTCTGTAAAACTTCCTCTAAGCTCTTTTTCATGAATACTAAAGAATATAAAAATATAGTAATATGCCTTGGAATTGAAGCAAAATACTTATTAATTCACGAGACTGTTTACGCGCAGAAAATAAGCTTTTTTTTTTTTTTTTCCCTTCTCTTATTTAAAAACACGGATCCGGAAATACCCCCCCCCCCCCCCCCCACCTCAAAAAAAAGAGAAAGAAAGGGTTGAAGAAACGATGAAGGGGTTGGAGGAGCCCCCCCCCCAAAAAAGGGTTTCTCCCACATAACAACATAAATTTGAAAAAAAAAATGTTTAATAATCACGATAGTTTTATAATTGTTAATATATTTAATGCACGTTTGTTCTTTATATAATTAATGGTGAGAAATAAAGGCTTTTTTTGTATTATATATTGGACTGCCGGCTCCTGTTGTCCGATGCGTCAACATTTTTGGGGTACAGTGGTCCTTGGTCCATTTATAAGAAGCATATATCATCTGTTAGCAAGGTCTAACCAATCGCATGTGCCCTATATTTTGATATTATTACAGAAAGCTAATGTACTGACAGTATTGATAGCTCATCGTATATTGGCCATTTATCAAAGTTGTAACAGACTGCAGGTAACTTACAGCTAATTGAGACCGGGCCAACTTGCTACTCAACTCTACAAGCCATTTGACAAGTTACTAACAATGGTATTTACCAAGTTGGTCCACTTAGTGCGATGGATTTCGGTAGTTTCGTAATTTGGTGATACAAGAGAGAAGAGAAATAAATATAGACTGGCGACAGTCACCAGTTCATAAAATAATAATTACGTAGCGTACCTAATTGTAAAATCCACACCTCAGTGGTACTGTAAATCTAGATTAGTTAATTTACGGTTCCGTAAGGAGTAAAACTATTATTTTATTTCTGTTTATATAACAATAAATACTCAAAAACAGAATAAAGTATATATTAAAAAGAGATTCTATCCAATACCCTTAATTTTATCCTAATATAATAATCATATAAGTAGTTTAGTAGTAAGTTGTTATCAGCCTTCTGTACGTGAATCTCGTTTGATAATGGGGTCTATAATTTCCTCACGACATTTTCATTCCCGTAGCAGCGAGGGCTAAATTGTGCATATAGAAAAATTGGTGCCCAGACATTTTCAACGCACGACCTCAATGTTGAGGGTCACTTGCTTAAGCCATTTTACTAACAGGAGCAGTGTTGGTATAATGGCAGCGTGTTTAAATAGAGTTCTACACCGAGTACCAAGATGACAGCTCAATAGAGAAGTGACTATAAATGAGACTATGGAATGAATTATCGACAGAGTACCTATCGAGTGTCAATTATGCATATTATTACATTATGTGCATTGTGGATTACGCACATACGTATAATAGCTCATTCGACATCTCATCGCTCATCTATATAAATAAAACAGCGGCACTGCTCTTTTTATATTGGATTGATTTCCCCCATATCGGATTATAATTATCAAAAAACGATAAACATTATATAAAATGTGATTATGGACTATTCTTATGACTTTGTTTTTCTTCGTAAGATGCTATTTCGGAAATGTATGTGACATAAATCAGGCCACAACTCAAGATTAAACTGGCATTAATGATCCAACAAGGCTATTAACCCATTCGTCGCCGCATTAATTAACTAAACGCATTCATGCATCGACCGTACGCACAATGATATAAGATTTGCAATAACTAGTTTAAGATTAGCCGTATACACTCGTAGACGCCACTTTTCAGCGCTAAGGAAGATATTCCTGGTTTGTTAAAGTAATTTTAGATATATATACTATTAATATATTGAAAATAACAAGACGACGTTACAACTCTTTGTGCGCTGTTAGACGGCTACAGAAATGTTAAATTGTATAAATTATACAATTTGAATGGCGAATACTTCGCGCTTGCGGCATTTCGATATTCGAATGCTGTAAAAACTGCAATATAATCGATTAGAGAGCGATAAAAGTGGAATCAAACTCACATTTCCTATAACGCGAAGTTGGTTCCAGGTAATGGGCCGGAATAGCGTTTGGATCTCAGCCAACTTCACTCTGTTCGCTGAATACTGGATGAGGTTTAGTAAACGTTAGCAAACTGGCGTTAGGTGCTGTTACTTTTTATATGAAACAGCAATACCTGTATTCTAGAGACATCCACGCTTCTAATGATTAACTCAAAGGAATACCTACTAGTAATAGTGTTTGTATAAAGTAGCGTTCATCTATGCAGTAGGCTTGATATGTATGTTTAGCCTGCCATAGAAATCCTTCAATGAAACACATTTACAGTCATTACCTTAAAGCTTAATTAGCTATAAAATGTAGGCAGCCTTCGTTTATATTTAAATAACGAAAATCAAAAAAATATAATCCGAATTTAATATACACGAGATAGTTTTTAATCAAATACATTAAAACTCTCTCTCGTTCTAATAGCTACACTGGAAGTTGGCAATAGGTGTTCAATTTTAGAATTAGTATTTCGAAACCAAAATTTCTTGAAGGTAGACTCGCAGCTGCACCGAAACGAAGTCAAACATTTTACTCTGTTTCAGTTTAAAGGAATTCTATACTCTTAACAAAAGCGAATTGAATTATATTTTAAGTTATCGGGTCCCAGTAACGAAGCGGTGCACACTAAATTGAATGAGCGTCATTCCTACCGCACTATTGAGGTTTCTTTTAAAATTTTATCTTAAATAACATCTTGGGTTTTATTGTAATTTAAAATTATTAATATTTTTGTCATTTTCTGGTTTTGCTGAGTGTTATAAATTGCTATTCTACAAGTTAAATTGTTTATTTTAAGATACTGTAAATACTACTGTAGTAATAAATTCAATTCGTGAAATTTTGTGAATATTGTGTGGTAAACATATATAGATACAATTTCTAGAAACATTTTATTTTATAGAACAAACCGTAAACAACTATTGATCAAAAGTCATGACATCTTGACTTTATCTTTGTTAATAGTTTCGACCCATTAAAAGTTGGTCGGGTACTGTCTCGAAGGTTTTCTTTTATATCAACTTCTCTTTGTCTTTAGATTATTTTCTTTGGTTATCCTAACAACCAGACTAAAACGGCTCTGCAAATAAAGTTACGATTTATTTAACATGAAATTTTAGAACGGTTCGATTTCTCATGAAATCTGTTCTATCAATTTAATTTCCAAAATAATTTCCACTCGTGCAGGCAGATTTTCCACTAGTATCCAATAATTTCCGAAAAACTAATTTATGCAAAATAGTGAAGCAATCAAGAGGATTCGATTGTAATTGAAAAGCAAACAATTTAACCTAGCCTAAACCCGCGGTTAGGCCCGGCTCCACGATGTCAATTTAGGACGGATTACCATAATCTATCTACACTTAAATTATAAATGCAAAGTTAACATTGTAACGATATTATTAAATTCTCTAATATTACAGCGAACAATTCGGTTTTCTTCATAAATTTAGAATCAAATTAAAAGCTATTTTTTGAAACAAATTAATCTATCGCAAATGAATTAATTAATCAGAATAATATTAAATTACAGCTTGAATTACAATTATAGCGTATGTAAACTACAACATGGGATAAAGATTAACCTCTCAATCAGTTATTTTATATGGATTTTACCATTTGCATTTTTTAATAATATTCGATTGTTTGAAAGCAATTAAAATTCGTACAACGCAGTAATATAATTGGTGTCCATTGTACGGCCAATTAATGCTATCATGTCACTGTGCGTCTGTTTGGACTTCCAATAAGTCCACTTCTTTATATATACGAGCGTTAATAAATTGAACGAGAAGCTTCTAATTAAAAAAACACTTAATGGACAATTAAATAAAGATTTGAAATCAGAATGACACTGAATACACGAATAGATTCATAAAAGATATATATTATTAATTCGATTGCTACTAAGATAAAATAATTGAAAGGGGTCTTTCAATCCGGAGCAAGTCGCACCCCGGACTGAGAGTAAACCATACTTTCGTCTTAAGAAACCGCCAAAGCGCAAAGATCGAAGTAATCCTATCGTCATACATGTTGCTCTCATGTATATGTATCATATTGATAGTGGAGCTGGCGAAGACCCTTTTCAGTATCTGAAGGGTCACATAGAATAAGGACGTATTATTTTAGGGCAATTCGTAAGCGGCCTTAGTGTAGCCTTCAACAGACATATCATTTACATTCCATAAATGAAAGATTCTCTCGATGGCTATTGCTAAATGTAATCTAGTTTTTATCATTTTTATAGGAGCCGTCGCAGTTTTAAAACTATTCAAACAATCTAAAAGTAATTCAATTTGACCATATAAAGTTTTTACATTACATTCAAATTGTTTATTTAAATGAATTATCGAACTTCGAACTAAATTTAGTAAGATATAGTGAACCTGAAACTAAAAGTCTAAAACATTAACATTAACTAAAACATATAAAGAAGGAGTCCCTTTAAGCAAAGTTCGATTTTTTTGTAAAATTCAAATTTTCGTCAAAGAATTTCACCCTCTTTCATATTAAATAAACACTTAATGTACAAAATCCACCGAGTAATACTATCAATCGTTAGAAATAATAAATATATTTTATAAATTTTAGTGCAATCGTCTATTTTAATATAACATATATAAATATATAACGATATAGGTCGGTCCGGACAGAGCTAGAGAATAATTTCCGTGTATATAATGCCATAAGCGTTTAGTGAACTTTACATTAACATTGATATTGGCATGATATTTACTTCAGCCAGCCGTAAGGTCTATGTTGGTCCGAAATAGAATTAATAACAAAAACAGTCATTTCACCATTAACAAGAAGAAACATTCCCATTCTAGAAGCTACGCATAAAAATTGTCATCAAACGTATTACTGTTCAGATAAGGATAAAAATATTCAGAAAGGTTGTATTTGAAAAGGTTTGACATAACAATATATTACTAGGATAATTATTATTTGCCCTTGCCCCTTCACAAAGCATTCCGGAAATCTCTTATGAAGGTATAATTTGTCCCGGTTTCAATAAAAGCTACCTTCAAAACTGTTAAGAATCCGTAATCGCACGAGCGTCGACCGCCGGTAGCCGTGGAATGACAAGTAATTTAATCCGAAAACCGTCAGAGGATTTTTCCTGTTCGAGCTCCTTTTGTTCCAATGCTTTCTTGAAAGCTTTATAGGTCGAGCTTTTGAGCAGGCTACGAATAGTGCGATTGGATTAACATTTATATAAAGTTAATATATAAGATAATTTGGTTTGAATTTATGTAAATAGAGTAGATATTTACCGAAGGATTACGTACGAAATAAAAAAAAATTTCCAAGATGTATCGACAATTCAAAGGGTTAAATTTACTGTGTTATATGAAGTCCTTATTATAATGGAATAGAGCATATTATACAAACTTAAATGATTTTTATGTTTATCGTTCAGTACCCGCCTTTCTAATAGGCCCACGTAGTAGGTGTCGGGTTGGATCAATTGTGTTATGCGCGTGAATTGTCTCCCAAGAATTCTATTAAAGCTATCTTTGAGATTAGATATTGCTACTGACGAGACCATTCGCTTTCATAATGTTATTTTCTCTTTGAATTTTCGACGCATAATTTCATTGTACACGATAGAGCTTATTAAAAAAATATCAACAATAAATCATAATCATTTATTCGTTTGCAATTGGGTACAAGAAGGTCTTAACAAAAATAAAACCCAACCAATTCTCAAAGGCATGCAAACTACGAGTACGCTTCTACTGGTAGATATTACATTTCATTTTAATTCATAACTACAAACAATTAAATGACTTTTTAAATGTTTTTTTAAACATCAATAAAATTCAGTCTAAGAAAACAGTAACACTGTAAAACAAAACCCCATACATCCTATTTTTGTCGTGTCCATAGTATAAGGCGATAAATTCCATCAATACCTATCGAGCCGCACATATCTAGAACGCCGAAGGGTATCTGAATTACATAATAATCGTATATAAGCTTTATAGTTCTGCAGTAATCCGCTCGAACGTTATATACTACGGTACTGCATTGTAACAATAGTTCACGTTTTCGATGTCGTTAATATTGTATTCCAAACTTCGATTGATTATCATTAATATATAGTTGCAAAGCTCGTCTTATTGGCGAAAGGCTCTCCTTCAGTTAATGCTATGTTTTATCAGGAAGACGTACATTTTTCGGAATTATTGGGACTACAAAAAGTGAACGACTTTTCATTATTTTTATCTGCGAACGCAGTTATCTATGATGATAACATTTTAGTAACTTTTCCCGAAATATCGTTTGGCCGCGGTCCGAAAGCAATATATATATGAGGTCACGTACATAAAAAGAAAATACAACTAGGATATACATATTTCATTACTATTCTGATCGTAATAAAAATTGATAAAAAAAGAAACTATGCTGCTCATATTATAATGTTTACTAATTTTAAGGATCTTATTTGTAGGAGGTATGAGATAGTACAAGAGCATCTTTTATTCTAACAAAAGCTTTGAAACCGTCCCTAAATACCCAAAATCGAAAATTTACAGGGGTTGAAATTGAAAGCACAATTTTAGTTATCTTGCTGTAAATTTTTAAGATCCATTATGAAATCTTTCGTACAAATATTACCTAATACCACGTCTGCGAAAGAAATAATTAATTATGGCAGAAAATGTATACCTAGAACACGAAGTCATCTGTCAAAATTGCGAGAAATCTTTTAATTAGCTGGATTATACTGTAGATTAATTTCACAGAAATTATGGAGATCGGTTCAAGCCAAGAAATTATCTCTAACAGAGGATTAATTATATATCTAATGAGCGGTTCAACCCAGCAAGGACTGATTTAATCTCCGGATGCATGTATGGTGTACATATTAATTCTAATTAAATGGCCAAAGTAGCAGTCAAAGTTTAATGAATGGCTCTTAAAGTTTTATATCAAAGCAATTCAGCGGTTTTGCTCGCATTTTAAAGTCCATATAACGCACGACAACGAATAAATTCTTTATTTTACAATATTTACGTTCTGTACTTGAGCATTAATGTATTCGCAGCATCGTTATGACGAGTAGATAGAAGTGGCTATAAGGCTACAACAATCTACGTACGACACTTGCCTGACCATAATATATAGAAGCAAGCTTTCAAGTCCACAACAAGGACGCAAAGCTCCTTTTCCAACCCACGGATAGTTATTAGGAAATCGTGTCAACAGGACTTGAACAGTAGTTTTAAAAAAGGACAACATTCTTCGTTGGCTGATGAAAGGAAAAACGTGCGCTATCTCTGTCTTAATTTTCTGGTTTGGTGTGGCTCAAGTGAAATGCGAATGTTGTAATGATGAATTTGCTTCCATATACTTGCAAATGAAGAAACTCATTCCTTATTGATATTTTATTTCTCACGCATTTTACGACACGGTATGAATTTAAAAGCATTTCATTATACAGGTGGTACTGTGTTTTCTTTTACAAACCACTGGTTTAATTGCAAAGTTTTATGTTTTACATATACAGAGACAAAACCCCAGCTACTTTAAAGGTAATGATTACGTTTAAGTATAAATTGAAAAAAGTTTTAAATGTCCAGAAATTTTTTTACAATCGTTTACATTTTATCGTTATATTTAGGCGACAAGGGACTCCAAACGGACGATTAATTTCCCGAAAATTTATCTCAAATCTCCAAATACGACCCATTTAAAAAGAATGCAAAAATATTTTTCTAAGATTTTTCAGGGTTGTAAGCCAGGTCAAATTAATACTTTGATTGCATACTTTTTTGGTACTTTAAAAGCGTTCATCTTTTTACATCAGAGTACAAGTAAGTATATGAAATATTTCTTGTATTCAATGTTCGTATTAGTGCCTTGATAAAAACATTTTGATAACTTTGTAAGTATTGGCAAGACACAGCCCTATTCATAACGCCGATTTAATATCCCGTAGCGTTTCCCTAAGGGATCGAGTTGTGAATAATCTCAGTCGCCCAACATCTTGAAGTTCATTGCTAATTCACGGCGCAATAAATTTCCGAAGAGATCCAGGTTGAGGATCCTCTTTGCCCCGTCCCTTGATTGGATCCAAAGATCGCAATAGAATTGTGAAAATTTCAATTACAAAAGTGACATCTGTACTTTATCTTGACTTTGACCTGCGTGCCATTACTTCAAACTTATTTCATTCAATACTTTGACAAATAGCAGCTATCATTGGTGATTATAACTTGAGGAAGTTAGCAATTTGACGAAGGAGACAAATCTTCTGAACTCAATGGAAAAAGTATTCATATGTATGGCTTCTGATAATGCCTGAACAAACCTTATAGGATTGGATATATGAATAATTTCGCCGAAATCGACATGTTTGAATTCAAGTTATCTGACAAGTTAAATTTAAATAAATATTTAACCTAACAACATCCCTAGAAATTCCCTACGAGGGACACTTAATCATATAACTTCACACGAGGCCACTTTTACTTGCAGCGTAACTAGATAAACCTAACTCACATCCACTTTCGTGGGAACAATAAAAGATAAACCAATTACAGAACTCGCGTAACAAAATATGTCAGCACTTTTATTAATCCGTTATATGAGCAAAATTATTTATTACATTTAGGTTGACTTACCTATATAAATTATATGTAATAATTTGATGTAGTTTTTTAACAGTTATAGTTATAGTTACAAGAGGAAGGTTTATAGATATAATACATGCATAATATTTAAACACTTTATAAAATATAGTAAATCACTTTATTTTAAAGGTTTTTTAAATGAAGTCGAAAATAAACTATTTTTTGCGCTTGCATTGCAAACGCTGGCTGTAAGAACATCTACAAAAAGGTTGCGAAGATATGTGTCTATATATTGGGATAACTCACAATAATATTTATTTTATTATTTACATTTTACGAGAAATAATGGCTTATTTAAGAAGCGACTTTATGAAATAAAGCACTAATCTTTATCCAATTAAGAATCTTAGATATACATTTAATATAGATGAATTCTGCCATTTAATTTTCAAAGAAACCACAGCTTTTAAATGCTGAAATAGCCAATAATGTCGCTCTTTCAAGAGTAACCTCTAATGAAAGTTTATTTCTATTGTTTAAAGACAAAAAAGCTCTGAACGTTGTTTGTAAAGATATTTAGTAGGGTATTAGTATGATCATTGCACGCGTGCATCGCTATAGCATGTGCATGTAGTGCTTTATAAGTTTAACAAAAAACTAATCCATTCATTATGTTTTCAGTGCATGTCATAAGTAGGTCGCGGTAATTGATGGACATCGAAATTCAATACTAATAATAATCCGGTGTAGCCTTTTATGGGTTATGGAATCAGATTACAGATTGGAACCACTGTTTATTTAAATCGCATTTGGGAACTATACTTTCCTTGGGGTACAAAAATAAAAACATTCAAGTGAACGACGAAGCTTGCCTCTAATCAAACACTTCTTGAGTATATTTTTTGCACAGAAAAACATTGCTACAAAATTGAGATGATTATTTATTTCTATTTACGATTCTCTTTTATTCCATTAAGTTATATCGGATTAAGTATAACGCAATAGGCCGTTATGCGTGCGTATTAAATTCTTTCATTTATAAGATCAACAAGGCGAGAATTGTCTGGATTCTGTGATGTATGGTTTGGGTAATTTAATCCAGTGTCGTGTCTGCGTAAATAAATAAGCTCTGATTTCGCCATTCATCACATGAATGGGCCAATTTTACCCGGTTGACCTTTGTTGACGGCTGAGGGTTGGCGTCTTTGAGTTCTTAACACGTTCGGTTTAGATCGTGAAGTTGGTTTCAATTTCGCACCTTATTAGTTTTTCGTAGACAATATTTAGTTTCAAAACGATGTGGTGAACCCCGGTAATTTATGTATTTCTCTTCAAAAATGTGTGTTACGAAGGGGTAATCAGTTTTTAATCCAATTATATCATTTATATAGCCTTAAGTGAATAATTGTGAAGTCAGAACATATATTCACTCCCCCCCCCACTATTCGTACGTTACATTTTATTACGCTATTTATCAAAAGCTTAATTAATGTTTCGTAAACCGACTATTTTCTTTTTCTCAGGAAAGAAAAGAGTGGAACTTATGACCACAATAAAACCTCTTCATATAGTTTCGTGCGTGATCGAAATACTAGCGCCATCTTTTGTCGACTATTTATATACTGTAATATAATGTGTCGGTCATAAAAATAGGTACAGCTTGTGACTATAAATGGACTGGTTAATAGTTTGTTTTCTTTCCTAGTATAATTAAGTTGTTATAACGCGAAAGTAATTATTAATTATATGAGAATAAGCCTAAATTTTAAGATTTTTACTCCTTAATTTACAAAATTGAACAAACTCAATAGCCAAATACTTATATATTAAAGGAAAACTAGCGCAAAAAAAACGTCTTTAATGGAAAAAAACGCGATTACATAATTCGTCAAATCGACTGTTACAAGTTGTGTTGTGTGTTGTACTCTTGTAATCTAAATACATTTTGCCTTATTCCGGATACATAATAAGGGTCGTGGCAAGTTACATGGAGAAAACGAGATTGTATGAAATACGTAGCCGTGGTCATTACAGAGACGTACTTAATAATGTTCCTAATAAGTCGTGTTACGACGTGTCACATATTTTTACGAGAGTCGTAAAATGAAACGTCTTATCGATTTTATACCCGAAGGCTCTAGTTGTCTATGACCGTTCGGAAAGGGGCTTTTGAAGGATAATAAACACGGAATTTATACCTTAACATTATAACAAGACTTTGATGAAATAAGCTTTCATTTATTTGCAGTTTCGATAAACAAGATTAGACCAATATAATAATACTATATAATAATTATAGAATCAGGCGTTACTTTGCGGAAGTTCATACTATGGTATATGAATCGCTAGAAAAACTGCGAGGAGGGAGCAATGTTTGATTAAATTTGCAATTAGCGTTATTAGGGGCCAAATAGATTGTGCGAAGTTTCTCCAAGCCCTACTCCGGCTGTATGCTCCGGACAACTACTGTAGGTCGCGAGGGCATCCTTTATTGTCAGAGAGTGTTGAAATTATCGATACCGCGAATGGTGTCGATAATTAATAAATTTATTAAATCCGCACCAAAGTAGGACATATTTGTGACAAGCTTGGTAAGATTGATTGACCTGCAAGGAGTTTTTATTTGTAAGTTTAGATTAAGGTTTTTAACTATACAGATTTTGGCAATAACTGTAATAAAATAGTAAACTTCTAATAGACCAATTTACTAGCAATAGAGATATTTAATAGCAATATTTCGTAGAGGCAACATCCTGAGGATGCTCCGGTGCCGAAGCGATACGTGCGTCAATTTTTTGCGGATTGTACATTGGTCTATAAAAAGTTTAGTCACATTTCTACTGATTACTGAAATCACTGCTATGCCTTAAAATGAAGTATTGCATCTATGCAAACTTTTACATTCAAATGGATTGGCTGAAGTAAGAAAGTTTGACTATAACATCGATGCATTTTAAAGCAAACGGTTTTGTCGTATGCCGTTAACGACTCAACTTAACGACCGAAGATGGACGTCATAGCGGCCGTTATAGTTTATTGAATAAAACATAGCGTTATAAAAGTGTAAAACCCCTATGACATGAGTCGGCAAATACACGCACTACAAAATCGTCAAAGAATCGATGTTTTTAAATAGCATCGACAGATCATGGATGATAAAGGCGTGTCTCCTTTTTACCATAGCGTACACATAATTTGATAGAACGAAACGCCGTTCTTCTTGAGAAAAATCTTAATTTCCGGACACTTTGAGATCCCTCGTATTTCACACGTATGAAAACTAGGCCCTACATTCACTCAACATGTTTTTCATTAATATTCTTCAAAGGTGCTAGAAAAGTTTTTTTAATTGTTAATAATATTTTGTTCGAGGAAAAATGTATATGTATATGTTACTTTAATTTTCTATTTATTATTAATTATTAATTTAGTGATTTGCTACTTATATCCGCAAATGTAAAAAAGAGGAGTAATGTATTTTTTATTACTTGAGCTATTCATTAAAAGAATTAGGTTTGGCGCTTACGATTTTTACTATCATGCAATTGTGGGGTCCCTTCCCGAAAGAAAACGTTGACCGCCATTTGGGCTTTTGATAGCTTCGTATAAAATACAGTTTCGCAGAAGGCGAATTTATAGCTAAGTGCTTCTTTTCATGTTTTGTGTAGTATACATAATATTAATTAATAATCTTTTATAATTTATTTATTAATGAAACTCTATTAAATTATTAATATCTACTGCTAATCTAATACTAATAATTACTGTTATTTTTTAATGTGAATTTTCGAAAAAATTACGATTATCCAAAGCATTCCGTTGAAATAGACTGAAAAAAAAATAGCGGTGAGAACTAAAGCTTCTACAGCTTTATGTTAATTTCGAGTGTTGTTTATTATAACTTCTTAAAGTGTTACGTTATCCTTAGTAACTATATGTCGACAAGGCAGCGTTTAATCGACAGCCCTGTCAGATACAATCGTTAGATGTCGCTATTTAAAGATGGCGTTTGAGTGAAGTCGTTGTTTGGTCCTCACGTCATATGATATCATTGAATAGCTCCGTTTTGTGATGTCGGAGAACAACATTCGTAAGTGCCAGACAGAGTAAGAGTCATTTGGGGGATCGTAGACGAAACTTTAAACGTAATTGCAGGTATAAGTGCATATTTACCTTCGCGTGCTTTACATGTTTTTATATACGACGTGGCGACGAACAAAGTTCGAATAAGCTCCTGTAACGGCGAGATATCAAATATATCGTAATTAATGAACGTGTGGCAATACACCAGCAATGAGGACGCTTACAGGTGTGTTGTCGGTAAAGGGATTGATACGATCTTCTTCCCAAGTCATATCGGCTTGTAAATATGTCTGGTGGTTCCACAAAGTATAGATTTAAATGTTATATACACTTAAGGTACATAGATATACTTACATTCATAGTATATACAAAATCGGAAGTTCTAGAACGGTCAAAGATACCCTGACGGTTTCAAAATATATAAGGTACCTGTAATTATTTATTTACGTAAATATACATTAATAGATTAATTGATATTACGGTATTATACGTATGTTAAGCGCGTTGGAAAGTTCAAGTTTGTTAATTTTCATGGAAATTGTCCAGAGATGGGTTTGCGTTTGGTTTTTGGGAGAAATAGATTATTACGACCATATCAGGAAAGTCATTGGAATTATATCTGGACTTAAAAGAATGCAATTACTGATTAACTTGTGTAGTGAGTGAAGTGAAGGGGATAAGGGCCCCTTAACCAAGGAGATCTTATAATTTTTCCGCCATTTACAAAAATTTGTTGAGTTTAACTATTAAAATTCATTTCCCTTTAGCCATATTTACCATCGCATCGAAATATTAAACAACAATTACAAGCGTGATAATCGATAATGATAACGAATAATCGAAACGAATGGCGCACTAAAAATAATCGATCATTCCACGTGCCTTGATTTCAAATCGTACCTAATGTGACGGAGAAAAATAGACTGACATTGGCAATGGTCGGTGTAAATGATTCCTTTTATTGGAATAACGACTTTATTTTGCAGTATTACAGTTTATATTTTATTGTAACGCTTATCACGGTCAGCGAATAAAGAAATGTTTGCATAACTTATTCTACTTTTTCGTAACAATTGATGAATTAAAATATTCCGTGTGACACATCTGATGATTACAATTTAATTGTATTGTAGATATGGAATTTGTAAGGAAATTCTGTTGTACATGTAAGGATGTTTGCTTTGTAGTATTGATGAATCAGTATAAATGTACTTAGTAAAAACGTGTCAATTTACTGGTGTCTGATTCGCGGGATTTTGTGATATCGAAGCGCCTAATCAAAGTTTATCTTGTAAGACAAAGGTTTAAAGGGCAAAGTTGAAGGAATCAAGCGAAAAAGCCTTTGTCAAACTTTTGTGACAAAGCTGGGGCCATTCTTGTCAATTTTTGGGACAGTTTCGGGAGTTTGGGTCAAGTTATGTGAACTAATAAGAATTCTCTTTATTGTCTGTGACAAAAGTTTGAAAAACTAATGTGGGGCTGGGTGAAAAATCGTGTTCAACACGCATCTAAGTTGTTATAATATTTTATAAGCCCCCAAAGGGATGAAGCTTTTTAACTTGTTTTAGACTTTTTGTTTTTTCTGTTTTCATATATACTATTGTTTAAAATTTTATATTTTTGTAATATGTTATTTATGCTGTAGTCATTATATATAAACTAACACTTTTTTCTAAAACCTGTATAATACAGATTATCTGTTGCAAACATCAGACATTGTAAAGCGCCTTTTATTATTGTCCATATCATTGTCCATATTCGAACTATATTTCTATCAGTTTTATACAAACCAACATTAACATTTCAAAGAATAGATATTTAAGTAAGTTTTCGCGACATTAACTATAAGATTCGTCACACCCAATCATTTACAACGAATCGAAATAAAAATAAACGCTTACACGAAGAAATTGTCACATACATTTTTCATTCGTTAATACATCTCCTCATTCATCAATAAAGTAAAGGACAGAATGAGTGTTGTAAAAATAATGCAGACCCATCCTTCAATTAATTATGATCCCCTGTGGTTGTGCGACCTTTAAATGTATATTCCATTAGCTGGCCGTAACACGAATTACATTTTATGTATTTCGTCTGAAATCTTTTACCGACTACGACGTGTTTTCGTGAATTTATAATATTCAAAACTCTTAAGTCACTACACACCTCCAAGGGTAATATTTGTGTAGACCCGTCGACATACCTTAAAATATAAAGAGAGAAATTGATTCCCTTGTCCCTAAAGTTCAGCTCAGCAGTGTCCTGGGGCTGCTTAAAAAGTCCTCCAAATAATCTGTTTCATCTGTCAATTACTTGGAATAAATTAGATTTTCGCTGCGAAGAAATTCGTTACTTGAAAATGTGTACACGCGTGGAAAAAATATGAAGAGAATTTCCTATCATTAATGTTCGAGGAAAAATTTAATCGTATACTCGTATATTTAAGTGTCGTTTAGGTCATCACGATTTTATTCACTGGTTACTGAAGATAAATTCTATACTTGGGATTCAATATTTTCGTTTAAAGAGGCATGACGTAGATGCATGGCAGAATGGAGAGGAACGTAAAACAAACTCTATTTTTATTTGATTAATGGTGATTTTTTAGACATGAATAGAGATGCTATTCCGAATCCCAGTGGTCGCGTCTGTACTTTCTCGTCTTTAATCAGAAAAACCGTAACAAAATGATTCTCAAATATCCCTGGAACGCCTGGAACTATCTACTATAATTCCAACCGTACCAGGAAACTCTCTTGGAATTTATAATAGAATCTAGGAGTGTGTACTTGAAATATAAACAAAACAAGGAAATCGTACTTGTAAGACTCGTTAGACGCATCTGTAGAACTAAATGATTAATGCCTCTTGTTCGGAATAAAACTGTTGCCGTGTGTTCAGTTTGTACTTAGTTTGTGAAGTACGAGCCGAAGTTACTAGTGTTCTCTTATATTCAATTTGGTGGAGAAATGCGCGTTAAACAATGTTTTGCAGATTTAACATTACCCTCGCTCAAATCAAAAACAAAAAACAAAAGGCAAATTACAATAAATAAGTTTCTAATTTTTCCAAATGACAAGAAACCCTTGTCTTTGCGTGATGCTATCGCTCATGGACTCGACACTCGTCTATTGCAAATATATATTATTCAAAATAGTATTTTAACCTTTGTTTTGTTAAATTAATAATGTCACTTGGTTTGCAAAAGTCAAACCCATCTTTTTTTTAAATTTTTTCATGACAAGTATAAGTAGCTCTCTAATCCAAATATCGTGGTCTCTGAAACGAGACATTTCCACTATTGAAATATGTATTTTTCCATCTTTTTCATATTATATATATATAAACTACTCCCACAACTTCGTCCTTCAAAAAAATTTGTAACGTGGCAGTGTTTGTTCCTACATTTTTTTATATTTTTCAATAATATCCTGAACAACTCCCCTTCCATTGGTGTGAATTAAAAAAAATAAATAAAACACTTAAGCATTCAAAAGTAAGCAAACTGTAGTCGTTTAAACTCAAATGGCACATCAGTGAATATTGGGTTGCAAAGGCGCTGTTGGTTGATATTACGCAACATTGTAATTACCGATCCAACCTTTCGTTGAAGATTGTGTGGTGGCAATCCTCAAATCCACGAGTTTAAAAATTCCCGTCATATTAACTACATCATCTTGGTTAGTTGCCGAATCAACTGATTTATATATCCTCGATTCGCCTCGAATCATAGTTTCTGTAATTTTGAGCAACATCTAGAAATACCTTCTGAATGAGTTCTTCTTTTGATTGAGTTAAATGACAAAAACTTTGAGGAAAGTTAATGCTGTATGCATGTCAATAGTAAAAATGGCCATTACCAATGTCAATGAGTTGTTTAGAGAATATGTTTCGAGATTGGTCATTTTGCAACTCAACACGCATATTCTTGCTTAAATGAAGTACTTTGGATGAGTTCATCAGCTGGCGTTCGTCGTGGAATCACTGGTAATGTTTGACGAAAATCTCCTGCTTATTGGTCGGGTCCGCGATCACTTTTTTTTAGTTTCGGAACGCGTCATTAAATCCTCGAACACAATTCTGTTCCAACGCACACACGCATACTGTTTTGATAGATATGACTGAATTTGAACTTTGTATGTGCAAATTTACTATTTGACGTTAGGAACACACACACCTACATTTCTTAAATAACAGTGAGTGCTTGTAATTAAATATGAACTTTATAAAATAGCAATAAAGCTCAAATTGATTCTACGTTTTAGTTAGAAAACGTTTGTATGTGAAAAAGAAAAGGGCTGTTTTTAGGGTTTTCCCGGCAATAATTCGATTTTTTCTCGCCGTAAGAACCATTCTTGGACTTCCACAAACATTTTAAAAAAAGAATTATCTAAATCGGTTCAGCCATTCACACGTGATGCCGTGACAACGCGAAACGAGTTTCATTTTTATATATATAGATTAAACGGCAGGTACCTGTAATCTGAAAAAAACATTTGCCTGAAATGAAATCAGTATTTCGTAAAGTGTTCAATCCCCGAAACAACGCGTTCAACCAATTTCGCGCCTACAATCAATTGGCTAAGTGTGTGTCGGATTTTTTTACTACGTTCCGTACATTACAATCTCTGTAATGTTGTATTTTTTTTTAATCTTCGTTTTAACTTTGTGATCTGTATTCAGTGCTCGACACATATGATTGATTCAGGCTCTTAGAAATGACTTCCTTCTTTTAGATATAGTTCATCACACGAAGACACTTATTAAGTTCACGCTTCTTTCATGGTGTTAAAAAATAGAGTTAGTCATTTATCCTCAATGTCTGTGGATTATCCCAATTGGGCATTTACTTAGAAGGGGATGCAGAGAGATTTAATAAAATTATAGAATATTTAATTTCTACCCACCAACTTGTATGCCAAAATTTTTACACGGTTAAAAGTTTTGGGTTACAACGGAACCCTAAATCGCTACATACACGTATTTTTGTATTTGTCAGCGGCAAAGGCAGGCTTTATCCTTTGACTTCGTGTAGCCTCGCGTCGATTGAAGATTTAGTCCGCCAATTCTGCTTTGTACGTAAAAACACGAACCCGATTTTGTAAGCCCAAATACGACATTGATGTAAAATAGATGAACTTAATGTCGACCTTTGTTATTGAAATCCTATCCCTTGAACGAAGACGTGATAACAAAATTGTATCGCCTCGTATGATAAGGTCCTGTAAGAGGAGCGGGAACTTGATTACTATTATATGTTACACACAAAACATCGTTATATATTTTAAATAAACAAAATAAAAATGTATTCAATTTGAGTAGCATTACAATGAAATCGTTTGAATAAATCACGTTCGAGGACCTCAATTTAAAACATATATAAATTTTACTTTGTTGAGAACATCATTAATAAAAGATAATATTTATTGTTCTATTGGATAATAAATATTATATAAAATTATTATTTATTGTTTTTAATAATTCATCACTAGCTTAGTATCTTAGATAAACTTACGAATTTAACTTTTATCTAAGTGAATTGTTTGTTTTGTTCCAAGTTAATAAATTTTACATCAGTATTCTAATATTTGATAGAAGTTTATATTCGAGTGAAGAAAAGCAGGTTTACTTCGAAGTTCAACGAACAGTCGCTCCAAGGTGATTCAGGCGCAGAGCAAATTTTCCTCTTGGCAAATGTATAAAAAATTAGTTTTTGCGGTCTTTGACATTCAGCATAATTTATGTTTGGTAGAGCGATAAACTATGCGACAGACTGCGTCTTTGTCCGTGTCGTATTAGGTTTCAAGGTTATAAAATCTGTGCCGATATATTGATTGTACCCAAAATCAACACAGAAAATTTACAAACATACTGATATGGATATAGGTTATTAAACATATCAAGATCGCAGCTGCGTTTGAGTCATACATTGACCTAATTGTTTATTTAAACTATGGTTTACGCAAGGAAAAATCTGCATGTACAGAAGCGCGGGCATCATAAATTAATTCACCAAAAATATTAAAAAAACTTTAATTGTAGTTTTTATGCTATGACAATGGATCGAAAATTTAAATTCGATTCAAAAAATTCATTGTAATCTTGAGTTTAGCTATTAACAGGTCACGTAAGAACTAATGCAGATCTATCCCAGAAGAGCAAAAATTGTGGAACATAGAGTTCTTTTAAGTACTTTACCATTAAAATATCACCTAACTATCCTCCACAGCCAGTCTCAATAGCATAAAAAACTAATACATACTGGTTAAAAATTGAGTCGCGAACACAGACTCTACCTTTCTAAGGTTTAAGAAAATGGAAGCCTATAAGGAAAGATATACAAGTATTGCATTTATATTAATGCGATCTAGTTAGCTGACCGTGTATCGTAATAGAAATAATTTAGCGTGTTGGAGAAATGTTCGAAATATCCACCATTTTTCCTACTAATGGCTGGAAGCGCTGTGGTGGTTGTACTGTTAGCGTGTAAAGGCGCATAGCGATATTTGTTCGTAGGTTTGTTCATCTACTAACATTGATATTTTCTTTCTTTATTAAAATTAGAAAACTTCCTTGTACTCTGTGAATATTAATTTTTATCTATTAAAATATAACGTTTACAGTTTACACAAACCGCTTAAATGCAGCCAGGTCCGATGGTTCCTGAGGAGGTAAAGATGCGATTGTTCCTTCACCACAGCGTGATAAAAACTCGATGTTGTCGTACATAATGTGACTTGTTAAACAAGTTACTTTCAAATATATTACCTTTAATGGCCGGACATTATTTTATAGGAATTATTACACTTTCCCATCACGCGATAAATTAATTAAGAAATCAAAACATATCGACGCTTAAACTGAGTACCGTTCCGTATCAGAGTGGCACACGACCCCTGCCGAGGGTGGCAAAGTCGCCAGTCACGCCACTCGATCACATCTCACATAACTGGCTGTCGTCTTTAACACTGTAATTTTTTCTGGAGCTTCTTTACTCTGTGGTACAAGTTAATCCCAAATTTATTTTTACCTCTGTGGTATAGGTAACCTCTTTTTATATCCATATTTAGGAACAGAACCACCTTTTATTAATGAAATTAAATCTCAATTTTGATAATTAGTGTAGTTCAATTACGTGACGGACATATTTTTTATATTATCTGTAATATTTGTTACATTACCTTAATTACTTTTTAGGAATTGTGATAATCTTTTGTAACGCAAGCGTTGTACCATTAATTAAAGTGTTAATTACATATGAAAAACTTTGTATTATTAAAAATCCACAAAACTGATCCGCCATCGCTTATATTTGGACCCCGCAAATAAGCTTTGCCGCGTAAATTATTTCTTTATACGACGAACGTAAATGTCTGTTGTAATTCCGCGATAAGGCCACTCGGTCCTCGGAGATATGGTGGCTTATAAATTTATTTCTTTATATTAATCTACAAATATATGGACTTACGTATATTTTTTATTTTGTGTTGTTTGTATTAATTAAAAACAAAATTTAAACTATGTGACAATAGTCTTCGTCTTTTCTAGTAATTTTTTAATTTAATTGTTTGTATTAATCCTTGTTTCGTTTTGTAATAAAAAATAAATTAAAGTTCTTTCCAGTATTTTCAAGTCCTTTAAAAAATTGTCATTATATTCTAAAAAAGCGTCTCTAGGAGATCCGTGTTTGACAATACCCCACCACATACCGTTCTTTTTACACAATGTTTTCACAAAGAAAAATACACTTCAATTTATCATCTCCAAACACTATTAAAGCTGCACATTTCCTAGAAGTTTCTAGATAATCACAGATCTCATCCATTACTAACTTTGTTTCCCGGACTCGTCTAGGCGAGTTTAAATTGTATTCTTTCGATTTTCAAACGACTTTGATTGATAGAGCTTTGTCTTTGGGGCTCACAATCGCTTTTCTTTTCAACTATTTCCTTAATAGTGTTTTCAAATATACGTCTTCGGAGTTTTGTTATTTTATTTTGAAGATCTGTGTATTTTAGTGGTATTATTTTTTTATATAGTGGCTATTTTTATCGCGACTTTCGGCTGGCAGGTTAAATTTTTCCAATAATGATAATCACTTTACACATTTCCCTGTGGTAAGGGAAAACTAATGAAAATAGTATTTTTCCTATAATAATAATTCAAATGGCGTACATTTTTTTAACTTGTATCAAAAATTACAGAAAATATGAACGGCTAATAAAAAAAATCTGTTTATTGAAATAAACCACTTTCAAGATCTTATTTTTAATTTGATCACTGCATAAAAAAATATATTAAAAAAATAAGCATTTAAATCGATCATATTTTATCTTGTATACAACATAAAATACATTTTATCTGTTAATTCAATTATAGGAATCGTCCTCATAGACTTGTGTCACATTTTAAAATCAAATGACGTGCCACTTTGATATGGGTATGTCATTGTCACAATATACAAGGTCATGTTTAGGAATCGTTCACCTCGTTGTTTTGTGAGTGACATTATTAAATGCGGTATTTATGTATGCAGCCGAACTATTCAGTGAGAAGACGATTATTCAGTACACTTCTTTTCTCTAGAAAAAATAACATTGGAATATATATATTTTTTTAAATTGCAATTATTCAACTAAGCTTGGAAATTGTATACATATAGAAATTGTAGGTATGGAATAAAACTATTTTAACAATAATTTCATGAAAATATATTATTAATTTTGGTATGCACGATATAGTAAAGAAATACTATAGTTACCTAGTTACTTCAAATATTATATATATACAAATATTTCAATAAAACTAAATATATGAAATACATATTTAAGAAGTATAAATTAAATAAATATCTGCTAGTTTTTAGCAAATGACAGACCCTCATACCGTAGGTTTATGGCTGGAGTAACACCCTGTGAGATATGATTACGTGTCGACATGCGATTACTACTACTTCTTACTCAATGATTATTACTTCCTAGCCATTGGTGCACTACTACCGCAACAATTAATATTCTGTAAATTCTAAATCGCATGAATAGCATTATATTTACCTTAGTATAACTTTAATTATCTAGTCGTCGTCAAATATAAGTATAACGGTACAGTGAAAATATATACGTAGAGATATAGGGTCTCTCTTATCTCTATCGCATTTATCACGGAGAGTGTTCGGAGGAGCTGTTCGGATTGATACCTGCAGATGAATTCCATCATCGGACATCGAGGCAGAATACGAAATTTCATCCGTACCACCTCGATGTCCGCCGTTCCACAACTGAGCGCTTCAGAAGGCACTTTCTGCCGCGCACCACCGCTATATGGAACCAGCTGCCAAAAGAGGTATTTCCGAACAATTACGACTAAGGGACCTTGAAAAAAAGAGCGTATAAACATCTTAGAGGCCGGCAACGCACTGGTGAGCCCTCTGGCTTCGCGAGTGTCCATGGGCGGCGGTGTCACTTAGCATCAGGTGAGCCTCCTGCTCGTTTGCCCCCAGTTTTATAAAAAAAAATGCAACACAACGTGCAAGAGATTATATGTTAGACAAATCTATGATTTATATTGATTAGTATTTTGTATTACAAGTTGAATATAAGTATTTGGTGTTGATTACTTTATTCATATATAAAGGTAAGACTCGGGACTTAGGGCGACTGTGGGATTAATTTTCTTTTAAATATGTTTTTTGTGCTGAATAAGGTATTTATCGAGGAAGGCTCCTCACATCTCACTCGGGCTATCAAATGCGTGGGTCTCTTAATTAACGCGGATAAATTAGCTAGTATCATTATAATCGCGAATCCGCTGTAGTTTGTCACAATTATTTCTGAGCATATTGTTTATGCCTATTACAAGAAGATTAAAAGCACAAGCATTTATCAGCCGACGAAAACAATTTAATTAATGGGTGACAACTACGCAGAAATCCTGAATGCAACAAAACATGACCCTACCACAATAAAAACCGTATGAAACCGGGCTAAAATTATAATGTCGACGCACTCTGGAGCCTACTCAACCCGATTCCTCAGTAATACAATATAGCCCTTCTTAGCTGATGATAAAGTTCAAAATTTAAGAACCAATCTATGCAGTAACGCTTTATTGAAATTGATGAGCATCACCATTGAGTAAGGCAGAAAATACGTAAGAACCTAAGCGCTTCATTCGTTCAATAAATATTTTAAGCACTATGTTTTTCTCATAGAGTTTCATTTCGTATTGTGAGAGAACTGTGTAACTATGATTCGATGAATGGCTTGTGTCGAGTGTGGAGAGTTTTGAATTTGGATCGTAAAGATGTGTGCTATATCAGTGAAATTCGGTTGTGCCTATTATTTAGTGTACATACAAAAGATAGTAACGCGCATTTAGACATTGTTGTACATAAGACTACAACTCATTGATATAAGGCGCATATTTGATTCGCGTGTAGGCATAATGTCATGACATTGCATTCCATGCGATGCGAATGACTCCAGTGACAACGACCAGACAAGGGCAGTCGCATGCTTGGGGCATCGCCTACGCGTGCAAACTGCGAATCTCTTTTACTTTTTATGTATGATATGAATTAAACTTGTTATTAATTACGGGTAGACAACACGCATTATGGCAAATGAGATTTACTACATTTGTTACAGTCAATCGTCTTGATTTTCTTGCAGTTATCTAAAATGTGTGATAAATCTTAAACCAATTCTCAATATATCCGAGTGTCTGATTGATGAGTATTCCGGCTCTGAGCTAGTATGCCCACGTGACACTGGTGTCGGACTTGCGAGTCACGGAGCAGATCACAGATTACAAACATTAATATGCAAACTGCGGACTGTGGACACGACCGCGGCGACATTATGTAACACTGGGTTTAAATAAAATTCAGATTTATCAGACAACCTCGCCTTTAGCTCAATGTTTCTAGTAATAACTTTAGCCGGGATACGAAACATTTTGATTCAAGACGACCTTTAGAATAATGGGTATTAATTTCTGTTTCATAGACTGGCAACTGATAAATTTAATAAGGAAATTCGTGCGGATTTTACGTACGTTTTTTATTTAACGTTGTTTTATTAGAATGAGGCGTTATTTTGTGGAGCTACATAGGGAAATTCTAATGGACCAATTTATAAAACCGTTGGGTTTTTTCGCAGTGTATTGCTAATAAATTGATTTATTAGTATTTAACAATATATGTCATCAGATTATTTTTAATTCGATGTTTTATTAATAAATATTCTCTTTTGGTGTATTGTTTTGCTTATACATCAATTATTTGATAAAAAAAAATGACAATTGTTTAACATAACAAAATTTTAATCTATAAATTAAATATATAAGAGTACTAATATTTATATATGGATGTTCAATGCATTTAAGGTTACCATTTTAGCGGTTCCTTAAATTCCTCCTTTGACATTAACAAAAAAGTAAATATTATTTTTTCACCCCCCTTTATATGTAGATATTCTCGACCCTAACTTGCTTCGATAATGAATTAATAATCTGAAAGCGATTCACGAACTAACCAATAAAAGTAACACAAAAAAGGCGTAGTTAGGAAAACGTATGACATCCGCACTAACCGAGCGATTTCTATGATTACGTAACCAGAGCACCACGGCACAAGCTACAAACGAAAGCCTCTTTTTGTACTCTTATAAATGAATTGAGAATTTGTCGTTATAATACATCCAATAAATTCATAAAATTGTTCATTGATAATCAGCACGGAGCAAGTAGGCTGGATGGACAGGGTTAAGGATGAACTGCAGCATTTGAAAGCCATCAACTGTCAAGGAGTAGCAGATCTCCGTTTCAGAGGCCTACCACAAAATCCATTTTAGGCTGTTGTGGGCGAAGTCTGAGTGACTGGGTGAAAATATTGAAGCAAAAATAATAGATAAGGCGATGTGTTAAAATATTTAAAAGTAAGTCCAATAAAAAAATGAAACGCCAAAACATTTTTACATATTTTTAAATATTGAAACAAGTATTTTAGTGGAGCGTGTAATAAGTTATGAAGTGTGATCACTGGAATTTACGTCGTTATTTTGAAACACCTTTGCTTTTTCTAAATAAAAACAACAATTTCATCACTTTCCGATTAAAATAATTCTATTACTTAATTTGTTTTAATTTCTTTAAAATGTACAGAAAAGGATCGTATGACATCATGCAATCAACACATATAATATAAAGTGGAGAAGTATTATAAAGTTGAACGCGCTAATATCTGGAAATATTCCAATTCTTCAAATATTAAGATTAGACTAAATTTAACAACGCGGAGTTCTCATAAAAAATCTTATACCTGGAAATAACGCTAAACCCTTTGATTTGCACCGCGTTTCCGTAAAAGTAGAACTCTCAGTCCTACAAGATCGCTCCTGGAGTACCATTAACCCCTGTTCACGAAAATGGGAGGCTTTTATTAACCCGCCATTTTATTTTACCTCCAACACATAGACACATTCGCCTGTCGGTTATACAGAGTGGTCCCTTTATTGCTTCGCTTTTTATTATTTCGGAATGTACATATTTTATTAAAAGCTCGCCACTTTGTACTATTCAATAATATTTTACATTTATGTACCATAGGTTGCTCTTGCATTGTTATTGAGAATTATATTACAAAACGTATGAAAGACTCTATAAAATTACAAAATAAAACATAAAAATTAAGTATAAATATGGTGGATGACCTGCCAGACAGCTAAAGAAAGACATTCCAGAAAAGGAAATAATATAGAAAATTTGGGAGACCTACATCCAAAGACAACTTAACTATATACTTGCTTGCCGAAACGAAAAATATAACATAGTTCTTGCAACAAGCGGCCAGACAATCATTTTTTCAATTTATTTAAATTTCAGATGATTGCAGCAGCGCGTAGGATTTATAGATTTCATACAACTCTGTAGTGGTTCGATAAAAACATATTTTAGTTGCTGGCAGCACTTTAAAGCTGTAACTGAGCTACGTGTACGTGCTACGTGTTACTGAACGTTTGCTACGGATTTTGCTACGGTCTGCGGTATGCGCAAATTATTTTGTTTTATTAATGTCTTACGTTTCTTGCATATTTAAGTAAATGCCATGATTTTGTTTGTTCCACGAATAAGTGAATACATAATTTAAAAATGTACATTTCTGATATTGATGTAACATTTCATCAACGAACTATTATACTACTTATGTATTTAGTTATTGTGTGACAATGAAGCATCTATCCTAGAGCAATTTACTATTGTATGGTAATCAAGAATACGTTTAAAGACAGCTTTATTTATTCGTTTTATTTTAATGATAGCTTTTCAATAAAAGCTGATAGGAATAATTTTTACTGAATTCGTGTATGCATATTAATCGACTTTGTAATTGTTTTCCTTGCTCTATCTTTATTGTTACGACTTATAAGCTATTCTATTATTAAAAAATACGACTCAGTTGGCCAATGATCACCATGCTGGACTGCCGAAGAGAGGGTCAACATTTGTGGGTTGAGCATAAATGTAGGCTGTGGTCTTGATGTTATATATTCATATGAATATATAAAAATTATCTATGTCTGCAAATGTTTATTAGGTGTGCTAACACACATAATAGAAGCTGTAAATTATTTGAGTTTGCTTTTCTCTGACCGTGTTTAAAAATGTGTCCTGATATTATTATTTATTTATTATTATTACTTATAACCAATTCACGGCAAGGAAACGTCGTTTTCAACAGTATAACAAGAGTTGAGTAAAATAAAAAGCCGCTATTAAGTTTTAATGGGCGCTTTATATCTGCTAACTTTTAAATGACTTTCTGAATCACTTTGACTGTCATTGAAGTTCGTTGATAATGTTTCACTTTGATATTTTAAAAGCAAAATATTTTTATGCGCAGTTTGTATCGGCACGCTGAATAAGGATTTTCATGAAGTTTATTGCAATATTTATTACTTTTAAAAGCCAATGTTTCATCATTGATCGGTGGTCTATCGGTTAGGAGACAAGTATTTGTATAGTTTATTCGAAATTACGTGACTTCACATCTATTTAAGTATTATTTTATTATATTATATATTACAAATATATATAACATTGGCTATGTTACAATAGCAAATTCTCTGCAAAAATATGCGGGTTGTCTAGTGAAACACTTGTAAAGTATTAAACGAAAAATCACTTTTCAAGAGGTAGATTGGTTCTAACTTTACATTGGTGCTTTAAAAATAATATCATAATAGTTATTATAATTTTGTTAATTATATATGGAAACTATAAAAAAATAAAGGCAAGGCGATGAGAGGAGTTTTAGAGACTTAATAAAACTCTGTCCAAGGCTGAGTTTCAAGTATAATAAAGCTAGTGTATACTCAAAATGTCCTTCCCTCGGACAATAAATACTATTGTGCGTGATATTTATTGTTTACCGACCATAAAACCATCTGAGCTCAATATTAATAAAAGTTATCTTTGACGCCAGATATTTATTACGAAACACTAGAGACGTCGACTGGTACTGTAGCAATGTTCAATACGAGTATTTCGATTTTATTAAGTAAACAAATGTTGAAAGAGGCACGTGTAACGTCTATTGTCGTTGTTATTAAACATTGTATTTTCCTCCCAGGATTCTTGTGATACACTCGAAACCTTCTCTGTCGGAAACGGGCACTTCATATGTTGACTTCGACTTAAAGAATAAGGAAAATTCAAATTTATAAAAGATGTATTTATGTATCGAACCTCTAAGATTGATGGACCATCTTGTATATTGCAATAAAAAGTACATATTCCACAATGATAAAAAGTTCTTGAACATTGAAGGCGTGACCTCATTAATATAGGTATATAAGAAGTTAAGTATATAATATTAATTGCAAATGTGTCAGTACTGAATGTATG